>JAVJIF010001465.1:0-455224 GCA_038442645.1 Agave tequilana
TCGATGGCTGTATGATAGTAAGGCACCAAGTCCTCATGGCGGACTTCATATTCGCCTTTTACCTGGCTAATGATCAGCTTTGAATCGCCATAAGCTTCAAGGTAGCGTACCCCCATTCCATGGACGAGCTGGAGACCGATGAGCAGAGCATTGTATTCCGCTACATTATTAGAGCAAGATTCTGTCAAGGAGAATGCTCTGGGAAGGATATGATCCTGTGGGGAGATGAACACAACCCCCACTCCGGCAATAATCTTCCCTTTGGGGCCCATCCGCGATGCTCCGTCAAAGAACATCTGCCACACTTCCTCTGCCGAGGTTGCATTAGACTCGAAGACTTCATCAGGGATGTCTTCGTGAAGTTTTGAATGTTCTGGAACTGGATGCGCGGCCAAGAACTCTGCGAGGGCCTGACCTTTAACTGCCTTCTGAGGAGTAAAGGTCATGTCGTATTGGGACAATAGCAGTGCCCATTTAGCCAATCTTGAGTTCAACGACCCTGGCTTCGTCATGAGAAGACGTAAAGGGTTCACCCTGGAGATGACATGTATGGTTGGCCAACCAGATAATGTCGTGTCTTCTGGACAGCGAAGACGAGAGCTAAACACTCTTTCTTAATAGGGTTGTAGCGAGATTCCGCTCCTATGAGAGTCCTGCTCAGATAATAAATGGCCTGCTCATGGCCATTGTCGTCCTTTTGAGCGAGGAGGGCGCCGAGGGAATAATCCAGAGCTTTTACATAAAGCAAGAATGGTTTCCTTGATGTAGGGGCTACTAAGACCGGAGGTTTTGTGAGATACCTCTTAATGTCTTCATAAGCTTCTTGACAAGCTTGATCCCATATGAAGGCAGTACCCTTTTTCATGAGTCGGGTAAAGGGCTGGCAACGGCCCGAAAGATTTGCAATGAATCTTCTGATATAGGCTAATCTGCCTTGCAAGCCTCGGAGCTCCTTGAGATTCCTTGGTGGATGCATACTCTGGATGGCTTTGACTTTGTCTGGGTCCAGATGGATCCCTTTTGATGTGACAATGAATCCAAGGAACTTGCCGCTTGATACTCCTAAAAAGGATTTTGTCCGGTTCATTTTCAACTGATGAGCCCGCATTATATCGAACATCGTTCTCAGATCGCGAAGATGTTCATCTTTGCTGCGGCTTTTGACGGCAATGTCGTCAACATAGCATTCCACCGTCTTTCGGAGATGGTCGCGGAAGATCGTGCTCATCGCCCGCTGGTAGGTTGCTCCGGCATTCTTCAATCCGAAGGGCATTACAGTGTAGCAGTATACCCCCAATGGCGTTCAGAAAGAAGTATGCTTCTCGTCGTTGGGATACATCTTGATCTGGTTGTACCCTGAGAAGCCGTCCATGAAAGACATCCTCTCGAACCCGCATGTGTTGTCAATCATGACGTCAGTGATGGGCAGTGGGAATTCATCTTTGGGACAGGCCGTATTGAGATCACGGTAGTCGATGCAGATCCGTATTTTCCCGTTTTTGAGGACGGGAACTATGTTAGCCACCCAATCTGGATGTTGTTCCTCCCGGATGAAGCCACAAGCAATGAGCTTATGAACTTCGGCTTCAATAGCCTCCATGATGTTTGGGCGGAACCGACATTGTTGCTGCTTGACTGGCTTAACGTCGTTCTTGATGTTTAGACGGTGTATAGCGATCTGTGGATCAAGTCCAGGCATGTCTTCATAGCTCCAGGCGAAGACAGCTATATACTCTTTTATGAGTATTATCAATTCTTCCTTTTCGATAAGTGATAGGCTTTCACTTATGAAAATCGGTTTGGGATGATCTTGACTACCCAAGTTGACCTGGATCACCTTGTCTTCGGTAGGTGGCTCGCGCAGCTCAAACCGCTTTTCCCATTGGAGGCTCAATTGCTGGGCCCATGATTCCTCATCGGCAACCTCTGCGGGTTCCAACTGACTGCTTGAAGTCATGAGGCTTTCGAATATTCCTCCTATGCTGACATCAGAGTCCCATTCGGAGGATGAGGCCGACTGTGATGGGATCGATCCATCGCGTTTGACCTGAACTGTTGTTGATGATGTGGGTGTGACATACCCTAACCCCCTGCGTGTACTATCATAGTAATTTGCAGGTTTCCCTCTTGGGACGGAGTTACGCATCAAGCTGCGTCTTCCTTTTCCGAAGTTTAGGCCCGCTCCCTGCTTCAGGTTGTAACCCATCTTCTTCATAATGTGGCGCGCTGATGGCGCGTAATGAAAGAACTGTGGAGCATCCGACTCTGAGCTTGAGTCTGTAGTTGAGAATCTCCCTGGCCGGGCTCTGCCGAAGATTATCGGCGCCTGACCTTGCTTGGACGGAGGGACTACCAGCGTGGCCCTTCTATGGCTTCCACAGATGTGCTAGCCACACTCGGCTCATGTACGGGCATATGAAGAGGGCCATCCATAATGGATTTAATCGACTCGATGCTCGCAGGATAATCAAAAGAAATATTATCATTAATTATCCATTCACCTTCCTCTTCAGAAGGGATCCTACATCGGGGATCATTAAAGCATGCTACAATTGGCTTGCCAATCAGAATGGCTGGCATGCCCGTTTCGGATTCCGAATCCGCCTCATTGCCACTTTCATCATCGTCTGGCAATGGTTCTCCCGGCGTTCCACTAGCCTCTTGATATAGGAGAGCATCTGTGAAGTAGTTTTCCACCCCCTTGAAGGGTTGCTTCTCAGCGAAGACAGTTCGTACTGTCGCATCATCCTCAACATACTTGAAGCACTGATGGAGAGTGGAAGGAACGATCCAGTTGGCATGGATCCATGGTCGTCCCAGTAGCAGGTTGTATGATGTGTCCGCATCAATGACATAGCATGTCACTTCTGACTTCAGGCTTCCGATTCTGCAGCGGAGCCGAATCTTCCCAAGTGGATGACTGCTCCCGGCATTGAAACCGTATATTGTAGTGGTGGTTGCAGACAACCTGTACAGTGGTATGCCGAGGAAGTAGAGGAGCCTTTTGGGGATGATGCTGAGTGCAGACCCCGGATCGACTTGTATCCTTTCAATGCAGGTTGAACGGATATATCCGGTGTAGTACAGAGGTCGATCATGCTTGTTGTCCTTGAGAAGCATATCTTCCACCGTGAAGGTAATAGCAGGCACCTTTGACTGTGCGTGATGGCACTCTGAGCAGGAAGGCCGCATCTCATTACCAGGAACCTCGGGCATGTATGTCAGAAAGGACTCTGAGTTGGCTAGTGCCTCTCTTGTCTCTTTAGAGAGACGAAGGAGCTCGTGTATTGTGATACGAGCCGGGATATTGGCTAAGTGGGCCAATATATCAAAGAGAAAGGGCGTGGCTAGCCCTTGGCTTGGCGGTTTCTTCAACACGTGGTCGAATCGCACCTCCTTAGGTTTTCCTTTCCCTTGGCTGGAATTGGAGTGGATGTCGGCATTGGTACTGACGTCGTTAGCTGCTGTATCTCGTCAGTAGGCTTGTCATACTGCCTTTGATATGACTTCCCAGACGGGTGCCCGTCTGTTGAGGCGCATCTGCCTGCGCCGTACAGGCATGCTTCTCTTCTTCAGAATCGCTGAGGGAAGCCGAAGTAAGATTACCATCATCTGGCAGGACAGAGATGACATTGCAGGACTTGCCTTTTTTGCTGGAGTCCTTCGACGTCCGCTGTACGTCTTGGACGAGGTCAGGGTGTATCCACATGACCTCCCCTGTCTCCAATGTCAAAGGGACGAGGCCTTTGTTGTTTTGAGTCATGGCTGGAGGATGCTTGACTTCCAACCGCGGCGCCGGGGCTGGATAGGTCCCGTCAGGAACTGTGACCTTCTGGGCAGTGCCGAACTCAAGAGTCACCATATTGGCAGTGACTTTCTTCTGCTCCGTCTTCAGTGTGAGAACCCCGGCATCGACCAGGGCTTGTATCCTGTCCTTAAGGACATAGCACTTGTCTGTGGAATGGTGAACCATCCTATGGTAGAGACAGTACTTGGGGTCATTTGTGCGCCCTATCTCATTAGGACGCCGAGCATCTGGTAGCTTCATCTTATTCCCTTTGTGGAGCAGATGGAATATCGTGACCACCTGATCATCTCTGAAGGAGTACTGTTTTGGAGGGAACTTAGGCTCTTGGCTGTTGACGCCGCTCTTCTTGGCCTTTGACTGCAGGTCTCCCGAAAGTTTCACAGACATGATTTCCTTCCCCTTAACTTGGGAGGACTGCGGGAGATCGCTACGCCCTTTGTTGTTCGCGCCCCATTTGCCTCTAGGGGCGGATGGCTCGAACTTTTTAGCCGACTTCTCGGCTATCTCAGCTTGTTCGACCAATTCCTTCCAAGTATGGGCTTTGACAGCCCCCATGCGAACTTCTACTTGATCCGAGAAGTTGTGCCTGCATGTCTGTAAGAGCATGGGTAATGGCATCCCTGCTGGGCACATCAGAGATAGATTTCTGAACCGCTCAATGTATTCACGGACAGATTCGCCCTTCTTCTGCACAGTGGAGAGGAGCTTGTCCATAGTCACTTCGGTGTCATCCTCATAGAAGCGAGAGAGGAACCGAGTTTCTAAGTCAATCCAGGAATTGACAGAGCCCGGAGGAAGGCTTCGGAACCAGTCGAATGCCACCCCTTTCAAGGTGCCGATGAACAACCTAGCCATGATGGCATCGTTGCTTATAACATTGCCGGTCTGGGACCGGAAATAGTAGATGTGCTGATTTGGCGAGCTCTTACCATCATACGTGTGCAACGTTGGTGGCTTGAACTTCGGTGGATATGGCACCGAATCCCATTCCAGCGGGTAAGGACGGACTACCCCCACTTTCTTCAATTCATCCTTCTGAGCCAGGGATGAAATTTGAGCTTGAAGGCCTTTAAGGACTTCGGCATCCAGGGAAGAGCCTCCCTTAGATCTCTCCGTCCTGGGCGGATCATTGCTGAGATGTCCCTCCTCGTCATGATTACTCCCGGTATCATCATTCCGGTTGCTGAGGAGCTGAGCGAGCATCTGTTGAATATTGTCCAGGGCCTCTTGCTGAGTTCTAGAGGTCTGCTCTTGAGCTTCCAAACGCCGACGAAGGTCGTCATTGGCATTATCGGCCATATTAACCGATGCTTTGTCCGTTTCGCACAGAACTGACCGTTGCTGAAGAGGCATACCCGCTGTCTTCATCTTCTCCATCGGATGATTGGGGTGATCTCCTGGACTGTGGCGAGATCAGGGCCTTTGAGGAAGAAGGCCGCTCATAGTTATAGGGTATCGCCACCCTGAATCTGGTGTTTCGGAAAACACCTTCTTCTTGCACCAAGACTTCACCTAAGCCTGGGCAGTAATCTGGATCTGGGGAGCCGAAAGGGGTATCATCAAATGCTTGACTTCCTCTGCGCGGCTCTCGACCCCTTCCGGTCATGTTGACGGACGCGAAGGCTGGGCCTCGCGAAGCGCTCCTTTCATGATGCTTCTTTGTGGCATGTGTGGACAACCGGTCAAACACCGATTGACGGTGCGGAGATGCAGCTTTGATTGGATATTGCCGGCAACGGGCTGAATGGATTGTCACAAGTCGGCATCCTCTTTGACAACAAGGGGAAGTGGTTTGGAGAGACTCCAATTCCCGCTTGTTTGTTAAAAATTGTCGCAGGTTAGGCTCAACAGAGCCTGAACAACCCCGTGGAGAGGCCTTTCTGGAGCGTACAAGGGATGATGCTCCGTTCTTCTTATCCCTGCAGAAGGGATTAGTACTGAATAGTACTTTGGTGCTAGCTTCGCCGACAGGTGCGAGCTTAGTGCTTGATGAATCGGGGAGTGGAGCACGCGGTGGTGCTTTGCCCGCTATTCTGCTGCGAAGGGGATCAACCTCAGATAACACTGCGGTCTTAGCCTCGCGGCCGCGAACCAGTGAATTCGTCGTGGTACAATAGCTTCGCTTGTGAAAGCGAGGCTGACAAAAGGTTTTGCTGCCCTTGATTCAGGTGACGGTATGATTGCCGTCGTGACTTCATGTTCGGCAGCATCGTCAGGGCAAACAGGCATCTTATCCTTTTCTTCGCGGGAGAGCGCAGTCTCGGCATGACTACACCGAGAGCTTCGGTTGAAGACTTCTATTTAGGCTTCCATATCAGCCTTGACAGGGGACGCCTAGGTTCGCAAGGAACCTGAATAGCCACAAGCGGGGCTGTGGGGTACTGGCAAAATTCTGCCTCTGGTTTCTGATTTGAAACCTTAGTCATGAAGACCTTCCTGTGCTTCCGTGCTCGAAGCGTCAGGCCACCCCCAGAGAGGACTTCTTCAAATCTTCCTTGATCAATCTGGATAACCAGGTTCTCAAAAGTGCAGGATCTGGGCTGCGGACATGTTTCCTTGTTGCGCCAGAGAACTGCGGCAGGTTTGAAGAGAACCTTTTCCGTCTCCGCAGAGACTTTGCTTAAGATTTAGCCAGAGAAGATCTGGCTGCACCGGCTTTTCTGAATTCAGAGATAGACCCGAAGGTCTGTTCGTCGCATTGCGACACTTGATTCTCAGCAGAGGAGAATACAATCCCCAGCGGAGTCGCCATCTTGTTTTCCATTAATTTGCAAAGGGGAAAACTTACAAAAAAAAAAAGAGTTGAGGAGCTAAATTACAAGTATTCTTAAAAAGATTACAAGTAGATCTCCTCAGAGATTCTGGGAAAATGTGCCGATAGGAGTCTGGTCAGCGCGCGACCACTTTGTCCCTTTGACGATGCGAGCGATGAGATTCCCTTCTCGTCTGGTTTCGGGAATCAGAGAATAGAGGATTGGTAGAACCCTCTTGCTACTTCTCAAAACCGCCTTCCGTGAGGAATTCCTTCTCGCCTGGTTCCGGAGATTCCTTGAGGAAAAGGGGTTGTTAGGGTATCACCACCCTGAAAAGAGAAGTATTTCTCTTGAAAGGTCTCTGAATTAGAGATTGCACGGTACGTTGATGAAGAAGTCCGATCTCGCCGATGATCAATTGATGATCCTCCTTGATCTGATGCGATGCGATCTGATCTCTTGCGATGCGATGTGATCTGATCTCTTTCCCTTGTGCCCCTGACGGGCTATTTATAGGGAAAGCAAGGGTATAATCGTCCCCTTGAAGATATGGAAACAGATTGAACCGAATCTGTTTGAATCTGGAAAGTAGCCTTGCTGCGAGGCTAGGATAGCTTCTGCGGAGCTAGAAAATGGGCAAGTCGGTTGATCTTTCCGATTTGTTATGATCCTTTCCATATCGTTGGAGGATTTTCTCTGATTCTCTTACTCGTTTCAAGAGAGTCAAGAGATTGCGGCAATCACCTGCCATATTTGAATCCCGATTGGATTTGATTTGCTTGGATCCGATCTCATCAGGAGATTTGATTGGTCAAAGGTTGACCATAGCAGGCTGATAGCGGAGCTGCCCGCTTTGAAGCTCATAGCGGAGCTAGAGGCAATTCCTAGCGAAGTCCGAAAAGAGGCTTTTCGGCGAAGCTGTCAGTTAGCTTCCTGGCGATGCTCTGGATGATGCTAGCCTCTCAAACGAGGCTATCTCCTTGGGCTAATGTAATGCTATATGCTAGCATTTTAGACCTGCTGAGGTCTGTTTAGAAACAATCCGGGTTCACTGTTCTGTTTGCTGGATCAGTGGAGTCCAAGTTGCTTCCTCGTCCCTTGGAGGTGGGTGAAAACTGGTCTTCAGCCTGTCTGTCCCTTGTCTTTTGTAAATGTCTATAAGTTTAGACATCGTTCGGACCAATGAGGATCTTGTCTTTTTTAAGTGTCAACAGTATGCACTCCATAGAATCCTCTATAGCTGCAGAAGCCAAGATCACATATTTAATGAAGAGGATAGAACTGCTTGAGTCAAAGGGAAATTCTGTTGTCAATCAGGTCAACCCATTGCCTGTGATTAAACCGGGTTGCACCTACTGTCATGATCTCAACCATGTCTTTGAGGAGTGTCCCTTATATCAGCCCCAATCATATCAGGAGAACACGAATGCAGCATTTACCAGACCCCCATACCCCAACACATACAATTCGGGATGGCAGAACCATCCAAATCTTTCGTGGAGTCAGTCTGGTCCTGAGCATCATAAGCCATCATTTCCACATCCTTATAATGCTCAGTCTCACCCATCCAGTTTCAATCATAATGCACCAAATTTTCATCCATCCCAAGGTCCACCACAATCACAATCATATCAAAATCCACAACACTATCAATCACAATTCCAGTCTCCATACCCTCAACATCCACCCAAGAATAATTCAGAAATATCAGAGTTGAAGAAAATGCTAGAAACCTTTACAAAGAATTATCAACAGGATATGAATAAAGTTCAGGTCCAGATCGGGCAATTGGCTGAGAGATAAAAAGGAATGTTCCCAAGCCAGCCATTGCCAAATCCCAAACATCCCTTCCCTTTGCATGAAGTGGAAGACACAGGACCCAGTCAATGCCATGCTATTCATACCCTGAGATCTGGAAAACAAGTAGACAATAGGGTTTCTAGTCTACCAGCTCATCCTGTACCAAAGCCAACACCTCCTGTCCCAATGCAACCAGCTTCTGACAAACCATCTTCTAGTACAGAGCCATCCACTTCAAAAGCCAAGGGTAAAGAAAAGGTAGATGAGCAACCTTATAAGCCTAGTGTACCATTTCCAAATAGGCTTACAAATCACAAGTCAAATGCTCACATGGAGAACATAAGAGAAATGTTTAATAAGGTCCAAATCAATGTCCCTCTTCTTGATGCCATACAACAAGTGCCATCATATACCAAATTCTTAAACGAAATGTGCACCAAGAAAAGGAAAACACAAGTCCCTAAGAAAGTCTTCCTAGCATCAACCATCAGCGAGTTGCTCACTGGTCCAATTCATGTTAAATACAAAGACCTAGGGAGCCCCACCATTTCATGCATCATAGGACAGACTACCATCAATAGGGCACTTCTTGATCTGGGGGCCAGCATCAATCTCCTGCCTTTTTCTGTATATCAGCAATTAGGGTTAGGTGATCTCCTCCCTACCTAAATGACAATACAATTGGCTGATCGCTCTGTCACAAGACCCAAGGGGGAAGTTCACGATGTCCTTGTCAAAGTTGGGGAATTCATTTACCCTGTTGATTTTGTAATCCTTGAGACACAACCTGTGTCAAATTCCAATCAAAGGGCTCAAATTCCTGTCATTTTGGGACGACCATTCCTGGCTACAGCAAATGCCATAATCAATTGCCGGAATGGATCAATGAGGTTAACCTTTAGTAACATGACACATGAACTCAATGTCTTCCACACACAGCCTCATAAAACAAAAGATCAAACATTTGAGGTCAGCTTTATTAGAGACAATTGTGAGGATTCAAAAGATGAGTCACAATTCTGTGATTCTCTTCAAGATCCTCCAATTGATATATCCTTTGAAGACTTATTTGCCGACGAGATCATGTGTCTGGATGAGTCAACTTGGGGTCAGTTAACTGATTGTACAATTCCAGATGTTGACATGAGTTTTGAAGAATTGTATGAAGAGGAGCTGGAATTTCTAAACATTGGAAGTCAAGAAATTCAGAGTGAAAAATGTGGTGAGGAAAACTTCTTTAGTGAAAAATGTGGTGAAATTAGGGTGAACAACAAACAATTGAATCTGGAAACACCTAGGGCTAAGCAAATAATCCAACACGTTTCCCAACTGAGCCCGCGAAAACAGACGCACTGGAACGATGGGAAACGGGCCAGAGGAAAACGACCAAAGAAAAGCCTAGGTGAGGGTCACACTTGTAAATAATTTTTTTGCACTTTTTTTTTTTTATAAAAGATTCTAACCCATTACCTATATCATGCATCATTTTTATCTTGCATACATTGAGGACAATGCATGAAATAAGTGTGGGGGAGGGTTTACTAACATAGAGTTTTTAGATTTTCTTTCTTTTACACTTCTTTTAGAAATTTGAAAAGAAAAAAAATAATAATAATAAAAAAAATATATAAAAAAAAAACTTTTTGAAATAAGAGACAAAAATTTTGATCTATTTTTAAGAAAATTAAGATGATCTTAGAAATTAAGGAAGCCTTAATTATGACATCTTAAACCTAGTTGAAATAATAGATCTTGTTTAAAATTATAGGCTAAGTAAGTAAAATTGGGGAGATATTTTTATCTTGAATTTTTTGCCTTAGATAGTATGCACTTCACACTTACACATTTCTTGGGATGGAAACAAAGACCAAAAATGCCATAAAATAAAAATTAAAAAAAAAAGAAAAAAAATATATAAATAAAACATCACTTATTAAGCTGGATAATTGTGCCTCAAGAAGCATGATTATTCACGCCTAACGATGGTAAAGGAAATAAATAATCCCCTTAGTTTTGTGGCCTTTTTCACTCGAGTACTTAAACCCTAGGGATGTTTTCTCATCTGGTGCCCTAAGACCGACTGGTTTGGGAGTCATCGGTTATAGGCTCGTTACATGGGTGAACTAGAAAGCCTAAACTAAGGGAAGAAAAAGACAAAGAAAAGTATATATAAATAAATGGCTTGATGGTTAGAGTTGAAATCCCAGAAATCTTCACTATCACAATGTGCATACTATCTAGGTTTTATGAAAGATAAAATATTCAATCCAATTTTGAATTCTTACCTTAATTGAAGACAAGATCTTGCATAGAGACTAAGTTTAAGGAAGAATGATTATATGTGGACTTATGACCTTAGATCACTTATATTTTTGCAAAAATAGTTCGAAAACATGTCTCTCTTTCAAAATGAATTTTCAAAATACTAACATTTGTTTTCTTTCTTTATGGATTTTGTGGGTGTAATCCGCTGAAAACCCTCAGGAGACAACACTCCTCCTCTAGGGTAACCTAGAGGTTTAATGGCTTGTTGCACGCGCTCAGTGCAATCGCGTCACCTGCGAAAGTGGTGTAATAAAATTGGTAGTATAGTTTTTCTTTCTTGTTTTGCTCGGGACGAGCAAAAGAATAAGTGTGGGGGTGTGATTATTATTCATTTTTTACATATTTTGCCACATCCACACCATGCATAGCATAAATAAATATGCATATCTTCAATAAAAATGTGATTTTTAATCTTTTCCTCTCTATTTTTGCAGGTCCATATTTTAATAGAGAAGAGGCCCAAAAATCCATGCAATTATCAAGTAATTAAAGGATTAATTAAGGCCCTAAAATCCAAGCCCAAAAGAGAGCCCAGATTCTGGAGATTTCCACGCGCCAGCTAGGACATCTAGAAGCTCCACGTGGCTAACGACCTCGCGCAAATTCCGCAACAGAAATCTGGCGCCTAACGGCCCAGATTCTGCCGCGGAAACCAGGCCCAGGCCGCGGATCCGCGGCAGATACGTAGCCGTTGAGCCCGCGATTTCTGCCACCTGTCCGGGTTCTGGAGCCTTCTTCTCTGCAGTCTATAAATAGACCACCAGGGCCAGCGAAAGGAGAGAGGAGAGATTAGAGGATAAAGCTTTGTAATTTTGTATTTTTTTCTCTAGGATTTTAGTGCTTTAGATCTTCTTCTTCCTCCCTAGAAATTCTGCAAAAGAGAGTTGTAAGAGAGAGAAAGCTTGTGGAGACCAAGGTGTGACAACTTGTGAAGCAAGGATTCATCCATTCTCTTCTCTCTACTTGAGCATTTTCTAGTATTACTTGCTTTCTTTAATTCTACCTTTACTTTACTTGCAATTTTATTCATGCTTTGCTTTTCTTTTCTTGTAATGGCTAGTAGCTAATTCCTTCTTACATGACTAGCTAAACCACTAACCTTGCTAACTACTAACTCATGGGTGATTGCTATCTTTAATCTTGCAAGTTGTATGGTTTTCTCTTCTCCGATGGGTTACTTTCATTGCTTGGCAAGTTCTTGTTGTAATTCTCCATATGATTCATGTGTGCCTCATTTAGAGCCTTGTCTTTAGAACAAGTGCCTTGATGGAACATGGAGATGGATCACCAAACATATGCTATTTGTTGTACAACTTCTTTACTTCCATAAATAAATGTTGTATCTTCTTCCTTAGCATCCCTTGAGTGTCGCTCTTTTGATTCCATTACTGAAAGTCTATCTTGTAGGCCAATGACATCTATGAGTCTACAAGACAAGTCCAAGAGTGATCACCCGTCATCAAAGTGGGAAAGTAATTAGACCAACACGCAAGACAAATCTTTGCCGATGAATCAACATGAGGCACGCATTCACCATCACGGAGTTTAGTAAGTTTTTAGCAAGGTAGTAAGGTTAGCTAGTCATGGTTTTCTCCATCTTCAAATCTTTTAAAAGTTTTCTTTCTTTTAGTTTCAATTCCAAAGCCAATCTCTTCTTTGATTTCTTTTCAATTTCCATCATGAATATATCCACCGATTCTTTTATTTCTTTTTCCATGTTTTATTCATTCTTTTAAGACAAAGAAGAATCTTCGTTTTCTTTCTTCACAACTAACCGTAACGCTTCCATCGCAAGCTCTCCCTGAGAATCGACTCGGTATAGCCCATGCTATAACGGAGATTCGGAAAGAGTACATTAAACATTTTGAATACATTGTGGAGTGATCAAAGCACCTAAGGTTGTCTCTAAACCTTCTCTTTTGTTGAATATCTGTGCAAATACTTCACCACACTACTTTTTCCCTATCAATTTCCCCCTTCGGGATCTTCACAGATCTGTCAGATAGCTGAATGGTGACTCGAGTTGGGCTCAGCTCGCCCACCCAAGTTGCTGATATACTGAGAGAGGTAGCAAGTTGATACTTGCTCCCAGGTCAAGAAGTGCTCTACTGATTTCAGTCTGTCCTATGGTGCAGGAAATGGTGGGACATCCGGGATCCTTATATTTTACCGGAATAGGACCAGACAGAATTTCGCTTATATTGGTTGCCAAGAATACTTTCTTGGGCACATTGGTCTTTCTCTTCTTCGTACACATATCCTTAAGGACTTTGGCATAAGCCGGGACTTGTTGGATAGCATCAAGAAGTGGCACATTCAATTTGACCTGGTTGAACATCTCTAGCACCTTTTCCATGTGCATATTCTTATTGTTGTTCCTAAGCCTATTGGGGAAGGGTGCTACAGGCTTATGAACTTGTTCAGCAGCTTTGTCCTCGTCAGATGTTTGTGGAGCGGATTGGGAGGAACTAGCAGAGGTGGAGGCTGGAGTGGGATCAGGATGGACTGGATTTTTTTGTTTGTAGACCTGGTTGTCTACCTTCTTTCCAGATCGCAGTGTGTGAACAGCATTGCACTGGTTAATCGATGGATCCTGAATTTCATATGCTTGATTGGAGGCTTTTGGGTTAACTAGTGGCTGACTAGGCAAAGTACCTTTTGGTCTTTCACTTAGGGAGCTAGCTAACTGGCTCATCTGCATTTCCAATCTCGATATAGCCTGTGAATGATTGTTCAGAGTTTGTCCCTGATTTTGCATAAAAGCGGTTTGGGACTTCATGAAAGCCTCTATGCTCTCCTCTAATTTACTGATTTTCTTTTCTATTGGTGAGCTTTGGGAGGAGGAAGCTGGGGCTTGACTGGGAAAAGGTGGTGGAGGAGTAGGATGGTGAAAATTATTGGAGAAATTAGGCCTAGGAGGATTGTTCTGGGCCCAGGAGAAATTTGGGTGATTTCTCCAACCGGGGTTGTATGTCTGTGAGTAGGGGTTGTGTGGCGGCCGTGAGTAAGCCGCGTTCAGGTGTTCCGGTGGCACTTGTTGGGTGTGAAAAACAGGGCACTCTTAAAAGACATGGTTTGGTGCCTGACAGTACGAACAACCTGAATTGTGAATAGGTGGTGGGTTGATCTGGTTGACATTGGCAGGCTCTTTAGTTTCCAAAGCCTCTATCCTTCTCATTAGGGTAGCAATCTTAGTCTCGGCAGCTATGGATGATTCTAGAAATAGGAGCCCTCCTCTTGAAGCTATAGATTGTGAATTCCTAGGTTTCTCTGAGGCTGGCTCCCATTGCAGGGTTTTCTCAATCCTCAAATAAATCCCAACCCTGATTCTCATCCTTCTGCAAGAACCCTCCCTGACACATCGTTTCTAACAGGGTCTTTGTCTGATAGTCTAGACCATCGTAGAGAATCTGGCACTGACGCCATTTCTCCACGCCATGATGAGGGCACTGAGCTAGGAGATCTTTGATTCGCTCTAAGTATCTCCAAAATGGTTCGTCGGTTCTTGCCTAAACTGCATAATGTTCTTCCTAATGAGGGCAGTTTGTGAATTGGGTAGAATTTCTTCAAGAAGGCCTTGACGAAATCATCCCATGTCATGACTGAGTCTGCTGCCAAGCTGTACAACCATTTCTTAGCTAGGTCCTTTAGGAAAAAAGGGATGAAACGTAACCTAACGGCATCGTCTCCTAGCTGGGGTATACGCATCATGAGGCATACTTCTTCAAATTCCCTAACAAAGAAGTATGCGTCCTCCGATTCTAAACCATGAAATTTGTGAAGAGTGTTAATGAATTGGGGCTTTAACTCGAAGTTATTTCCGTTTGCTTCAGGAGGTTTTATGCAAGATGGAAGTGAGCTTCTGATCGGGTAAAATCTATCCTGAAGTGACGCCATCACCGGTTCTAGATGCAAGGGTAGAGAGGTGTTTCTAGTTAATCGGGAAGTTGTCGGATCTCTCACCCACTCTTGCATGCAGCACACCACAAACAACGTGAAGACAACAAACAATCAAAAAAGAACAAAAAACAAACAAAAGAAAGAAAAACAACCACAAGCCTTAGTCTAAGGTACCTGGACCTAGACGACTCCTAGCTGGTCGATTCTCCGGGGAAGGTTGTTGCAGGAACTCGACTACAAGCTAATCAGCCAGGAAAGGGCAAAGCTCGGGGGGAGGTATCCGGGCGGAGCCACGGGCCTAATTACGCCAAACCACGGAGCTTTCGAGGCTTTACGTCTCAATCCACTTTTCTTAGATACCGATTTTACAGGAGTATAGTTCTTACAATTTTCAACCTCGGTAATCTCTTAGTGAGTCCGAGATGTCCCTAGGGCCAACGTCTATCAGTTTTTAGTTAAGACTTGGGAAAGTGTGAGTGCACTTGGAGATGATTTTTGGGCTAAGGAAGGGTGATAAAATCCTCACCTTATCTTGTTTATTTGGGTTTTGCCCTTAAAGTCAATTGTGTAAGTGTACAGTTTATTCACAATAAGGTAACACTCAAAGCAGTAAATCACTCTCAAGTGTTGGTCCTATTCTATATGAATGCACACGTACCTTGTCTCCAGCACTCTTCAACAGAAATTGAAATGAATTGAAATAGACACGTGCTCTAAATGTAAAAGTCTAATCCAGATTTCAATTAAGCAACAAGTGGATTTCTATTGAGATTATTGTACATGCATAAAGGTGAAGCATCCAAGGAAACTAAAAATTTAGAAAGCAATTTTTTTTAGCGGCTTTCGGCAACCCTGCAAACGAGTTTGTTAGTACTTCAATCAGAAAAACTCGCTTTTACACGAATTTTTCTGAGGGCAAATGAATCCTCGCGCATGTCCTTGGCCACCTCTTTCACTTCCCATGATAGTCAGCTCCTTGGTACTTCTCCTACACACAAAAACAAAGAACAACCTTTAGTATTGAACAACGAAGCCGTTCTCTCCTGGCAACGGCGCCAAAATTTGATCGGCAAAAAGCAAGCACTAAAATAAGAGAAGGAAGTGTGGGTTGATGTTACTACTTTTGTGATTCTTCCGTAGTAGCGAAGTGGCTATACGGGTCGTATCTACAAGGAGGGAGAGCGATGGAAGCTTGATGCGGCTTCAAAATTCAAGAAGAAAGAAAGTTCTTGTTTTCAAATAAAGAATTGAAAAGTGAAAACAAGTTGTTTTTAAGAATTGTTGGAAAAATGTTTTGGTGGTTTGTAAAAGTGGATTTTTTTTCTTAGTTGTAAAAATGCATGGCTAAATTTCTACTAAGTGCTCCCACTAATTTCTAACTTTTGAAAGATATAGCCTCACGATGGATCATAGGCAAGCATAATCTTTATGCATAGGAACTATTCACGTGGAAATCGAGTAAAAGTTCTTCCTATAACTTTGCTTTACATGACAAAACTCGGACATTCCCTTATCAAGATCCAATAGAAGGCGAGAATAAGGGAAGACACGAGTGCACTAATGGTATCGACAAAGTTAAAAGGAAAAATCTCTAACTTACAACAACAAGTAAAGTAGACAACTCATAGATCATCAAAAAACCCATTAAGAATGAAATATAAGAAAGTAAATACTTGAATGTAAGTTAGAGTAGAACCCTCGTCTTAAGATGTCATAGCTCTCGTTTGCACAAGGCTTGTTTGACACTATTGACTCATGTGGGTTATCAATCAAGTGTTAGAAATTAGTGGGTTAGTAGTTAGTTAGCCATGCTAATGAAAAGCTACTTAGCCATAAAAGTAAAATAAACAACAAAGGAAAAGAAATAGAGAGAGGGAGCTACACTACAAGAAAACAAAAGAAAAGAAAAGTTAAAGAAAGGAAGTTACACTACAACAAATTAAAAGAAAAGAAGTGAAGAAGAAGGAAGTTACACTGCAACAAGGAAGTGAAAGTAAATGGCAAAGACAAGTAAATGGAAAGAAGGAAGAGAAGTAGTACTTGTATTAGCTTGTCACCCTTCAAATACAACACTTACACACTCTCTCTCTCTTTCACTCTAATGGCTAAAACTAAAACTAGAAGAAGTAAACTAAAGCAACTACAATTCCTAGCAACAAAATACAAATTACAACTCTATTCTCTGGATCTGCTTCAACTGAAGACCCCTGGGGGGTATTTATAGGCACCAGGGGAAAGGGGGCCACGTGGATAGCACGTGGCCCAAAGCGCAGGCGCGCGCGCGCCCAAAGGGCCGCGAAAACGGGGCCTGGGCCGCGTTTTTGCGGCCCTGCCAGGGCGGCGCGCGCCTGGCTTCGGGCAGCGCGCCGTCCCATCTGTCTTCTGACGCCATGATGTCTTGGATTCATGATTTGATGCCCTGGACTGACAAAATCTTTACTCTAAAGTCAATGGCTACTTGGTAGGTCTTTAATCACCAATTAAATGGTGATTAAGGTCTTCTTCATTTGCACACCATGGACCTAGGAACAAGCAAGCAATGTTTTATTAGCAAAATTTTATATGAAATAAATATGAGAATGTGATGAAAATTATGCAAAATTAGAGACTAATCAACTGCCCGATCGACCAGCCAACGGTCAGATTTCTGACCATTGAGGTTGTCGATCGACCAGCCGGTCGACCGCCCAAGGCAAAATGCCTATCGGTCGATCGCCCGGTCGATCCAGTTCAGAACCAGAGAACTCGCCTCTCTGGTTAGTCGACCGGGGCCATTTGCAAAGAGCAGACTCTCTAGAACAGTTGACCGCCCGATCGACCGCTAAAGCCTGTGCACCTCTGTGCAAGTCGGTCGAATAGTTGGTCAACCGTTCAGGCTTCGGTCAACCGGTCGGTCGACCCTTCAGGCTTCGGTCGACCGATCGGTCGACCGTTAGTAGCCCAAAAATAAGGGTTATAGGTTGAAATATTTGGTCTTTTAAATACCTATAATATCTTATAAAAACACATAAAATCTACAAAAATAAGTTCATGTAAGCACTTGAAATACAAATATGTTTGATCAAAAATCAACCAGTATTATAAAAAATTTGAACTATCTTTGAGGCATAAAAATTAAGCTTGAAACCAAAAACTGTATTTTCAAAAACTCGTTTTATTTTTGTCTTCAAGAGTTTTTGAGAAGACTTCAAAATAAAATACAATTTCTCAAAAACTTGTTCAAATACAAAAAAAAAGATATTGAAACACATTTGAAGCATGATGTGCATGGATAGAATCCAATACACATGGTAAATGATATATCTATGTTTTTGACATTAAATCCAAAAATAAGTTTTGTTAAAAACAAAACTTGAACCACATGAACTAGAATCATAAAAATAAGTTTTTAGACAATAGGAAATATCAATGGATATAGATGAAATCTATTATACGTATAAACATGTAAAACTTGTTTTGAATATATCTATTCATGAAAACTATAAAGATGTATATCTTCTTGAAAAACTAAGACGGTTAAACCGAAACCAAAACTATCGAACTTGTGTGTGTGTGTAAACTTGAGCATATCAAGACTAATCTATACTTACACAAGATCTAAACAAAAACTAAACAAACAGAGGTCTTCTTGTCGATCTTCATCTTCAAGACGACTCGATCCAAACTTGATCCAAAGGAACTAAATGCGATCATTGCGATGTAAGCTCTTGAATCAACACTTGTTTGCTTCAATATTTTGACTGTGAATCTCTTGTTGAAGTCAAATCTCTATAAAAATCTTGATTAGTATCAGAAACTTATTAAACACAAGATCATTAGCAAACTAACCTTCATAAGCTAGTCATCATCAAAAATATGGTGAAGGGCCTCTGAGCCAACAAGAAGAACGATAAAAAAATGTTTAAACTAGTTACTTATCTAAATGAGTCTTCAAGAATAAAAATTAGAGTAGGCATGCATATGATCTAATCCAGTTATCTACTAGACATTAGATGTGATGGTGGTGATATATTAGCAAGCCATAAGAAAAGACCTAACTACTCATTGTAAACATGAGAAACAAAAAAAAAGCAAGAAATAAAGAAAATAAAGAAAAAACAAAACTAAAAACAAAATAAAGATATGAGAAAGATAGATTTATTGATTGTCACGATCAATTACAAGAGTTGTCTTCTCCTCTTACAAAAATAAAAATTCAGAAAGAAAATAGATCTAAAAAAAACTCTAATTTTGATCTCTGATTTGAGATGAGAGATTATGAGAAACTTTAGCTCTTTAAATAGACCTCAAATCTAATCACACTAGGATACAAATTAGAAGATTTCCTAATTCAATACAAAAATTTAACCCTGCAGCAAATTGGCACGTTGATTACTGAATATAACACATCAGATAGCTGAAATGGACAGAGTGATAAATATAAGAATTGTAGTCCTTCAAGTTTTCTTTCTGTAGCATCTTGAATCATCAGATTTGAATATCTGTAGAGAAAGTTATGATCCGAATACTAAAAGGTGTACAGTTTAAATCTGAGTCAGAATTGATTTTGAACTCCATTTAATTTGAATTATCCTTCTTATTTCTTACAGAATTAGCCTATTTATCTTCTAGGACTTTATCTTCTGAATTTTAACTTGGATTTAGTAGATGAAGATTAATCCTTTCCTCTTTTGGATTCAATTTAATTTAAATTCCAACTTTAGATAGGATAGAAGCTTCTTCTACTCATTATCTCTTTTTTATTGAATTTCTACACACCATAAACAAAAAAGGGTTAATAGCATTAATTAATAAAGGAATGATCAAGGATATATGTATAAAAATGATAATAAAAATGTAATTTTGGAGTACAATCACACCCCACACCTATCTTTTAATTGTCCTCAAGCAAAGCTAAAAAAGAAAAATCAAACTAATCTAACCTAACTCACTTTTATAGGAATCATGGTTGCACTTAGCGCGTGCAACAAGACATTAAACCTCTAGGTTACCCCTAGAGGACGAGTGTTATCTCGTGAGGGCTTTCAATGAATTACACCCACAAAATTCATAAAAGAAAAAAAAGCAAAATGTTAGTATTTTCGAAATTCCATTTTTGAAAGAGAGAAAATATTTGAATTTTTTTTGAGAAAATCAAGTAATCTATAAGTCTTAGGATCACCAAATTATTCATTCCGATACTTAGTCTCGATGCAAAATTTTATTATCAATTTAGGTTAGGATTAAAACTGAATTTCTCACTTACTCTATTATTTTACCCTAAGTCATAAGCATCTTTATGATCATGAATTTTTAGCTTAAGATTCTTTAACTTCAGCTCTTATGCCTTGTATATTAATATACATACACACACACACACACACACACACACACACACACACACACACACATATATATATATATAGAGAGAGAGAGAGAGAAATGTATATCAGCCGACGGCTGAGAGACTCTCTCAGCCTGCGGTGACGTGGCACATTATGGGCCACATAATTCGACAATCTAAAATGACGTCCCGCTTTTGAAAATAATTGAAATTACTAAAAGCCCCTATAGTTTGTCTTTTTCTTGGGATGATGTATTAGTTTATATTCTTTATTATTATTTTTTGTCCTCTTTTATATGTCTATCTCTCTGTGTCTTCTCACGCTGTCAGATGTAGATTTTTGACTTATAAAGAATATCATTCTAAAAAAGCGAGAGCGGGATCAGATATTAATTTTTAGTCGCAGCCCTAGATCTCCAGCAACTATTTTGACAAGTTCATGTTCCCTCGGGATGTCAGCTTCAATATTTTCATCGTGATTTTTCTCTTCTTCTTCTTCTAAAGTAAGGCCTATCTGAAATTTTTCATCATCGAAAATATTGACCATTCGATTTAAAATTTGAAAGACAAGTAAAATACACATATATATATAACCAATCTGGCAGAGATGCGACTGAAGTCGTAGGAAAAAATTATTTTAAAAGATGTCTTTTCATCAGGACTGCGGCTTTGGTCGCATTCATAATAATAAAATGTCAGATAAAATTGAATTCTGTGACCATAGTCACAGTATGAAATTTCATCTTCACACCATTTGTTTTACAAGATATCGACCAAAGTCGCATTCCAATTAAAATTTATTAATAAAAAAACTGCGATCTTGGTCGCAAAAATGAAAAATAAGTTCAAAAAGACTGCTATTACATAAGACTGCGATCAATGTCGCAGTCTTCAGTCGCAGTCTTCTAATCATCTTAATTACTTAACTTTCGAGACATTGTTCCCTGCTTCAATTGACTATGCCTCTTGTTTCATAAGAATACGACCATGGTCGCAGTATCCTTTGTCGTTTACTTAATAAAAAAAACTATGACCAAGGTCGCATTGTTATAAAACAATGCGACCATGGTCGCAGTATCCTATTTAGATTACTTAATAAAAAAATACTATGACCAAGGTCACATTGTTATCAAACAAAACATTCTCAAAGAGACTGTTGTTACATATTACTGCGACCGAAGTTGCAATCTTCTAATCATCTTAATTAATTAACTTATGAGATTATTGTCACTGCTTCCATTGACTGCGACTCTTATTTCATAAGACTGCGACCACGGTCGCAGTATCCTATTTAGCTTAGGAAGGTCGAAAAAATACTGCGACCCTAATCGAAAAAATAAAAAAAGGCTACAACATTGCGACCAAGTCGCAATGTAAAACAAAAATAAATCTAAAAAGTGAAAATAATATTAAAAAATTAAATCCAAAATTTTTCTTTTTAGAAACTGCGACTTCGATTGTAGTTTCAGAAAACAAAAAAAAATTGTTTCAAGTCGCGGTAATAGATTTTTATTGTGATTAAAACATTTTTTCAAAAAAACTTGAACATAAGTGCGACCATGATTGCATTCTTTTAAAATAAATTATTTTTCTAAAATTTAGTTATCAAGACCTGTAATTTTTTTGTTTGAAAAAACTCAAAATTTTTCGATATGTAATTTTTTTAGTGGAGGAACAGTTGTAGCAGGTTAAAAGTGAAACTGAGGGTATTTTAGTCATTGGGCAACGAAAAGTGATTGAGGTTCTCCTTTTACCGCCTAAATTTTTGACTTCTCTGCGGCTAATATGAAGCCACGTCATGTCGGCTGAGAAACTCTCTCAGCTGGCGGCTGAGGTACAGTAACCCCATATATATATATATATATAAAGTTTGAAGTATTACCACTTCTTTACCCTTTAAGCACTTTTTTTTCTCTTTTTTTTCTTTTTTTAAAAATATGTATAACTCATCTAATTTTCTTTTGTGTAAGTACTAAGGCTTCTTGAGGTCCTAATACCTAACTTATTGATTATTAGATGTGTTAATATATATATTTATATATTATATTTATATAATTTTTTAAACTTACCTAATTACCTTTCGCGTAAATACCAAGGCTTTCTTAGGCCAACGTACCTAACTAATCAATAATTAGATTTATTTATTTTATATATATTTCTTTTTAATAAACAAGAGTATTTGTTTTGAATCTCAAGTGTGTAAGTGAATAAAGCAAGCATTTTTCATCAAGGTAAAAATATCAAGACTAAATTACTTTTTCAATTTTTCCTCCTAAACCTAAAAATCAAACAAATAATCTTATTTTGACCAAGTGTTAAGAAATCCTAATTATGATTTTTTATTTCTTATAATTAACTTAATTTCTTTTAAAAAATAAATCAAAATGTTGTTTACTTTTTCAAAAAGTTTTTAAAAGAAAACGAAAAAGAAAATTTTTGTTAGTATACACTTTTGTTAGTATGTTAGTAAACTCTCCTCCACACCTATCTCATGCATTGTCCTCAATGTATGAAATAAAATGTAAACGAGGTACATCTATAATTTTATCTAGGTTTATTCCCTCTAGCTTGCCTTTCATCATTCCAATGCGTCTTCTTTAGTAGTGAAATTGGAGAGGTCAATCTTTTGTTATTTTAGATTTCATCCTCTCCAGCTTGTTCATCACTTTCCTATTCCTCCTTCTCTTTTTCTGTTCACTACTCTTTACAAATTCATCCTCGTTATCACACAATATTATTGGTGCAATATGAATAGCTAGAAATATAAGCTCATCCTCATACATCTTCTCAAAACTTAAATTAAATATATCTTTTAGAGATATGTAGCTAACCAAAGCATCCCTAATCGAATATCCAAACAGTTAAGTTCATCTTCAAAAAGGTTTTCAAAACTTTGATCAATTTCAGGTTCTTCATAATTGCACCCAATTATAGGATAAGATTTAAAAGATGATAGAGTGGGGTGGGGATAGTGATTGGTAGTGAAAAGTGCATTTTTATCATCATATTTACCATCACATTTTCATATTTATTCATTTAATTCTGCACATTTATTAATAATTTGTAATTTATTGTGTGCAGGCCTCGAATTATTATTTTAATAATAAATAAAGCTTAATGAAGCCCAAAAGCCCATATTTGAAGCCCAGGTGTAAAAGTGCAAATATCAATTGTCAAAGTGCAATTATGCAAGGGCTAAAGTTGCAATTATTAAAGATGAGGGAAGGATAGAATTCTACCCAACCCTAAACTCTTGCAGGATGAGCATAAAAGCCAAAGATAAGAAGGAAATTCGTGGATAAAAGATTTGGGATAATTGAGATCAAGGTAACTTGATTTCTAAGTTATCTCGAAATCCCAAGATGAAGAGCCAGGATCACACTTCCAGAAGCAAACGCCCAGATGAACGGATCAGGAGAGGCCACGCGCCAAAGCGCGTGGCCAGAAGAGCCAGTTTTGCCGCAAAATTGCGGCAAAAACCAGGATTTTGCGGCAATTTAGATGAGATCAGATACCAGTTTTCGTGGGCAACTTCATCCAGGACTCTTCGGCCTTCTGCACCTATAAATACCCCCTGCAGTGCAACGTACAGAGTCGTCCAGCGTCCAGCAAAGGGCCAAAAGCTAGGGTTTAGGTTTTCTTCTTCTAGGTTAGATTTTCTTTCCACCTTTGTATATTTTTTATTTTCTTTTTGTAAAAGCTGAGAGGAGATGATGTACTTATGGAGGAAGGGATCTACTTGTACTGATGGTGACAGTCGGTGTAAGTTTTATTTTTCCACCATTGTTTAATAATCGAATCAAGGTTTGTTTTATTTTATTCTTGTATTATTCTAGTTTCTTTTATTCTTATTTTAATCTTGTGTATCTCAGTATCTATTTTCTTCTATTTGTTCTCTAATGTCTTGCCCACCATGAGAACCAACTGCTTCGAGAATACCTAGCCGAAGAAGAGCCCTTGATGGCCTATGGCGATGAACAGGTCTTCATAGTTGTCTTTTATTTCATAGTTAGGAAGGCGGACGATCCTATACGCCATGCTTGTACGCCTTCCAAGAAAAGGTAAATCATTGCAAACGGTTCAAAAGGTTAGCAGACTGAAGAGGTAATCTTTCTTTCTTTCTTTCTTTAGTTTAGATCTCTATTCCATCTATCTCAAATTCTTTTCTCCCCACTTCATTGTAAATACCACTGCTAATAATAAAAATAAATAATTTTTAGAGTAAAACTTACAAACGCTTCCATCGCTAGTCCCTCCCTGAGGATCACGACCCGCATAGCCTTGCTACAGCGGATTAGTATTGAGTAGCTTGCACTATTATTTCTATATCTAAACTTCTTTATTTTGTTGCACAGGTAAATCTCAGTTAACAAATTGGCGCCGTTGCCGGGGAGGGACGGTAAGTTATTCTCTAATAAAAAAAAATTATTAACTAATTCTTTTATTCTTTTCTGTTTGCAGGTTTGGAGAACAGGAAATAGCAGCAGAAGTGGACATATAGCAACTCTGTGCCTCTGCCCTCGAAGGCAGAGCAGCAGAGCCTGCTACTTTGCCGCAGAAACGCGGCAATAGCCGCGGATCCGCGGCAGTAGCAGAGAACTACTGACTGAGTTTTCTGCAGGTTGCTGCAAATTTCAATATTTGTTTTCTGCTCTGTTAAAATCTGTTCTGTGACAAACCTGTATTCTGCTAATTAATTCAACAGTAAACTATTTGTTGTTAAAGATAAAAATTGATTAGACGTTTGCATATTAGGCACGTGTCTTTTCAATTACTTTATTTTACTGTTGAAGAGTGCTGGAGCAAGGTACGTACGCATTGCATGTAGAATAGGACTCATCTCTTGGTCGATGCTTTGAGTGAATCTTATTTACATATTTTTGTACACTTGCACTAATTCATCTTAAGGGCATAACCCATTAACAAGATAAGGTGGGGATTTCATCACCCTTCCTTAGCCCAAAAATCATATCCCAAGCACTCACTAACCCAAGCCTAACTTAAAAATTAGTAGACGTTGGCCCTAGGGACATCTCAGACTCAATTAGGAGATTATCCTAAGGGGGAACAGTGCTGGAAGTTGACTCCTGCCAAATCAGTGTCTAGGAAGGGGATTGAGGGCCGAAAGCCCGAAGATTGGTGGTTATTTAATTAAGGAACGTCTTTGACGGAAAACCTCCCACCACTCTTGCCCTGACCTGGCTGATTAACTTGTGGTCAAAGTCTGCACCCGACCTCCCGTGGACAGTCTAATCAGTTAGGAGTCGTCTAGGTCTAGGTCTACCCTAACCTAGGTTAGAATTTTTCTTTTTTTGTTTGTTTATTTGTTTGTTTTCTTTTTTTTGTTTGTGCTGGTGTGATATGGCATATAATAATAATTCCAATTTTAATCCATATTAGACACCTAACTATTATTCGGATATTACCAACCCGGCATATCATAACTTTGACCAATCTAGTGTGCCGGAATGGTCTTATCCGAATGAATATAGCCCACACCCTCCATCTTATGACTATAATTTCCATAATAATTTCAACTCGTCACAGAGTTCATGGGGTTTCGAGTCCCCCGAGTCTAAGTCTCAACCAAATTGTCCTCCATATCCATCTAGTCCACATTCTTTCAATGAGTCATACTTAGATCCACCCAGTCAGAATAGACTACCATCTATCGGGGAAATGATAAGTATGCATAAGTCCAAGCAACAATTACCATCAATCGGAGAAATGATTATGCGTGAGTCCACCGACTCACAACTTCATCATGATTACCCTTCCTATTTTCAAGTCCAATCAGAACATGATGCACCTATCGACTATGAAAGGATGCTTGCAGCCATGAGTCAGGCTAGATTAGCCCGTGATCATGACATAGATTTGATGGTTCAATCCTTACGTTCTCACCGTTCGGCCATTTCTGATATTGTTGACCATTCTGTTAGAGCCGACGAACCAAGTTGCTTTGGACAACAAGATTCTAATTCAGTACCATCATGTGAACTTGCCGAAACTCCAATTGTTGATAATTTGGCAAGTTTTACCTTTCCTGAAATAGAACTTGAGCATGAATATGATCATGACCTTCCACTTAATGATTCAATTTTATTCCCTGATTCAATGATGACTCCGGTGTCTCCACCTGATTTCACTTTTCCCGAGTCAACATTGAATCCTGTTCCAATTCATAATGAAATTGAATCACCCATTTTAGATGATCATATTGAACTTGACCAATTTTACAATTTTGAAAGTCCTATGGATAAATTGGCAAGTTCTTTTTATTACATTGAACCCAATGAGATATGTGACCTAGATTCCCAAATCTATGATCAAGTTCAAATTCCCGAATCATTATTGACTCCTGTTTTGTTACCCGACTTAGGTAATATTTTAGAGTCAGTTTTGATTCCCACACCTATCATTCCTGAACTTGAATCACCACCATTGAGTCACATTTCATTGTGGGAAGATGATTGTGGACTTGAGCTTAAACTTATTGATTTGGACCCACTTCCTGAACTTAGCCCGACTCCTGAGCCCTTACTTGATTTGAGCTTCTTTCCTAAGTCGGTATTCGTTCCCGCACCTATAATGTCCAAGTCAATAATTCCATCTTTCCATACTCCATTTTGGGACAAGGAGGTTGACAAAATTGACTCTGAAATTTATTATGAAATTTGGAAATTTGATGGGGTGGAAATTCTTAAAAATGATTATACATATATTTTAGTGGGTTATGTAAGGAAAATTTCTGGTGGGTTCCACCAAATTATATGTTATCTTGATTGGGTAGCAACGCTTGGCCCAATTAGACCACCTCCGGAACCACCACCTTAAGGTAACTTCCGCCTTCCCTTGTTCTGTTTCATGCATATATGCATACATTCATACATTGAGGACAATGCATGAGATAAGTGTGGGGGTGGGCTTTACTAACGTACTAACATAGGTAGAAACTAACAAAATTTTGCTAATAAAAAAAATTAAAAAAAAATGTTATAAAAAGGAAATATTTTGACTTATTTTTTTGAAAGAAATCTAAGTTAGTTTTAAGGATTAGGAAAATCATGATTAGGATTTCTAAAAACTTGGTCAAAATAAATAAATTGTTTAAATTTTAGGTATAGGAGAAAAATTGAATAAATAATTAGTCTTGATTTTTACCTTAATGAATTGTGCATACCTAATGCATATCTAGGATTCTAAGACAAAGACCTTGTGCCTCATATATAAAAATAAAAATAAAAAAAATTCACTGATTAAGCTGGATACATGTGCCTCAGGAAGTATAAGTATTCACGCCTAAAGGTGATTTTATGAAATAAATTCCTTAGTTTTGTGGCCTAGTTCACTCGAATTTGAGTCCGCGGGGTGTTTTCTCACCTGGTGCCCTAAAGCCAACCGGTTTGGGAGTCATCGACTTTAAGTTCGCTACATGGGTTGATTAGAAAGCCTGAGGAAACTAAGGAAAAATTACTTACATATGTACTAACACATCTAATAGTCAATTAGTTAGGTATGAGGGCCTCAAGAAGCCTTGATACTTACACGAAAGAATATTAGATGAGTTGTACATATCAAAAATAAAAAAATAAAATATATATATATATATATATTTAAATAAATAATAAAGAGGCATGAGAGTCCAAGTTAAAGAATTTCTAGTAAAAATATAAGGATGCATATGATTTTTGGTAACGAAAAGACTATATTAGAAATTCAATTTTAATCCTTACTTAAAATGAATAACAATTCACTTTATTAAGACTAAGTTTAAGAATGAATGAAAATGATAATCCTAAAACTTATAGACTACTTAGTCTCTTCAAATATAATTTGAATATTCTCCTTTTTATGGATTTTGTGGGTGTAATCGTCTGAAAACCCTCACGAGACAACACTCGTCCTCTAGGGTAACCTAGAGGTTTAACGGCTTGTTGCACGTGCTAAGTGCAATCGTGATTCCTACGAAAGTGAGTTAGGTTAGATTAACTTTTCATTTCTTTTTCTTTTTCTTTGTTTTTACTCGAGGACGAGCAAAAAGATAAGTGTGGGGGTGTGATTGGTAGTGAAAAGTGCATTTTTATCATCATATTTACCATCACATTTTCATATTTATTCATTTAATTCTGCATATTTATTAATAATTTGTAATTTATTGTGTGCAGGCCTCGAATTATTATTTTAATAATAAATAAAGCTTAATGAAGCCCAAAAGCCCATATTTGAAGCCCAGGTGTAAAAGTGCAAATATCAATTGTCAAAGTGCAATTATGCAAGGGCTAAAGTTGCAATTATTAAAGATGAGGGAAGGATAGAATTCTACCCAACCCTAAACTCTTGCAGGATGAGCATAAAAGCCAAAGATAAGAAGGAAATTCGTGGATAAAAGATTTGGGATAATTGAGATCAAGGTAACTTGATTTCTAAGTTATCTCGAAATCCCAAGATGAAGAGCCAGGATCACACTTCCAGAAGCAAACGCCCAGATGAACGGATCAGGAGAGGCCACGCGCCAAAGCGCGTGGCCAGAAGAGCCAGTTTTGCCGCAAAATTGCGACAAAAACCAGGATTTTGCGGCAATTTAGATGAGATCAGATACCAGTTTTCGTGGGCAACTTCATCCAGGACTCTTCGGCCTTCTGCACCTATAAATACCCCCTGCAGTGCAACGTACAGAGTCGTCCAGCGTCCAGCAAAGGGCCAAAAGCTAGGGTTTAGGTTTTTCTTCTTCTAGGTTAGATTTTCTTTCCACCTTTGTATATTTTTTATTTTCTTTTTGTAAAAGCTGAGAGGAGATGATGTACTCATGGAGGAAGGGATCTACTTGTACTGATGGTGACAGTCGGTGTAAGTTTTATTTTTCCACCATTGTTTAATAATCGAATCAAGGTTTGTTTTATTTTATTCTTGTATTATTCTAGTTTCTTTTATTCTTATTTTAATCTTGTGTATCTCAGTATCTATTTTCTTCTATTTGTTCTCTAATGTCTTGCCCACCATGAGAACCAACTGCTTCGAGAATACCTAGCCGAAGAAGAGCCCTTGATGGCCTATGGCGATGAACAGGTCTTCATAGTTGTCTTTTATTTCATAGTTAGGAAGGCGGACGATCCTATACGCCATGCTTGTACGCCTTCCAAGAAAAGGTAAATCATTGCAAACGGTTCAAAAGGTAAGCAGACTGAAGAGGTAATCTTTCTTTCTTTCTTTCTTTAGTTTAGATCTCTATTCCATCTATCTCAAATTCTTTTCTCCCCACTTCATTGTAAATACCACTGCTAATAATAAAAATAAATAATTTTTAGAGTAAAACTTACAAACGCTTCCATCGCTAGTCCCTCCCTGAGGATCACGACCCGCATAGCCTTGCTACAGCGGATTAGTATTGAGAACCTTGCACTATTATTTCTATATCTAAACTTCTTTATTTTGTTGCACAGGTAAATCTCAGTCAGATAGTCATGATAATTTAGAAAAGAGATTGATGGATGAAAAGATGGTCTTGACTTATCAAATGAATTGTAACCAAATGAATTTAGATAGGCCATGGGGAATATATTTTTTTATTATTTTCACACAAACAGAGAAGAATTCAGTTAGAAAACAATGAATACCGTTCCCTCCTCGGCAACAGCGCCAAAATTTTGATTGCCAAAAAGAATACAAAGAATATGAAAAGTGTATGTGATTGGTTTCAACTCTGAATCTTCATAATTTAACCTCTGTAGCAAGAGCTAAATGGGTCGAACCTCAGGGAGAGATGCGATGGAAGCTTTTCGATAATATTGTCTTCTTATTATCTTCTCTATTTAAAGAACTTAGAAAAGAAATGATGAATTATATGTGAATAATGAATTAAACTAAAAGAAAGGTTCACAAATTACTAATAATCAACCACCATACATGCTAATGTTAGATAGATAATTACTTCACTTCAAATCCTGAACATGATATTCTACCACAAATCAAGTAAGATACATGGGACAGAAACTAGGATACGGGTTGAAATAGCACTAACCAAGATGTAACATTATAATATCAAGATTATCGGTCAAGTATATAGTAAGAAAGATCATTAGAAAGTACAAGCAAATCTTTAACCCTAACACTTATTAAAGTTGAACATTGAAATATCAAGATATTTATCAAGTATAGATTAAGAAGAACAATAAAAAAATATTTAAACTAGTTGCTTATCCTAATGAGTCTTCAAGAATAAAGATTGGAGTAGGCATGCATATGATCTAATCTGATTATCTACTATATATTAGATGTGATGGTGGTAATATATTAGCAAGCCATGAGAAAAATGTAGTTACTCATTGTAAACATGGGAAGCAAAAGAAAGGAAAACCATATTTCTCCTTGTTTGGCCCTATTCGGCTCTTATAAAACCTAGTTCAGGCCAATCGGGGTTGAAAGTTAGACTATTAGGCAAAATTCCTAATTAAGACTAGAGATAACGTTTATTTATAGTATTTGTACATGGAAACTATGTAATACCATTCATGGCTGTCTAATTAATCTACGATTCTGCATTTTCATATCACATTTTCCTACCAATTTATGAATAAAATGACGCTTCTCACCCGTGTTTTAGTTTATTTTACTGATAATCAAGAGTTTAGGGGTAAAGGAGTAAGCCTAATTAAACCTAATTTTGGGTAATTAAATCAGAGCAAGGTAGAGAGCTTCTAGAACATATATTGAATCCAGAAATTGGGGATGAATCTGAAGAAACCCGGATCCAATTCACCAAAAACTAGATATAATTAGGAGTTCCTCACAGCTGGATGAAACCACAGACCAAAACCAGGGACTTGGGTCCCTGGTATTGCCGCGAAAATGCGGCTGCGAAAATGCGGTAAAAGCCGCATTTTCGCGGCCATCCTGCGGGCCCATCCTGCGGGCCCACGCGTCGATCTTCGATGAGTGGCCTCGTCTCACCTTCCAGATGCTTTGTTTGGCTATAAATATTGCAAAGATAGACCAGTAACGGGAACAGAGGGCTGTAGGCTAGGTTTTCTCTCTCTTATAGTTATAGAGTAGGATTTTCTTCTTCTTTTATTTTATATTTTCATTCTCTTTTAGATCTTGTAATAGGGCTGAGATGATTCAGAGATAGATAGAGAGATATTGATGTAATAGATGGTGACATCTATGTAAAGGTTGTTAGCCCAAAGGTTACAATCCCCGGGTTATGTGTTTTGATGATAATAAACCATATAAAAGCTATTTGGTACTAATAGAAGTTAAAGAATAAATTTCAGATTGATACAGGTTTTGATGGCTCAAGAGTTCTCAAGCATTGGATATTAGGGTCTAGCTCAAACGTTACTCAACATCAACTATCAGAGACTCCTGCTTGTAGACTCATATAGTTTATTTTGTTAAAGAATAGTATATATGTTTGAAGCTCAAATACACACACACAAATTCAATACATTTGGTTTTTGGTTTAACCGATTTTGGATTTCAAGTATATATATCGGGTTTTGGATTTGAACTAGTTTTAGTTCTGCTGATCTGCTTGACACCCTTTTGCATTTCTTGTCATAACCTTTTACTCTTATATTCAAATAACATGATTTAACTTGAATTTCAGAGATAACTTTCATATCTAAATTTATTATTCAATAATCATTTTTAGATTCAAATTTTAAAGATGTCAAATATTTGGTTGAACTCTGTTCTTGTTCTGAAAACAGCTTACAGTTTCTGATTTGATACCTGTCAGTGTTTTATTGATAACTTTCTAATAAAATATGATATTGAGTTAATTTCAGTTGCATTAAAAAGAAGACTTAAAGACTTACAAATTATTACTATATAGTTAATTTTGAATTCGGACGTTTGCAGCCTGAAAAATGTGCTCAAAGTTGACCAATCTGCCAGATTGGTAGTAATGGCTAATTTTCTAGAGGCTGATTTTTAACATGTTTTTAAAACATGTTTAAGTTTAAAAAAAAATGTGGTTAGCTGTATTAGAGAGTAAATTTCTTCCTCTTTTATTCAGGTAAAAGTTTTCTATGTTTACTCTTCCTAAATCCTATATAAAGGGGTCATTAGGGTAGAGGTTTTCCCTACAACAAATTCAAAGATCAAAAGTTTTGAGTTTTCTTGAGAAAGAGCTTTTGTTTAAGTTTTGGGCTATTATTTTTAAAAGTTTTCTAAAAGTTTTTGGTTCTTAAAATCTCTCTTTTATTTTTATATCACTTATAAAACCTTGAGCTTCAATCTTATATATTATTCTCTAGGGTTTTTGTAAAGAAATTTTTTTTCAAAAGAGAGTTTGTGGTCCTTTGATCACCAAGTGATTATTGTATTTGTGGCTCCACTACCTTTGGACTAGAGGAGTGTGATTGAGGAGTTGGGTACTCCCTAGTGATTGTAATCCTTTGTGAAAGTTCTATTGGATCGGAAATCCTTCTGGGTGAAGGCGGGGACGTAGAGCTGGGTGCTCGAACCTCGAAACAAATCTCAGTGTTTGCGATTGGTTTATTTGTGTTATTTACTTGCTTTCTATTCATTACTATATTGTCGATCAATACTCACACAACAAGATTGCATTGCGCACCTTAAACTCTTATCTAAAGGAATCATGAGGAGGGAGTTCAGAGCCCTTCACGGGGTATTCGGCTTCTAATCTTTTTCTGGTGATCGTTGCATCATAACATTTTAAATTTGTGCATTGATTAGCATTATCACCTATTCACCCCCTCTAGGTGATTTCAATTGGTATCAGAGCTAGGACTCTAGTTTTTGGCTTCATATCGTTAGAGAGATCCTAAAATTTGCTAATCACTATTTTCATATCTTCATTCATACACTAGTAAATATGGCCGATAACATTAAGACCCCTCCCAAATTTGATGGACTCAACTTTTCCATATGGAAAGTTAGGATGACCATTTTTCTACAATCTCTAGGTAGTCTAGTTGCTAAGTCTTTGACCAAGCCTTATAGTAGACCCGAAAGTGAGGAGGATACTTGGTCCGAATTTACCTTCAAGGAATTTGATGCTAATTCAAAGGCTCAAAATGCCCTTCTTTTAGCTTTGAATGAGCATTTTGAGCCTTTGAATGAGGATGACTTAACACGGGTTATCCATTGCAAATCTGCCTATGAGATTTGGCAACACTTATTGGTCACTCACGAGGGAACATCACAAGTCAAGAGAGCTAAAATAAATCTCTTGCGTTCCCAATATGAAAGTTTTAAAATGCTTGAAGATGAATCTATTGATGATATGATTACCAAGTTTACTAAGATTACAAATGCTCTTTCTTCTCTAGGTAATGAAATAAGCAACGACCAAAAGGTGCGTAAGGTGATTCGTGCTCTTCCTTCGTCATGGGAAATCAAAGCTACCACCTTGAAGGAGTTGAATGACAAAGACGAGATAGAGCTCATAAGTCTTATTGGAAATCTTAAGACTCATGAGATGAAGGCTAGAGAAGATGCGGTTCCTCAAAAGAAAAAATCGATAGCTTTCAAGTCTTCCTCCACCAACTATGATGATGAAGAAGATGAAGAAGATAATGAAGAGCTATCTCTTCTTGTGAGAAATGTAAAGAGAATGTACCGCAAGAATAAGCTCAACTATAGAAGGCGATGGGAAGAGAAGGAGGAGAAAAGGATCATATGCTACAATTGTCGGAAACCTGGACACATCATGGCCGATTGTCCAGATTTTAAGAAAAAGATAACCTCCTCCTTGAAGCAAAAGAGGCCGGTTGAAAAGAAGGTGTACAAAGCCACTTGGATTCGAAAAGTGAATCCGAAGATGAAGTCGACACGGCAAATGTGTGTTTCATGGAAAACACACCTAAGGTAACTACCCAACCGCTTGATGATGAAAGTGAAATAAGTAGAGAAATGTTAGTACATGCTTTTGTTGAACTTTCAGAAAGTTTTGATGCTAAAAAAGAAGATTGTTTAAAATTGAGAAAGGAAAATAAAATGCTTAAAAATCAAATTGCTATTTCTTCAAAAGAAAAGGATGAATTATCTTCTACTCTTATTTCAACACAAAGAGATTTTGATGCCTATAGAGTTGCTTGTAAAGTTAAATATCCTAAAATTGATGAAAATGAGTTTTCTATGTTAAAAACTAGAATAAATGATTTGGGAAATATTTTAAAAGAATGTGCTTTTAACAATACTAAATTAGAAGAAATGTTTTCAAAGAAGCACATGCATACTCCTCATGCTAAACATGATAAAACATCTCATGCTAAAACTCCACATGTTCATCATGCCAACACATCACATGTCAATCATGCAAAAATATCCCATGCTCACAAATCACATGTTCATAAATCACATGCTCATTATGCTTTTAATTATGGAAGAATTTATAAATGTACTTATTGTGGCCGGAATGGTCATTTAGCCAAATTTTGTTATGATCATATAAATAGTATGAATAATCATGTTTGGATTCAAAACACTAACGTATTAGGACCCAAGAAAATATGGGTACCAAAATCCACTCCTAGTCTATTTGATGTAGGTGTGGGCTCTCACACGACATGATAGTTGTTGGTGCCTTGAGGTGAATGTGTTTCGAGCTAAACGGTGACACTTTTGGATGCATCACTTTCAAGGAGAGTTTGGTGGGAGGACCACCATGGTTTGGAGATATAGAGATATGCCCTCTTGGTTTTGATAACGATCTCTAACTCCTCATTTAGTTTACATGCTTTTATATTAGTAATTTTTAGCATGTCATGTTTTAATGATTATTATGTTAAATGCAATGTTAATTAGACTTGTGACATACACGTATAGTAATTGAGATACACCCATGTTCATATGGATCCATATTTTGTGTTCTCACTTTATTTTAACTATTATGTATATCCTTGCTCTAAAACTTGTACATTTAGCCTAATGATCATATTGATTTATATTTTATTTTATGATTCATGTTTTGATTAAATGTTTAAATGTAACCTTCATTAAAACTTGTGTATATACTTGTACAACTAATGAGCCACAATTGATTCTTATATGTTTGTGCTTAAATGCTCATTTGTACCCATTAGATGTACTAGTATAGCCTAGTTTTAATGATTAGTGCACTTCAACTTGTATTCCCCATTTTATACATGTTTTTCATGTATATGTTAATTTTAGTTTAAAACTTTAGATATACATGTATACCCTTGAGTCATTTGCTTTTCATGCAAATTTTTATTATGGACTCATTTGTGTTTAGGGATGTCTATGTATACCTTTAGATTTAGACAAAACATACATATGCCTTGAAGTTAGAATTATTTTGGTAAAAATTAAAGATTCATGTTTTTCATATTTATAAAGGAATTTCATATTGAGCTTTATTGCCTATTCCCATAATTTTGTGATTACATGATTCTTACACTCACATTATTCTTATTTACTCATGATTTTTGTTTCTTGAGCATATATGTGCTTTATAGACTTTGAGTGTCAATTATTATGTGATTTTCATGTCTTCATGGTATATATGATTTGGTTTCATATTTTGAAGGATTTCTTACTAGTTTTTAAAAATATCTTTAAAACTAGTTTCTATTCTTCAAATGGTAGAGTTTTCAAACTATGCCTATTTACTTTCAAATCATAATTTTTAAAAACCTCTACCTTTTAAGGGCGGTTGGATGGGCGACCATGCCTTGTATACCCTTCTTGAATATGTTTTAAACTTGTGCATGATAAGGGTGGTAAGTATGAGTTATACACTTGATCCTCATTATATTTTTATTGGTATCAAAATTGATATTTCATATGCTTGTATACTTATATGTGTTTTCTATATATGTATGCCTCATATTTAAATTAGTATATCCATAAATACATATATATATGATTTGATTGTGCTTGTTTCACATGTCTATACATTTTTTTGAAAAAGCACAAATTATGTTTGCTAAGCTTGATTTAGTTCATCATGTCAATTATTTTTAATTAGTGTCTATTACAAGCTTATGCATTGTTTCTTTTAGTATTTCATAAAGGGGGAGAAAATTCTTATTTTTAAATTGGTTTTATGTAAAATTGATATTGGTTGTATTTTCAATTTGTATCAGTTTTCATTTCAAATTGGTATCTTACTTCCACCATTTATGATGTAAAATACTTTGGTTTGATATATGCTAACATTTTTAATATTAGTATCAATGATCTTAAATTTGTATTATTCTCTATTTGGTATTCTTATTGCAAAATGATTTTAGTGTTTATCTAAAAATTTTGTTTTTACCTTTAATTGGTATCAATATTTTTCAATTGGTGTCAATATGTTTATCAAAAATTTTAAATTGGTATAAAAAAAAACTTAAGTTTTGATCTTTAAGATTTGATGATATGACAATTGATTGTTTTTTTTCCTTAGCCCCTTTGTCGATGAATTGACAAAAAGGGGAAGAGATATTTGATTTTATGTATGCATATATGCATGTTTATATCTTGTTTATGCATATATTGTTTATTGATTGTTTCCTAACCCTTTTTGATGTATGACAAAAAGGGGGAGAAGTATTGGTGGTTTCATGTTTGTACATGTTCATGTTTTGTACATATTTATCTCATATATGTAGGTTTCGTGTTTTGTACATGTTCATATATGTATATGTTTTCATGTTTTGTACATGTTTATGTTTTGTACATGTTTATCTCATATATGTAGGTTTCATGTTTTGTACATCATATATGTATATGTTTTCATGTTTTATACTTGATAAAATAGAGCATCATTTGAGGGGGAGATTTTTCCTCCCTCCTATATCTTGTTTTACAGCTTATATGTTTTGTCATCATCAAAATGGGGGAGATTGTTAGCCCAAAGGTTACAATCCCCAGTTTATGTGTTTTGATGATAACAAACTATATAAAAGCTATTTGATACTAATAGAAGTTAAAGAATGAATTTCAGATTGATACAGGTTTTGATGGCTCAAGAGTTCTTAAGCATTGGATATTAGGGTCTAGCTCAAATGTTACTCAACATCAACTATCAGAGACTCTTTCTTGTAAACTCATATAGTTAATTTTGTTAAAGAATAGTATATACGTTTGAAGCTCAAATACACACACACAAAATCAATACATTTAGTTTTTGGTTTGACCGGTTTTGGATTTCAAGTACATATATCGAGCTTTTGGATTTGAACCAGTTTTAGTTCTGCAAATCTGCTTGACACCCTTTTGTATTTCTTGTCATAACTTTTTACTCTTATATTTAAATAACACGATTTAACTTGCATTTCAAAGATAACTTTCATATCTAAATTTCTTATTCAATAATCATTTTTAGATTCAAATTTTAAAGATGTCAAATATTTGGTTGAACTCTGTTCTTGTTCTGAAAATAGCTAACAGTTTCTGATTTGACACCTGTCAGTGTTTTATTGATAACTTTCTAATAAAATATGATATTGAGTTGATTTTAGTTGCATTAAAAAGAAGACTTAAAGACTTACAAATTATTATTATATAGTTAATTTTGAATTCGGACGTTTGCAGCCTGAAAAATATGCTCAAAGTTGACCAATCTGCCAGATTGGCAGTAATGGCTAATTTTCTAGAGGCTGATTTTTAACATGTTTTTAAAACGTGTTTAAGTTTAAAAAAAACGTGGTTAGCTGTATTAGAGGGTCAATTTCTTTCTCTTTTATTCAGGTAAAAGTTTTCTATATTTACTCTTCCTATATCCTATATAAAGGGGTCATTAAGGTAGAGGTTATCACTACAACAAATTCAAAGATCAAAAGTTTTGAGTTTTCTTGAGAAAGAGCTTTTGTTTAAGTTTTGGGCTATTATTTTCAAAAGTTTTCTAAAAGTTTTTGGTTCTTAAAATCTCTCTTTTGTTTTTATATCACTTACAAAACCTTGAGCTTCAATCTTATATATTATTCTCTAGGGTTTTTGTAAAGAAATTTTTTTTCAAAAGAGAGTTTGTTGGCTTTTGATCACCAAGTGATTATTGTATTTGTGGCTCCACTACCTCTGGACCAGAGGAGTGTGATTGAGTAGTTGGGTACTCCCTAGTGATTGTAATCCTTTATGGAAGTTCTATTGGATCGGAAATCCTTCTGGGTGAAGGCGGGGATGTAGAGCTGGGTGCTCGAACCTCGAAACAAATCTCAGTGTTTGCAATTGGTTTATTTGTGTTATTTACTTGCTTTCTATTCATTACTATATTGTCAATCAATACTCACACAATAAGATTGCATTGCGCACCTCAAACTCTTATCTAGAGGAATCACGAGGAGGGAGTTCAGAGCCCTTCACGGGGTATTCGGTTTCTAATCTTGTTTCGGGTGATCGTTGCATCATAACATTTTAATTTTGTGCATTGATTAGCATTATCACCTATTCACCCCCCTCTAGGTGATTTCAAAGGTGTCTCCTTGCTTCTCTATTGTAATCTTCTCCATTTTCTACATGATGCTTAGCTAGTTTTTCTTCTCATGGTGACTAACTACTAACCACTAACAAGCTAACCACTTACTTGATAATCCACATGAATCTAATAGCATATACAAGGCCTTGTTCTTGTAAGAGCCATTGATGGCTCATGATGATGGATTCTAACATTCTAACATCTAACCACTAACTTGCTAACTTGCAATGCTAACTTTATTTCATGCTCACCTCTAACCGATTTGATGATCTAATAGTAGCTTACATCTTATTTTGGTGTTAGGATGTTGATGAATAATCTTATGTGCCATGGTTTGTATCGTCTCTTGAAGCCAAGGATTAGTGATGGCTAAGGATCCATATGAGGCAACTATCACTAAGATGTTAGCATGGTAGTGGAGCAATTAATAGCTAGAAACTATGAGCTTTTTTCATAGCTTTTCTTCTTATTTTCACTTTGTTTTAAAAGCCATTCTTCAATATAAAAATACCATTTTTATTTCATTTTGTTTTCATTTCCTATTTCTTCTGCTTCTTCTTTTCTTTTATTTTGTTTTTAAAAAATTTTCTAAACCACTTCACCACACTTTATACTTCTTGTTTTACTTGTTTTCTTCTACCTTGTTTTCTTCCATCGATTTACAACCATTTTTATTTGTTTTCTCATCGTGTTTTCAGCGCCTTCTACACCTATCACTTCTGGATTTCTTTTCTTTTCTTTTTCTCATTCTTTAACGAGGAAGAACTTGTTAACACATGACGTGAATAAGAACCGTTAATGCTTCTATCGCCTCTTGTCCCTGTGGATTCGACCCGTTGAGCCAATGCTATAACGGAAGTATCGAGGGAACATTAGACACACAAGCTTTTCATTGATTTCAAAATACATGTTTTTGAGGGAATGGTTTATACTCACATTTTTGTTAACATTTTCTTCTCTGTTTTGGTGTGCGGTCAATTTTTACAAGAATTGAATATTGCAGAACAACCATTAGCACTATAGCTCCCTGCTCTTGAAAGCAGGGACCCTGTTCCAAAGCAAAGTCGTGCAAACGCGACTTTATCCGTGATTCTGTAGCAAATTTGTGGGAAAATTGTCTCTTGTTGTGCTGGGATGTGTACTTTGTAGCTAGCAGATTTTTACTATTACTTTCATGCTTTGATTGCCTTAACACTGCAATAAATTAAAGAACTAAAATATGGTAATTGGGCACTTTTAAAATGGTTTAGATATTTACATTTAGGCACGTGTCAATTCAATTCTAATATATTGTATTTTGTTCTGTTGTTGAGATCTGAACTGAGGTGTACATATGGCATTGCATATAGCATAGGATAAACACGTGGATGATTTACTCGCTTTGTGTTATGTTCATGTCTATATTGCACACTTGCATGAATCGGACTTAAGGGCATAACCCAATACAAGATAAGGTAGGGAAGTCATTACCCTTTTTTAGCCCAAAAATCACCTCCCCACTCACACAAACCAAGCCCTAATCTAAAAATTGATAGACGTTAGCCCTTAGGGACATCTCGGACTCATTAAGAGATTGACCAAGGGTGGAACTTGTTTCAATCATACTCTTGTAAAATCGGTGTTAAAGGTTAGGGATTAAGAGGTTACGTCTCGAAGATACCGTGGTTAGGCGTAATTAAAGCCCGTTGCTTATGCACGGATACCTCTCACCGTATTTTCCCCCTACCTGGCCAATTAGTTTGTGGTCGAATTCATACAATAACCTTCCCTGGATAATCGACCAGTTAGGAGTCATCTAGGTCAACCCTAGTATAGGCCCGTTGATTTTTTCTTTTTGTTTTTTTGTTTGCCTTTTATTTTTTGTTTGTGATTGTTTGTAATATGGAATTCAACAATAACAATTTTTAATCCTAATATAAATTCATATTTCACACCAACCTTATTTGACTCGGATAACTCCAACCAACTTTTTATAACATGAACCAATTAAATAGGCCGGATTGGATTTATCCGACTCAATATAACCCATATCCCCAATCTTTTAACCATAATTTTCAAAAGAATTTTCACTCTTCACAAAGTTATGGGGATTCACCAACCCCAAGTCAAATTTTCAACCACCTTGTCCGCAATTTTCACAATTTCCACAATATTGATTCTCCGATTTTGCTTCCTATACTCCTTTTCTACAACAACCCATGGAAGAAAATTCTGAGCTAGAAAAGAGTATAGAAGCTATGCTTGAATCCCAACAAAACAAGCTCAACTCACAATCTTTCCAAAACAAAATTCATACTCATCGTCTTCAGTTCAAAATAGAAAACCATCAATCTTGAAAATGAGTATACGTGAGTTTGAGCAACAATCACAAAATCTGATGGACTCACCATTTCACCACAATTTTTAAAACAAATCATCATCTTTTCAAGCCCAATCGCAACAAATGATGAACCAATCGACTATGAAAAGCTGCTTGAAGCCATGACTTAGTTCAAATCGCTCATAATCATGAAATTGATCTAATGATCAAAACTTTCCATTCTCACCCTTTGGCCATTCCTGACATCGGTAACCATTCTGTTATGGCCCAAGAGTCATATTGTTTTGAAAACCAAGATTCAATTTCAGCACACCCATTTGAACTTGACCAAAATCAGAATTTTGAGAACCATATTGACATTTTGGCAAGTTATCCATTTTTTGAGATTGAACTTGAGAATGAATGTGATCCTGAACCTCAACTTCGTAATTCAATTCTACTTCTTGACTCAATAATGACTCTGGTATCTTTACATGATTTCAATCCTTTTCCTGATCAGTATTAGATCCTGTGCCCATTCATTATGAAATTAAATCACTAATCTTTTTTGATCATTATATTGAACTTGACCAATACCATACTTTTGAAAGTCCCATTGACAAATTGGCAAGTTCTCATTTTTATGAAATTAAAATCAAAGAAGAATGTGACCTAGATTCTCAAATTTGTGATCTAGTTCAAATTTTTGAATCAATATTGACTCCTGTTTTGTTACCCAACTTGAGCAACATTCTAGAGTCAGTTTTGATTCTCATACCTGTCATTCTTGAACTTGAATCACCAATCCTAGAAAGTCATATTCCATTATGGGGAAATGAATATGGAATAGGATTTCAACTTCTTAATTTGGACCTACTTCCTGAACCAATCTCGACTCCAGAACCTTTACTTGATTTTAGTCACTTCCCTGAGTCGGTATGGGTTCCTGTACTTCCTGAGTCTAAATCAATCATTCCATTATTTCACACTCCATTCTGGGACAAGGGTGTTAATAATATGACTCTGAAATTATTTTTAGAATTTAAAAATTAGAAGGGGTAAAATTTATAATAAAATTCATCCATGCATACATCATAATAATGAGTTATATTAGAGAGGTCTCTGGTGGGTTCCTCCGGATACCATATTCTTTTGATTGGGTCACATTTCATGGACCAATCAGTCCACCACTGGAGCCACCACCTTAAGGTGTTTTTTCTTCCCTCTCTATTTGTTTCATGCATACATACATTCACGATGCATTAAGGACAATGCATGAGATAAGTATGGGGGAGGGTTTACCAACATAGAGTTTTTAAATTTTCTTTCTTTTTCACTTCTTTTAGGATATTTTTAGAAATCTTCCCTTTTGTACAAGATTTTTCTCTTTTTTTAAAACACTTTTTGAAACAAGAGATAAAGTTTTGATTTATTTTAAAGAAAATTTAGATAATTTTAGAAAATTAAGGAAGCCTTAAATTATGACATCTTAAACTTAGTCAAAATAATAGATATTGTTTAAGAATATAGGTTAAGTAAGATAGATTGGAGAGATAAATTTTATCTTGAAGTTATTGCTTTATATAGTATGCACTTCACAATTACACATTTTTGGGATGGAAACAAAGATCTAAAATGCCATAAAACAAAAAAAAAGAAAAAAATAAATAAATATATAATAATAAAAAATTACTTATTAAAGCTTGATAACTATGCCTCAAGAAGTATGATTATTCAAGCCTAATGATGGTCAAAAGAAACAAATAATCCCCCTAAGTTTTGTGGCCTTGTTTACTCGAGTCTTAAAACTCGAGGGATATTTTCTCATCTGGTATCCTAACACTATGTGGTCTGAGAGTCATCGATCAAAGGCTCACCACACAGGTAAACTAGAAAGCCTAAGAAAACTAAGGAAAGAAAAAAAGAAAGAAAAATATATAAAAATAAATGGCTTAATGGTTAGAGTTGAAATCCCAAAAATCTTCACTATCACAAAGTGCAAATTATCTAGATTTTATGAAGGATAAAATATTCAATCCAATTTTGAATTCTTACCTTAATTGAAGACAAGATCTTGCATATAGACTAAGTTTAAGGAAGAATAATTTTCGATGGACTTATGATCTTAGATCGCTTAAATTTTTGCAAAAATATTTTCAAAACTTGTCTCTCCTTCAAAATACGTTTTCAAAACACTAACATTTATCTTCTTTCTTTATGGATTTTGTGGGTGTAATCCGCTGAAAACCCTAAGGAGACAAAACTCCTCCTCTCTAGGTATAACATGGAGGTTTAACGGCTTGTTGCACACGCTAAGTGCAATCATGTCACCTGCGAAAGTGGTGTAATAACTTTCTTAGTATAGTTTTTCTTCTTCTTTTCTTATTTTGCTCGGGACGAGCAAAAAGATAAGTGTGGGGGTGTGATTAGTCTACGATTCTGCATTTTCATATCATATTTTCCTACTGATTTATGAATAAAATGACGCTTCTCACCCGTGTTTTGATTTATTTTGTAGATAATCAAGAGTCTAGGGGCAAAGGAGTAATAAGAGCCTAATTAAACTCAATTTCAGGTAATTAAATCTCATTTCTTGAAGAGCAAGCTAGAGAGCTTTTAGAATACATATTGGATCTAGAAATTAGGGACGAATCTGAAGAAACTCGAATCCAATTAACCAAAAACCAGATATAATTAGGAGTTCTTCGCAGTTGGACGAAACCACGGACCAAAACTAGGGACTTGGGTCCCTGGTATTACCGTGAAAACGTGGCAAAAGTCGCATTTTCGCGGCCATCCTGTGGGCTCATGTGTCGATCTTCGACGCGTGGCATCGTCTCACCTTCCAGATGCTTCGTTTGCCCATAAATACTGCAAGAATATACCAGAAACAGGAACGAAGGGCTGTAGGCTAGGTTTTCTCTTTCTTCTAGTTGTAGAGTAAGATTTTTTTCTTCTTTTATTTTGTATTTTCATTCTCTTTTTAGATCTTGTAGTAGGGCTGAGATGATTTAGAGAGAGAGAGATATTTATGTATAGATGATGACAATCTATGTAAAAGTGTCTCTTTTCTTTTTCATTGTAATCTTCTCTATCTTTTAATGATGCTTGGCTAGCTTTTCTTCTCATGACGACTACCTGCTAACCACTAACAAGCTAACCACTTACTTGATAATCCACATGAATCTAATAGCATTTACAAGGCCTTTTTCTTGCAAGAGCCATTAATGGCTCATAATGATGGATTCTAACATTCTAACATCTAACCACTAACTTGCTAACTTGCAATGCTAACTTTATTTCATGCTCACCTCTAACCTGTTTTGATGATCTAATAGTAGCTTTCATCTTGTTTTGTGGTTTGGATGTTGATGAACAATCTTATGCGCCATGCTTTGTATCGTCTCTTGAAGCCAAGGATTAGTGATGGCCAAGAATCCATGTGAGGCAACTATGACTAAGAGGTTAGCATGGTAGTGGAGCAATTAGTAGTTACAAACTATGAGCTTTCTTTCATAGTTTTTTTTTCTCATTTTCACTTTGTTGTAAAAACCATTGTCCAACATAAAAAAATCATTTTTATTTCATGTTGTTTTCATTTCATATTTCTTTTACTTCTTCTTTCTTTTATTTTTCTTTTAAACAATTTTCTAAACCACTTCACTACACTTTACACTTCTTATTTTACTTTGTTTTCTACTACCTTGTTTTCTTCCACCGATTTACAACCACTTTTCATTTATTTTCTCATCGCCGTTTTCATCGCCTTCTCCACATATCACTTCTGCATTCTTTTTCTATTCTTTTTTCTCATTCTTTAACAAAGAAGAACTTGTTAAGCTCAACTCGTTGAGCTAATGCTATAACGGGAGTATCGAGGGAGCAATAGCACATACAAGCTTTTCATTGATTTCAAAATACACGTTTTCAAGCGTTGGTTGATTAGACTAAGAAGGTGTACTTATTATGTGTATAAAGATGTATTTGATGTACCCTTTCTTGTCTCCGCTATAGTATAGGACTATATCGAGTCGATTCTCAGGGAGAGCTCGCGATGGAAGCTTTAACGTGTGGTAGTGAAGTGAACAAACGAGTATTCTTCTCTTGCTTATAAACTTAGTGAATCAAATGCAAAAGAAACTAAAAGAAAGGATGGCTATGTTCATGGTGGAAATCGTCGGAAAAGAAATCAAGAAGAGGATTTGGTATTCACAAGAAAAGGAAAGGAAACTTAAAGAAAGCAATCCATGACTAGCTTACCTTGCTAGCTTGCCAAGACTTACTAGACTCCTTGATAGCGAATGCGTGCCTAATGTTGTCACTCCATTGGCGTAGGATTCGTCTCGCGTGTTGACCTAATTGCTTTCTCACTTGGAAGACGGTGGTTTAACCATCGGAGAAGAGAAGATCATACACTTGCAAGATGAAATTAAGCAAACACCCATGAGTTAGTGAAGTGGCAAGACTAGTGGTAAACTAGTACATGGAGAAGAATTTAGCTACAACAAGCCATAAGAAAAATACAAGAAAGCATGAAGTAAATTGCAAGAATTAAAGAAAGCAATAAAGAAAGCAATTAAAAAAAGCACATAGAACTAGAACCAAGCTTCAAGTAGAGGAAGGAGGATGGATCAATCCTTGTTGCTTCAAGTGTCACTCTTGATTACACAAGCTCTCTCCCTCACAATCACTCTCTTTTACATTGAATTCTAGGGAAGAAGAAGAGGGATCTAAAGAACAAAACCTAGAGAAAAATACATGAAAATTACAACAACTAAACTAATCTCCTCTCTTCTCCATTCAGTCCTTGTACGCAGGTCAAGTGCAGATATTTATAGCATTCAGAGAGAAGGCTCCAGAAGACGAGACAGCTGGCAAAATCTGGCGCCCAACGGCCCAGATTTTGCGGCGGACGCGCGGCAAATCTCGGCAGTTCTGTGGCCGTTGGCCAACAACTTTCTGTTGTGAGTTTGTTACGAAGTTGTTAGCCACGTGGTATATCTGGAATCTTCGTTTGTTGCGCGGATTTCTCTAGATCTGGGATTTGAATTTGGCTTTATCTTTAATCTTGATTAATCACTTAATTATGGTTAATTAAGTGATTATTTTGATATCTCTCCTTTAAGTGTGTACCTGCAAATATGTAGAGAAGAGGAGTAAAAATCACATATTTATTTGTAATATGCATGGGAATTATGATGTAAAATATGCAATATTGGATACCAATCACACCCCCACACTTATTCTTTTGCTCGTCCCGAGCAAAACAAAGAAAAGAAAAACTATACTACCAATTTTATTACACCACTTTCGCAGGTGACGCGATTGCACTGAGCGTGTGCAACAAGCCGTTAAACCTCTAGGTTACCCTAGAGGAGGAGTGTTGTCTCCTGAGGGTTTTCAGCGGATTACACCCACAAAATCCTTAAAGAAAGAAAACAAATGTTAGTATTTTGAAATTCATTTTGAAAGAGAGACATGTTTTCGAACCATTTTTGCAAAAATATAAGTGATCCTAGGTCACAAGTCCACCTATAATCATTCTTCCTTAAACTTAGTCTCCATGCAAGATCTTGTTTTTAATTAAGGTAAGAATTCAAAATTGGATTGAATACTTTATCTTTCATAAAACCTAGATAGTATGCACACTGTGTAAGTGAAAATTTCTGGGATTTCAACTCCAACCATCAAGCCATTTATTTATCTATATATATATATATATTTTTCTCTTTTTTTTTTTTTTATTTAATCTTCCCTTAGTTTAGGCTTTCTAGTCTACCCTTGTAGCGAGCCTTTAACCGATGACTCCCAAACCAGACGGTCTTAGGGCACCAGATGAGAAAACATCCCTCGGGTTTAAGGTCTCGAGTAGAAAAGGCCACGAAACTAAAGGGGATTATTTATTTCCTTTACCACCGTTAGGCGTGAATAATCATGCTTCTTGAGGCACAATTCTCCAGCTTAATAGGTGATATTTATTTATATATATATATATATATATATATTTATATTTATGGCATTTTTGGTCTTTGTTTCCATCCCAAGAAATGTGTAAGTGTGAAGTGCATATTATCTAAGGCAAAAAAACTCAAGATAAAAATATCTCACCAATTTTACTTACTTAGCCTATAATTTCCAACAAGATCTATTACTTCAACTATGTTTAAGATGTCATAATTAAGGCTTTCTTAATTTCTAAGATACATCTTAATTTTCTTAAAAATAGAACAAAACTTTGTTTCTTATTTCAAAAAGTTTTTATTTTTTTTTTTATATTTTATTTTTTAAAAGAAATGTAAAAGAAAGAAAATCTAAAAACTCCAAGTTAGTAAACCCTCCCCCACACTTATCTCATGCATTGTCCTCAATGCATCGTGATATATGTATGCATGAAACAAATAGAAAGGGAAGGAAAAATATACCTCAAGGTGGTGGTTCCGGTGGTGGTCGGATTGGTCCACGAAACATGGCCCAATCATCTTTTCTTTGGGTTTTCAGGAACCCACCAAAAATTTCATGAATATGACCCACAAGAATGATGTATTCATGGAAGATTTTTATTATATACATGACCCCATCTAATTTTCATTTTTCTAAAATAATTTCAGAGTCAAGTTTATCAAGATCCTTGTCCCAGAATGGATTATGAAATGATAGAATGGTCGACTTGGACTCGGAATGAACAGGAACTAACACCGACTCAGGGAAGTGAATTAAGTCAAGTGATGGTGCAGGAGTCGAAGTGAGTTCAAAAATTGGGTCCAAGTCAAGAAATGAAAACTCAAGTCCACAATCATTGTCCAACAATGGGATGTGACCTAATATGGGTGATATCTCTTTACTTCCAATATTAAGGAATTCAAGCTCATCGCCATACAATTCTTCAAAACTTAAGTCAAAATCTTCTGATAGAATTGTACAATCAGTTTCAGAAGTAAAGAGATAGTGAGAATCTAGGTCACATTCCATATGTAATTCAATACATGAGGAACTTGCCAATTTATCAATAGTATCTTCAGAAGTGTAGAATTGGTCAAGTTTAATATGATCCTCAAAGATGGGTGATTCAACTTCATTATAAATTGGGACAGGATCCAATGTCGACTCTGGAAAAAGATTGAAGTCAGGTAAAGTTACCGGAATCATTATTGGATCAGAAAAAAGAAGTGAATCACTAAGTTGGGGTTCAAGATCACATTCCTCATGTAATTCAATTCCACAAAAATGTGAACTTGCCAATTTATCAATGGGACTTTCAGAAGTATGGAATTGGCCAAGTTCAATGTGATCATCATAAAATATTGGTGATTCAATTTCACAATGGATAGGTACTGGATTCAATTCTGACTTTGGAAATGGATTGAAATCAGGTAAGGATATGGAAGTCATGATTGAATCAGGAAGGAAAATTGAATCATCAAGTGGAAGTTCAGGATCATGTGCAAGTTCAATTTCAGGAAATGGAAAACTTGCCAAAATGTCAGAAGTTTGGACAAGTTCAATTTTAGGAAATGAAAAACTTGCCAAAATGTCAATGGGATTTGACGTTTGGACAAGTTCAATTTTAGGAAATGAAAAACTTGCCAAAATGTCAATAGGATTTGAAGTTTGGACAAGTTCAGGTGAATGTGCTGAAATTGAATCTGGACTTCCAAGATGACAAGAGTCTTGAGTCATATCAATAGAGTGTGGTATAACTGGATTAGTCAAATGTTGATAGGATAGAGTTTCCTCTTTCCTAAGAAGGTTATCCAATTGTTCTTTCACACTATTGAAAGACTCGGTACGTGTTGTTTGATATTGTAAGAAAGACTCTTGCAAGATGTCTATACTCTTTTCTAGATGTGATAGGTCTACAGATGGCTGCTCTAGAATGGGAGTATAGGAATCTTGAAATTGGAAATTTTGTGAATAGTGTGAGTCACAAATGTGTGATGATGGAAGAGTGGACTCACACAAGAAATCTTTACTCGTTTCCTTGACAAGTGGTTGTCCATTAGAAAAAGGTGGAACTGAGTAAGACTCTTGAAAATACTGTGGAATTGGAGAGACAAATGGTTTTTGAAGTTGTTGCTCGACTCTCTGTAAATTGGCTTCTATACTCCTTTGTAACTCAGATTTTTCTTCAAATGGTGGTTCAAAAAAAGGAGTATATGAAGTGGACTCGGGAAATGAATCTTGTGAATATTGTGGACTTGGTGGAAATGGTGGACAAGGAGGTTGATAATTAAACTCGGGGGTCTGGAATCCCCAATGACTCGATGAAGAGTTGAAATTATTTTGGACATTATAATTGTTAGATGGGGGGTATGGGTCATATTGATTCGGATAAGGCCAACCCGGTGTATTTGGTTGGTGCATATTGTAAAACACTGGGTTGGAATTATCCGAATATGGAGATGGTGTGAAATATGGATTATTATTAGGATGGAAAGAATTGTAATTGTAAGCCATATCACACAATCAAATACAAACAAACAAACAAACAAACAAAAGAAAGAAAAATTCTAACCTAAGTTAGGGTAGACGTAGGACCTAGATGACTCCTAACTGATAGACTGTCCACGGGAGGTTTAGTGTAGACTCTAACCACAAGCTAATCAGCCAGGGAAGGGTAAGGTTGGTGGGAGGTTTTCCGTCCGGAGACGTTCCTTAATTAAGTAACCAGCAACCTTCGGGCTTTCGGCCCTCAACCCCTTTCCTAGACACTGATTTTGCAAGAGTTAAATTCCAACACTTTTCCCCCTTAGGATAATCTCCTAAATGAGTCCGAGATGTCCCTAGGGCCAACGTCTACTTTTATTAAATTAGGCTTGGGTTAGTGAGTGCTTGGGAAAATGATTTTCGGGCTAAGGAAAGGGTAATGAACTCCCCACCTTATCTTATTTACGGGTTATGCCCTTAAAATTGATTTGTGCAAGTGTACAAGAAATATAGCTAGGATACGCTCAAAGCATGAAAATCAAGCAAGGAGTTTGTCCTAGTCTAAATGCAATGCAAACACGTACCTTGCCTCCAGCACTCTTCAACAGTAAAAGTAAAGAATTGAAGAGACACGTGCCTAAAATGCAAGTGTCTAAACAATTTTTAACAATTCAACCAACTTTTTACTGTTTTTTAATTAAGCAGGTATATGGTGAAAAATACAGGATTTCAAGTATAGCAGCAGATGTATTTTGCAGATCTGAAGCCCCTGCAGAAAATTTGTCAGAAGTGAACTCCTCTGTGCCGCGGCCGCGCGGCTTTTGCCGTGGGAACGCGGCACTTTGGAGGGATCCTGGTCTCTGCTTTCAAGAGCAGAGGCCCAGGTCCACTTATATGTGACTGCAATGAATATTTTCCTGTTTCTTTACCTGTAACCTGCAAACAGAGAAGAAGAATCGTTTAGTACTTCACTTTAAACCAAAAAGAACGTCGCTCTCCCCGGCAACGGCGCCATTTTGTGATTAGACTAAGAAGGTGTACTTATTATGTGTATAAAGATGTATTTGATGTACCCTTTCTTGTCTCCGCTATAGTATAGGACTATACCGAGTCGATTCTCAGGGAGAGCTCGCGATGGAAGCTTTAACGTGTGGTAGTGAAGTGAACAAACGAGTATTCTTCTCTTGCTTATAAACTTAGTGAATCAAATGCAAAAGAAACTAAAAGAAAGGATGGCTATGTTCATGGTGGAAATCGTCGGAAAAGAAATCAAAAATAGGATTTGGTATTCACAAGAAAAGGAAAGGAAACTTAAAGAAAGCAATCCATGACTAGCTTACCTTGCTAGCTTGCCAAGACTTACTAGACTCCTTGATAGCGAATGCGTGCCTAATGTTGTCACTCCATTGGCGTAGGATTCGTCTCGCGTGTTGACCTAATTGCTTTCTCACTTGGAAGACGGTGGTTTAACCATCGGAGAAGAGAAGATCATACACTTGCAAGATGAAATTAAGCAAACACCCATGAGTTAGTGAAGTGGCAAGACTAGTGGTAAACTAGTACATGGAGAAGAATTTAGCTACAACAAGCCATAAGAAAAATACAAGAAAGCATGAAGTAAATTGCAAGAATTAAAGAAAGCAATAAAGAAAGCAATTAAAGAAAGCACATAGAACTAGAACCAAGCTTCAAGTAGAGGAAGGAGGATGGATCAATCCTTGTTGCTTCAAGTGTCACTCTTGATTACACAAGCTCTCTCCCTCACAATCACTCTCTTTTACATTGAATTCTAGGGAAGAAGAAGAGGGATCTAAAGAACAAAACCTAGAGAAAAATACATGAAAATTACAACAACTAAACTAATCTCCTCTCTTCTCCATTCAGTCCTTGTACGCAGGTCAAGTGCAGATATTTATAGCATTCAGAGAGAAGGCTCCAGAAGACGAGACAGCTGGCAAAATCTGGCGCCCAACGGCCCAGATTTTGCGGCGGACGCGCGGCAAATCTCGGCAGTTCTGTGGCCGTTGGCCAACAACTTTCTGTTGTGAGTTTGTTACGAAGTTGTTAGCCACGTGGTATATCTGGAATCTTCGTTTGTTGCGCGGATTTCTCTAGATCTGGGATTTGAATTTGGCTTTATCTTTAATCTTGATTAATCACTTAATTATGGTTAATTAAGTGATTATTTGGATATCTCTCCTTTAAGTGTGTACCTGCAAATATGTAGAGAAGAGGAGTAAAAATCACATATTTATTTGTAATATGCATGGGAATTATGATGTAAAATATGCAATATTGGATACCAATCATTGGTTCCGCCTGATCACTATCACGCCCCGCTTCTCAAAATACGTTAAAGTGGAGACGTAACACAAGTCAACGACACATATACGCAATATAAATACCTCATGTGTACATGCTAAGCCTTACGTAACCCAGAACAAGCTACAAAAAAATTTACTACTATAAATCAAGATCACTGAAATAATATATATATATATATATATATGTCCACACATGATATCATATGAAATAAGAAAGAAATGGTAACTGGATACGATATAGAGAGAATCCGAAAATAATATGAATAAAAGAGTAGGAATACCGATAATCAACAGAGGAAAACTCCAGACTCCTCATGAAGCGTACGAGTTCATCAACATCTGATCAGTAAAATAAAACATCTAATATCTGGATATGTGAATTCAGGATCATCGAAAGAGACCCAATGAGTGAAAGAAAAGGGGAAGGTGCCCGTGCTTATAAATAGTGTGTACATAATAATAACAAGATAAACTGTAAATAAATGATAACTAAATAAACAATATCATGGACAAGTCTACAAGTAAAAGAATACCACTGATAAAATATTCAATCCAATTTCAAGATGTGTAACCTAGCTATAGATTGTCTAAAAGTCACTGAAGATAAGTCATCAGATAGTGGGGTTTATACTTCAGACGCGAGGCCAATTAAGGCCATTCACTGCAATGCCAAGATGCAGAGGTTGAAGCATGCGTCTCAACATCACTACAATGTCAAAATACGAGGTTTGAAACCCGCGTCCCAACATCACTGCAATGCCAAGACGCAGAGCTAAAAGGCCGCGTCCCAGCATCACTGAAGTGTCAAAACGTGAGGCTCGAAACCTGTGTTTCAGCATCACTGCAATGCCAAGATGCAGGGTTCGAAGCCCGCATCTAGCAAAGCTCGAAGCCCGCGTCTAAGCAGAGCTCGAAGCCCGCGTCTAGTAAGGCTCGAAGTCTGCGTCCAGCAAAGAAGCTCTGCGTCTCAGTTGTAATTGCCCTCATTACTGGGTCAATTACTGCCCACGTAATGAGGGAATTTAGCCCCCATTATGGAGGGTTTTTAGGGGGCAGTTTTACCCTAAAACCCCTATAAATAGCTCAGTTTGTTATTGAAGAGGGGTCGGGCGAACTTGGTCAAGTTTAGTCAGAATTTTTAGCTGAGGAATACTGAAAAAGAGTTAAACTCTTCTACCAACTTGCTGAGTCTAAAATTTCTTGCCTAAGTCTCTTTGAGATTACATTGGATAGGAGCTGTGCTACTCTGTCCGTGATCCGAGGAGAAGATTTCTAGAAGAGCTTGACATTCACCTGGTCAGCGAAAAATAAGATTCACTTTCCACCGCTACACAAAGAACTTATCTTTAAACAAAAAGGAGATCAAATCATTTTCCCCTCTTTTGTAATCGGATTTTAATCCATTATAATTTTCTTTACAATCAAACAAAGAATTTACGCGCTTTTAATTTTTTCTGAGAAACAAGAGATGGCGACTCCGCTGGGGACTACTTTCTCCACTGATGAGCAAGTTGTGGCGCAACGTGACGTCACCTTCAAGGAAAAAACGGTCGAATTACTTGTCGTGAAATTTGACCAGACAAAGTATGAAGAGTTCCTCTTTTCTGGTTCCAAGAACCTTAGGGTAGCGTGGCAGTACCGCAGAGTTTCTTCGGAGGTCCGCTCTCAAGTCCCTTCAGAGACTTCTCCAAAGATAGTCTGCACATGCAACACCATTTCTGGCCGCGTCACACGCGTAGCCCGCGTCAACGTCTCCCACGAGACCCGCGAGGCTAGCGTCGTTGAAGGTCAATCCGGGCACACCCTTTCTCTTCCTCAGCTCCAGGTTATCGGGGGTTCCCAACAACCCGTGAAGCATAACCGGAATGCCGAAGTCGACAAAGGCGACATGAACGTTAACAATAGATGCAAGAATCTGGAAAAATTCTCTGTCCTATAGATACATAACGCAAGGCTTATGCTTGCGTCTCTTCTGAATCTCATCAGACGCGCGAAGTCTGCATCTGGATACCAAAATGTAGAGCCTCAAGAGGCTGGCATTTCTGAGGCTTCACCTCTCAGACACAACATTCAGCAGCGCGAGGTCCACGCATCTTCTCAGAGGCACGAGACCCGCGTCTCTACGACAGAACACGGGTCTCATAGAGTTCGCGTTTTTCAATTGTCGCCAGACAAGCGCGATAATCAGTAACGTGTGGTTCGCGTCTCTTCTTAGCAGACGCACGAGACCCGTGTTTCAAAGCCAAAACGCGAGAGCCATGTCTGTTCTACAGAACGTGAGCTCCACATCTCTGAACCTTGCGTCTCGAAGTTACGACGCATGGTTAGCATTCAGGAGCAGAAAAACCTTCGTCCCCAGAAACTCGAGGTTGGTCTCTTCGATCCCCCTCCGATGGATCTAAGGGATTACTTGACAAAGAAGAGGAGTGCCCATCAAATCACTTCATCATGTTGCTGTGAACGGCTCATCACAGTGGTGCTTTCTGAATGTCACTGCAGCTCACATGGAAGCAAACAGTTGGTGCTCAGACGATTATCATCCACATCAGTCTCCCGATCGGCCAAGAGGCAGCGTTCCCGCATAAGGAGAACTTTCTCTGACGCGGAGTACCCTGAAGTTACTGCGAATATGGCGGATCCAAGCACTACGCCAAGCAGAAGTAAGGAGAAGCAGCCAATAGTTGAGTCTGACACTGAACCGGAAGGAGTGTGTTGGCCCAGAGGCCTTCCACTCTAGTTTTGATGATGATTAACTCATGTAGTTATAGTTTACTAATAATCTTATGATATTTAGTTTCAGATATTTGATCAAGATATTAGTAGGTGATTAGCTTCAACAAAGGTATTTTGGAGCTTTCACATGGTGATTCAAGAGCCCGAGCGTCAAGTTCATATCTAGCACTCGTTGGAGTCAAGCTCGGTGAATCGCGTTTGGATCGAGTCGACTTGAAGACGGAGTTCGTCAAGAAGGCTTCTGTTTGTTTAGTTAAGATTTAGTTTAGATCCATTGTAAAGAATAGATAGTGTGATATGTTCAAGTTCACAACACACACACGTTTCATATTTTGGTTTTGATTTTCGGTTTAACCGATCTTGGTTTTCATGAATAGATAGAATCAAAACAAGTTTACATGGTTTAATGTATATTAGATTTGTTCTATATACATCTATGCTTCAACTATTGAAACAAACTTAGTTTGATAGTCTATTTCATGAGTTTGAAGTTTTGGTATTTAAACAAAACTTATTTTCGGATTCAATGACAAAAACATTGATATATATCTCTTTCATGTATATTGGATTCTATCCATATACTATATGCTTCAAAGTTGTTTCAATATCATGTTTTTGTATTTGGATGAGTTTTGAACAAAACGATTTTTCATTTCAAAAATCTTAGTTTTGGAAAATACAGAATTTGGTTTAAGGCAAAATTTTCAAGTCATAAAAATGGTTCAAATAGTTTGAAATATGTGTTGAATTTTTTCACACATGTTTGTATTTCAAAGATAATATAAGAACTGATTTTTGTGAAATTTATGAGATTTTATGGGATTTATTTGATAATAAAAAGCCAAGTTTTTAATCCTGAATTTGCCCTGCCAGGCTCTGGCGGTCGACCGGGACGGTCGACCGGACCAGTGGTCAGTCGACCGGACCGGTCGACCGATGTGCACAAGACGTGCACAAAGGCCAGTGTGTTTGGCCGATCGACCGAGCGATCGACCGACTGAAGTCATCCCACTCTCGGGTTGGCCCGGTCGACCGGCCAGAGAGCCGTTGCTCTCTGGTTCTGGGCACGGTCGACTGGGCGGTCGACCGCTGGGCTTAACGGTCACATTTTTGACCGTTGGCCGGTCGACCGGAAGGTCAAAACTGACCTTTTATGCTGCCAACGGGCAGATTTTAATTGGGCCTTTTTAAACCCCAATCTTTGGCCAGTTTTCACCAAGTTTTTAAAGAGCAAAAATTCCATCTTCTCTAGTGTTTAATACAAGTTTTAAAAAGAAAGTTTTGGGCTTTAAAGTTTACATTTGATTTGGTGTTTTTCTAGGGTTTGGAAAATCAAAGAAAAGTGATTTTGGGAAAAGTGTTTTTGATTCATCTTCTTCATCCTTATTTCTAGTTTTTCCCAAGGATTTTCTTTGAGTATTTATTTTCCATTCCTTTTGGTTTTTCTCATACTTGAGCTTATCATTCTATCCTATCTATTAGGATATTTGTTTTTATGGGAAAAGAAGTTGTTTGTGGTCTTTGAGATCACCAAGTCGTAAACCCTCCTTATTTGTGTTGATATCCCTCTTGGTGAAGAGGTGATCACTGGAGTGGTGGCTTTGTGCCTATCCCTCATTTGTGAGGTTGATCTTTGTGTGGCTTTGTGCCTATCCCTCATTTGTGAGGTTGATCCTTGTTTGGCTTTGTGTCTTGCCTCTAAGTATAGAGGTTGTATTTGTTGGAGAGAGGAGTTGTGTACTCCCAATTGTATTTGCCCCAAATCCTCAGTGGAGGTTCCCTGTGTGGGAAGTCCTATGTGTTGGCCCAATGGCCTTCCACTCTAGTTTTGATGATGATCAACACTCATGTAGTTATGTTACTAATATTCTTGTGTTTCTAAGTTTCAGATCATTAACAGGATATTAGTTGGTGATTAGCTTCAACAAGATGATTAGAAGCTATTCATGATGATTCCGGTGCCAAAACTTAAAGATCATACCTTTGCACTTGGAGAATCACGGAGTTTGGACCAAGTCTACTTGAAGATAGAAGATCGACAAGAAGACTTAGGTATCTAGTTTAGAGTTTGTGTTTTAGATCCATAGTTGTAAAGCTTAGTTTAGTTGATATGCTCAAGTGCACAAAACACACACGTTTTATGATTTGATATTTGGTTTTTATGAATAGTTGATCAAAACAAATTTACATATGTTATATGTATAGTAGATGTTTTCTATTTATACATACATGCTTTAACTTGGTAAACAAACTTATTTTGATATCCCTATTCATGTTTTGGAAAAATCAAGTTTGACAAAATACAAGGTTTGTTTTTGATAAAATTTGCAAGACTCAAAAATGAATTGATATGTTGATATATTGTCTTGAAATTTTTATCACATGTTTATGTTTTAACATAAAATGATAAAACAAGTTTTATGGAATTTTCAGAAATGATAAAAGTTTTTTTTTATAAAATATTTTTCCCAAAATTTTCTGACCTTGTTTTGTGCTGACAGGCTGGTCGGTCGACCGTGACGGTCGACCGCACCAAGGGCCGGTCGACCGTTGCGGTCGACCGACGTGCATAGACGTGCACGTCTGTTAGGCACAGACACGGTCGACCGGGAGGGTCGACCGAGTTGAGAGCTCTGCTCTCGGGTTTTATCGGTCGACCGGGCCGGTCGACCGCAGTTGCCCAACGGTCATAATTCTGACCGTTGGCGGTCGACCGGACCGGTCGACCGGCAGTCTGTCAGACTGCCAACTCAGCCTAACGGCTAGTTTTGTATAGGGGCTATATAAACCCCATCTCTTTGGGGATTTTGGCCAAGTTTTTTTAAGAGAAAAAATACCAGTTTTCTGAAGTGTTTAAAAGAGTTTTCAAAAGAGTTTTAAGTGCAAAAACTTCTCATCTTTATTGTTTTAAGGTTTTTGGAAAATCAAAGAAAAAATAGGTTTTTGGGATTTTTGCTTAGATCTTCAATTCTATCATATTGCAAGTATTTTCCCAAAGATTTTTCTTTGTTGCTTATTTCCAAAAACACTTATTTTCCACACTTGAGCTATCTTCTATACTAAACTATTAGGATCTTGTTTTTGTGGAAAAAGATAAGAGAAAAAGAAAGAGAAGTGTTTGAGGTTGTTTGTTGTAAACCTCATTGTTGTAAACACCCTTATATTTGTGAATCCCTCTTCGGTAGAGGTGATCGGGTGATTGTGTTGTGGATCCCTCTTAGGTAGAGGTGATAGTGTTTGGTTGTGAGCCTCTTCGGTAGAGGTGTGTGGATTGGTTGTTGTATTGGCTACGGGCCTAACCCCTCGGTTGTGAGGAGGTTGTTGTTGAGAGAGGAGTTTGGTACTCCTAGAGTTGTAAGAAATCCTCTTTGGTAGAGGTTCCCTCGGTGGGAGTTGAGATAGCCTACACGGTGGTGTAGGCGGGGATGTAGAGCAAGGTGCTCGAACCTCGAAACAAATCTTGGTGTTTGCGTTTTGTTCCATTGTCTCTCTAACTCTCTCTCTTATAATTGTGCAAAGCATCATACTCATCATCATATCATACTTGCTTGTGTTGAGCATTGATTCATTCATATCATATATTGCTTGTGTTGTGCCGTGCATCTCTTATTGTCATATCTATTATTTGCTTGGATTGATTGTGCGTGTGAATCATATTGCCGTATCCTTGATTGCTTGGATTGCTTGTATGTGTGTGCCTAACTTATACTCATCCAACAAGAGCTTCACATAGCGCCTCAACCCATTTCAAGGGGAATCAAGAGGAGTTAGTCCAGAGCCTCGCAAGGGGAATTCGGCTACACTTGTTGAATTGTATTAGTTTGTGCAACATTTGCATTAGCTTCCGCATTTAGCGCACTTAGTTTTGCATTTAGTCTTAGATTAGCATTTACACCTATTCACCCCCCCTCTAGGTGTACTTTCAATTGGTATCAGAGCTAGTGCTCCTGATACTTAGGCTTAACATCCTAGGAGTGAAATCCATTTGCTTGCTAATCTCATTTGCATTTGCTTGTTTGCACACATCTAGTTTATACCATGGACTTCATGACCCCACCTAGCTATGATCCTTCCAACATTGATATTTGGAAGTATAGGATGTCCATGTACCTAAAGACCCTAGGTTTGCATGTTTTCCTTGCCGCCACCAAGAGATGTTATCTTGGTGATTGCAATCATATAGGGGCCAATGCACAAGCCCTAGAGGCCATTAGAAGCACTTTATCTAAAGATTATCTTTTATGTGTTTCTAACTTTGATTCCGCTTTTGTAGTGTGGAACAAATTGACAACCACCAACACCTCCAAGCTTCAAGTCCAAATCCAACAAGAAGAGGAATCTAGTGGAGAATCCGAGCCACAACAATGCTATATGGTCCAAGGGAATGACTCCCTTGAGGTACATTCGGAACCCCACTTAGATAGTGATGATGATGCTAGTTCTTCAAATGATCATATTGATCCCCATGCCTTAAATGAAGAACTTTCTATTGTTTGTGAAAAACTAATAGAAAAATATAACTTGTTGAAAAAGAAAAGTTTAGGAATTGAACAAGAAAATAAGAGTTTGCATGCTAGACTTAACAATGTTTTGCAAGAGAAGGTTGAGGTCTATAATGAAAGGGATTCATTGAGATCTCAATTGGAACTTGCACTTAAAGAAAATGAATTTTTAAAGTCTAAAAATGATTGCCATGCTATTTTAAAGAAAAATGAAAACTTGTCTTCTAGAGTTGATTTTGTTTTAAAAGAGAATGTTGTTTTGAAAAACAAAATCATTTCTATTTCCAATGATTTAAATGTTTGCTTAGAGAAAAATATTGTTTTGCAAAATAAGATTGATTCTCATGTTTGTCATGCTAGGGTAGTTTCACCTAAATCACCCATTGCATGTTCCACTTCTTCTATGCTTGAAAATGATATAAATTTGTTAAAGAAGAAAATGGATTGTTTGGGCTCCACTATGAGCCAATGTGCCATGAACCACTCACGATTGGAAACCTTGGTTCGAAAGAAACAAGTTCCAACTTCTATGCATGCACACCCTCCACGGCATACACATGCTCCTCACGGGCACCATTACACCATGTATGCTCATGTGTACACTTGTACACATTGTGGCCGAAAAGGCCATCTTGCTAAATTTTGCTATGATCGTTTACATGTTGAGAATTTAGCAAAGAAGTTTGTTTGGGTTAGAGAAGGTACTAACCCCCATGGACCCAACAAGAAGGTATGGGTACCAAAGACCACCCCTCCTTTATTTGATGTAGGTGTGGGCTCTCACATGACGTGAGAGTGATAGCACCTTGGAGTGGATGCGTTCCGGACTTCATGGAAATCATATTGGATGCATCACTTTCAAGGGAAGGTTGGTGGAGATGACCACCATGTTTTGGAAACAAGGAGAGTTGCTTCTTCGTTTTTGGTAACAATCCTTTACTCCCATTTATTGTTTACATGCTTTTCATGTTCATAGTTTATAGCATGTTTTTATTGTCATTGGATTAGTATGTTCATTCCATGTTTATTAGATCCTTGACATACATGTATAGTATTTGAGACACACATGCTTATATGAACCCATAATTAGTGTTCTCACTTTTGTTTAAGCTATAATGTACATCATGAATCTAATACATGTGAATTCACATAATAATCATGTTTTAGTTTTCCATGATGACTTTTATCATGATGATTTTTATATGTGTTTTTGATGCTTCATGTTTTGAATATATGTTTAAGTGTTAGTTTTCATTAAGACTAGTTATATACTTGTACATAGAGTGGGTTACAAATAAATCTATATATAGTTGGAATTGAATGCTTATTTGAACCCATTAGATGTGCTAGTATAGTCTAGTTTTGATGATTCGTACATTTTAAACTTGTATTCCCATTTTTGAATTTGTTTTGTGTTATGAGTTTGCATTTCATGTATATGTGCATTTTGCCAAAAACATTAAGATATACATGTATACCCCTTGAGTCATTTGCCTTTCATGCAAATTTATATATATGGACTCATATGTGTTTAGGGATATGTATGTATACTTCTTGTGTTGACAAATCATACATATACCTTGAAAAGAATTGGTATCAAATTGTTTTAATGAAAAGCTAAATTTTCATACTTATCATGATTTTCATGTTTTTCATGTGTCCAATATTTAACTTCATGTATATGTCTATCTTATCCAAACTATTGACTATACATGAGTATCCTTTTTGAGCCACGTGCCTTCATGCATATATTTTGTGGACTCGTTATGTTTTGGATATGTATGTATACTTTAGTTTATATTGACATACATATGCCTTGAAGATTAGATAGTTTTGATGATTTTCGTGTTTTAAAGAATAATTGAGTTTATTGTCTAATTTTCATATTTACGATCTTCATATTTTATTTGTACACTCACATCTATTGCTTGCTCATGTTTTGTTTTCATGAGTCTTATCTATGCCTAATTGAACTTGAGTGTTTGATATGATGTGAATTTCATGTTTATGAAAAACAATTTTGTTTTATTCCTTGCTTGAAGGATTTCGCACTAGTTAACAAATTTTTCCATTTAACTAGTTGCGGTATTCTTCATTTGGTAGAGTTTTTCAAACAAAACTTATTTTCAAATCTAATTTTTGAAAACCCCTACCCTTCAAGGGCGGTTGGATGGGAGATCATGGTCATGTGTACTTAAAATGAAAATCATTTAAAACTTGAACCTTGATTGGGTGGTAGATGATATGAGATATACACATGCTTTTGATTCAATTGGTATCATTGAACTCTTTCAATTGGTATCAATTTTGATTTTCTTGTATACTCATATGTGTTTATGTATGTATGCTTTCAATTCCAAGAATATCAATTTCTATTGATATCTATTTTCCATACATATATATGTTTGTGTTTATGTTAGTGCTTGAGGTTCAATTTTGTTTCAATTGACTACTTTTAAATTGGTATCAAGACTATGCATGATTTTAGTTTGTATTTCATAAAGGAGGAGGAAATTTGATTTTGTATTTCAATTGGTATTTGTACTCCCACACTTTATGATTAAAAGTTGCTATTTTGAACATATGATATCAACATCAAATTTGTTTATATGTTTTAAAATGAACAATTATTACAATTGGTATCAATGTTTCTATGTAAAATCTGTTCAAAATGAAATATATTTTTACAATTGGTATCATATTTGATAAATTCAAAATTTGTTATGTTGTTTTACAATTGGTAATTTGTTATGATTAATTACAATTGGTATTTCCAAAATTTTGTTTAAAGAAAATAATCAAAGTTTTGATTTGTATTGACAATATGCAAGGAGAGCTTAACATCTCTTCATATAGATTCATGTTGAGTGTATTGTGTATTGGAGAGCTTAACATCTCTTCTTATGTGGTACACGTGTGTAGGGGGAGCTTCACATCTCCTCTTATTCATTACATAATGTGTGTTATGTGAATTAGGGCTTAACATCCCTCCTTCATGTAATGCATATGTGTAGGGAAGCTAACTTAGCGTCTTCCTCTTCATGAATGTATATAGCATATAACACTTATTATTCTTGTTTATTTTCTTTTGGTATCAAGATGCTTCATTGACATATTTTCAATTGATATCATGTTTTTATAGTCACCCCTTATTGACTTTGTTTTTGTTTTTAGACAAAAAGGGGGAGAACATTGCTTTTCTTGTTTTTGATTGACTAAAAGGGGAAGAAGATTTTTACCCTCATTTTACTTATGGTTTTGATTACCCCTTTGTTGATAATTGACAAAAAGGGGGAGAAAGATTTATGAAGTTTTATATGCATGTTTATGTTTATGCATATATTATGTTTTATGTTTTAATATCAAGAATATTAAGTTTAATTGTTTATTAGAGCTTGCTTTGTTATTGGTATATAGAGCTTGCTTTGTTTTGTAATTGGTATCTAGAGCTTGCTTTGTTCTGGATATTCCATGTGTTATCTAGAGTTTTATTGTTTATGCATTATCATTCCTGCATATTTACGTTTATTTGTTTATGCATGAGTTAAGGGGGAGCTTCTTTGAAGCTTAACTTTAATCCATGCATATATAACTTCATGAGTTTTGTCATCATCAAAAAGGGGGAGATTGTTGGCCCAATGGCCTTCCACTCTAGTTTGATGATGATTAACACTCATGTAGTTATGTTTACTAATATTCTTGTGTTTCTAAGTTTCAGATCATTAACAGGATATTAGTTGGTGATTAGCTTCAACAAGATGATTAGAAGCTATTCATGATGATTCCGGTGCCAAAACTTAAAGATCATACCTTTGCACTTGGAGAATCACGGAGTTTGGACCAAGTCTACTTGAAGATAGAAGATCGACAAGAAGACTTAGGTATCTAGTTTAGAGTTTGTGTTTTAGATCCATAGTTGTAAAGCTTAGTTTAGTTGATATGCTCAAGTGCACAAAACACACACGTTTTATGATTTGATATTTGGTTTTTATGAATAGTTGATCAAAACAAGTTTACATATGTTATATGTATAGTAGATGTTTTCTATTTATACATACATGCTTTAACTTGGTAAACAAACTTATTTTGATATCCCTATTCATGTTTTGGAAAAATCAAGTTTGACAAAATACAAGGTTTTGTTTTTGATAAAATTTGCAAGACTCAAAAATGAATTGATATGTTGATATATTGTCTTGAAATTTTTATCACATGTTTATGTTTTAACATAAAATGATAAAACAAGTTTTATGGAATTTTCAGAAATGATAAAAGTTTTTTTTTATAAAATATTTTTCCCAAAATTTTCTGACCTTGTTTTGTGCTGACAGGCTGGTCGGTCGACCGTGACGGTCGACCGCACCAAGGGCCGGTCGACCGTTGCGGTCGACCGACGTGCACAGACGTGCACGTCTGTTAGGCACAGACACGGTCGACCGGGACGGTCGACCGAGTTGAGAGCTCTGCTCTCGGGTTTTATCGGTCGACCGGGCCGGTCGACCGCAGTTGCCCAACGGTCATAATTCTGACCGTTGGCGGTCGACCGGACCGGTCGACCGGCAGTCTGTCAGACTGCCAACTCAGCCTAACGGCTAGTTTTGTATAGGGGCTATATAAACCCCATCTCTTTGGGGATTTTGGCCAAGTTTTTTTAAGAGAAAAAATACCAGTTTTCTGAAGTTTTCAAAAGAGTTTTCAAAAGAGTTTTAAGTGCAAAAACTTCTCATCTTTATTGTTTTAAGGTTTTTGGAAAATCAAAGAAAAAATAGGTTTTTGGGATTTTTGCTTAGATCTTCAATTCTATCATATTGCAAGTATTTTCCCAAAGATTTTTCTTTGTTGCTTATTTCCAAAAACACTTGTTTTCCACACTTGAGCTATCTTCTATACTAAACTATTAGGATCTTGTTTTTGTGGAAAAAGATAAAAGAAAAAGAAAGAGAAGTGTTTGAGGTTGTTTGTTGTAAACCTCATTGTTGTAAACACCCTTATATTTGTGAATCCCTCTTCGGTAGAGGTGATCGGGTGATTGTGTTGTGGATCCCTCTTAGGTAGAGGTGATAGTGTTTGGTTGTGAGCCTCTTCGGTAGAGGTGTGTGGATTGGTTGTTGTATTGGCTACGGGCCTAACCCCTCGGTTGTGAGGAGGTTATTGTTGAGAGAGGAGTTTGGTACTCCTAGAGTTGTAAGAAATCCTCTTTGGTAGAGGTTCCCTCGGTGGGAGTTGAGATAGTGGAAATCCTACACGGTGGTGTAGGCGGGGATGTAGAGCAAGGTGCTCGAACCTCGAAACAAATCTTGGTGTTTGCGTTTTATTCCATTGTCTCTCTAACTCTCTCTTATAATTGTGCAAAGCATCATACTCATCATCATATCATACTTGCTTGTGTTGAGCATTGATTCATTCATATCATATATTGCTTGTGTTGTGCCGTGCATCTCTTATTGTCATATCTATTATTTGCTTGGATTGATTGTGCGTGTGAATCATATTGCCGTATCCTTGATTGCTTGGATTGCTTGTATTTGTGTGCCTAACTTATACTCATCCAACAAGAGCTTCACATAGCGCCTCAACCCATTTCAAGGGGAATCAAGAGGAGTTAGTCCAGAGCCTCGCAAGGGGAATTCGGCTACACTTGTTGAATTGTATTAGTTTGTGCAACATTTGCATTAGCTTCCGCATTTAGCGCACTTAGTTTTGCATTTAGTCTTAGATTAGCATTTACACCTATTCACCCCCCCTCTAGGTGTACTTTCACTATGTGGAAGAGATAGTGGAAATCCTTCTGTGTGAAGGCGGGGGCGTAGAGCTGTGTGCTCGAACCTCAAAACAAATCTCGGTGTTTGCGTTTGATCCACTTTCTCTAACTCTCTCTCTTTTACATTGTGCCTTGCATCATTCATATTGTCATATCTTTCTTATATGCTTGGTTGTGTTATGTGTGTGCCTCACTTGTGTTTAACCAAAGAGAGCTTCATATAGCACCTCAACTCTTATCCTGAGGAATCAAGAGGAGTTAGTCCAGAGCCCTTCACCGGGAATTCGGCTACACTCGTTGGTTAGACTAACTGTGTTGCATTAAGTTTTTAAATTCCGCATTATTGTTTATTAGATTAGCCGTACACCTATTCACCCCCCCTCTAGGTGTACTTTCAGAGTGTACCAGCGTACCCGCACTCAAACTAGCGTGATAGTCCCTGTTGACTACAGTGCCCTGGCCCGGGCATTGAAATAAGGGAATCACACTTAGCCATTGCGGAATCACAGGCCTCGAACTCTTCTATAGAGAAAGAAGCTTTCGCGTATATAGCAAGCACTCCTGAAGAAATGGCCAGACAGTTCGAGCAGCAAGCCCAGACCCAGAGGGAGCAACTCAATATGATTCTTGCTCAACAAGAATCTATTGACAATCTCAACCAGATCCTTTCATAATTGCTAGAGGGCAAGGGGAAGCCGAAGGCCAAGACTCCTTCCAAGAAGTCCAAGGGCAAATAGAAGGAAGAAGAAAGCTCATTCTCTATACAAACCGAGGAGGAGGAGCATTCCAACTCCTAGTCGTCCAAGCCCCCATCCGAAGAGGGAGGCAATTTAGAGAATGGGAGCACTTATTCCAAAAGGATGAATAAACTGAAACAGAGCCTTGAAGCTCTCGCTAATCGAAAAGGCCTTCAAGAAGCAGGAGTGGTCCGGCGGTACCCGACTGAGTGGGATCTTGTCCCGTACCCTCCTAAGTTCAAAGCTCTGACCCTACAGGCCTTCGACGGCAAAGGGTCACCAAACCAGCATATATACTATTTCAAGTCTCAGACAGGGAATGTAGTATCAAATGATGCCATCTTGGCACGTTTGTTCATCAGCACTCTAAAGGGACTCACTTTTGAATGGTTCATGAAACTTTCAGAAGACTCTATCAAGAATTGGGGTGATCTAGAGAAGCTTTTCCTTACACGCTTCTTCGAAGATGACTCAGAAATTACCATGCCAACTCTTCTGGCGACGAGCAACGAAAAGGAGAGTCAGTTAAAGCATTTGTGGAGAGGTTTTTGAATATGGCACTCCGATGTCCGCGGTATGATTCAGGCCACCCTGGTGGAAACATGCAGTCACAATTTGCAAACTTCACTCCTAGCTCAGATAGGAGTAGCTAAAAGTCGTACTTTGAAGCAGTTGGTCCAGCAAGACGAACAAGTGATTGGTCACTAATGTTGCATATTTAGTATCATATTTCCATACTTATTATAGAATAAAAGCCTGCATTGTTCTAATTAATTGTTTAATTTATTTGCAGGCCCAATCTTTAAGGAGATGAAGAGAAATGAGCCCACAGCCCACCAAAATTCTGAATTAAATCAGAATTAATTCGCACTCAGTAAATCAGGGCAAAATCAAGAGGTTGAAAACCGGTTGAGAAGAATCCTCTCAGAATCGATCGGTTAAAGCCAAGAATCCAAGGCCATTTCGTTAGAATCCGGGACTCAAACTGAAAAACCAACTCCAGATAAAGTCAGAGGGCGAAACTAGGGCCGCGTTTCCGCAGCAAAGTTGGGGAGTTAGGGGGAGCGTTTGCTCCCCCGATCTCCCCGGGATCCTGCACACTGGGTTTCGCCCTCTGACTTTATCTGGAGTTGGTTTTTCAGTTTGAGTCCCGGATTCTAATGAAATGGCCTTGGATTCTTGGCTTTAACCGATCGATTCTGAGAGGATTCTTCTCAACCAGTTTTCAACCTCTTGATTTTGCCCTGATTTACTGAGTGCGAATTAATTCTGATTTAATTCAGAATTTTGGTGGGCTTTGGGCTCATTTCTCTTCATCTCCTTAAAGATTGGGCCTGCAAATAAATTAAACAATTAATTAGGACAATGCAGGCTTTTATTCTATAATAAGTATGGAAATATGATACTAAATATGCAACATTAGTGACCAATCAACAAGCAGAAGAGATTATCGCAGGGTTAGGAAAGAAAATAAGCCCAGACCCGAAAAGTCAACAAGGCGCATGCTGGAAGCATCTTCCCAATTTAAACGGAAGGACACACTGGTGACAAAAACAAAGTCTCCCTCTAAACCCTAGCCAGCTAGAGGGGGTCATTCTTCAAGTCAATCACGCGCCAATAAACAGTACTCCTTCAAGGATGAACATGTCGATTCATTGTTCGAATTACTCAACAAGAGCAACAGACTAATTCCTGAAGCTAAACGTCTCAAGGAGGTCGACAGGACCGATAATCCTAACTACTTTTTGTACCAAAGGATGTTGGGGCACCCTACCAAGAGCTGTTACATCTTCAAAGACATCCTCCAAGCTTTGATTGATGCGGAGATGCTCAAGCTCTGCCCGGAGCAGAAGAAAGTGACAGCCAACATGATATTATTTCTTCAATTCAGGGTACAACCTCTAACACCGGCCAGAGTAGTTCCCATCTCGAAAGGGGAACTATGGGTACTCAATATAGATCCCTACCACCAGCAGAAGAAAGGACTCGTACCTGTTCCTACTTCTCAGGGAGAGATCATGTGGGTTCATCCCGACCTCGTGGAAGGCCAACAGTGGACTATTGTTACCAACAAGAAGTTAAAGGGTAAAGCAAAAGCCTCGCCTTACAATGTGGTGTGTGCTTCTTTCTGGGAAGCAGAAACCGATGTCCTCTCGCTAACTGACTCGGAGGAGGAGACAATCATCTTTTCGGCAGAGCTGAATGCACTGCTTGTGGTTAAAACTCATTCGGGTCAGTCGTACTTGAAGAAATACAACGAGATGGTGGCAAATCTGCCTAAACCCACCTCAGAGCCAACCAAGCCATCCACGAAGCAACCCATGGAGAAGCAAAAGGAGCTTCGGTATTCCAAGGCTCTCCTGAAGGATAAAATGAAAGGATCTTTAGTACCTTATCGCTTTGATGTCTTGGCTCAACTGGCCAACATCCCGGCCAGGATCACCCTTTACGAGCTCTTGAGACTATCAAAGTCAACAAGAGAAGCCCTGAGAGAAGCTTTAGCTGATGCTAAGGTCTTTATAGCCCGAATCCCGGCTAAACCATAAGAAGAAGATAAAGAAGACTGCCTCAGTGCCTCTCAACATGCCCCTTGCATAACCTTCACTACAGACGACATGCAGGTTAAAGGGAAACATGATAGGCCTTTGCACTTCACGGGGTATATTAGATCGTCTGAAGTAAGCCGCATTCAGGTGGATCCAGGATTCGCATTGAGCATCATGCCCCACCGGGTCATGCAGCACTGGGAATCCCTACTCACCGATTGAGCACCACTTAAAGTACTATTTATGATTTTAATGCCAATGGTACGCGTCTGATTAGACTAAGAAGGTGTACTTATTATGTGTATAAAGATGTATTTGATGTACCCTTTCTTGTCTCCGCTATAGCATAGGGCTATACCGAGTCGAATCTCAGGGAGAGCTCGCGATGGAAGCTTTACGCGTGGTAGTGAAGTGAACAAACGAGTATTCTTCTCTTGCTTATAAACTTAATGAATCAAATGAAAAACAAACTACAAGAAAGGATGGCTATGTTCATGGTGGAAGTGGTAAAGAAATCAAGAAGTGGATGTGGTATTCACAAGAAAAGGAAAGAAAACTTAAAGAAAGCAATCCATGACTAGCTTACCTTGCTAGCTTGCCAAGACTTAGTAGACTCCTTGATAGCGAATGCTTGCCTAATGTTGTCACTCCATCGGCTTAGGATTAGTCTCGCGTGTTGACCTAATTACTTTCTCACTTGCAAGATGGTGGTTTAACCATCGGAGAAGAGAAGATCATACAACTTGCAAGATTAACAAAGGCAATCACCCATGAGTTAGTGAAGTAAGCTAAGCTAGTGGTAAACTAGTACATGGAGAAGGATTTAGCTACAACAAGCCATAAGAAAAATACAAGAAAGCATGAAGTAAATTGCAAGAAGTAAACAAAGCAAGTAATAAAGCAAGTAAACTAGAATCAAGCTCAAGTAGAGAAGTAGAGAATGGATCAATCCTTGTATAGCTCCAAGTGTCACTTCTTGATGATACAAGCTCTCTCTCTCTTACAACTCTCTCTTGCAATGAAATCTAGGGAGAAGAAGATCATAGAGAGCTAAAAATCCTAAACAAAAACTAACAAAATTACAAGCTTTACACTAATCTCTCTCTCTTCTCTGATCAGTTTTTGTACGCAGGTCCAAGTGAGGTATTTATAGGCCCAAGAGAGAATCTTCGAGATCAAGTCTGTTGCCACAAAATCTGGGATCTCAACGGCCTAGATCTGCCGCGGATTGCCGCGGGATCGCCGCGAGATCTGGGCCGTTGAGCCCAGATTTTCTGGTGAGATCTTCTTGTTAGGTTGTTAGCCACGTGGACTACTTGGATTCTCCAATTGGCGCGCGGATCTCTCTAGATCTGGATTTGAATTTGGCTTTATCTTAATCATGGATTAATCACTTAATTAGTGTTAATTAAGTGATTATTTGGATATCTCTCCATTAAGTGTGTACCTGCAAATATGTAGAGAAGAGGAGTAAAAATCACATATTTATTTGTAATATGCATGGGAGTTATGATGTAAAATATGCAATATTGGATACCAATCACACCCCCACACTTATTCTTTTGCTCGTCCCGAGCAAAAAAAATAGAAAAGAAAATCTAGACTAACAATTTATTACACCACTTTCGCAGGTGACGCGATTGCACTGAGCGTGTGCAACAAGCCGTTAAACCTCTAGGTTACCCTAGAGGAGGAGTGTTGTCTCCTGAGGGTTTTCAGCGGATTACACCCACAAAATCCATAAAGAAAGAAGACAAATGTTAGTATTTTGAAAACGCATTTTGAATAAGAGACAAGTTTACGAACTATTTTTGCGAAAATATAAGTGATCTAAGGTCATAAGTCCACCTATAATCATTCTTTTTTAAACATAGTATCCATGCAAGATCTTGTCTTTAATTAAGGTAAGAATTCAAAATTGGATTGATTACTTTATCTTTCATAAAACCTAGATAGTATGCACACCGTGTAAGTGAAGATTTCTGGGATTTCAACTCCAACCATAAAGCCATTTATTTATTTATATATACTTTTTTTTATGCTTTTTTCTTCCCTTAGTTTAGGCTTTCTAGTCTACCCTTGTAGCGAGCCTTTAACCGATGACTCCCAAACCAGACGGTCTTAGGGCATCAGATGAGAAAACATCCCTCGGGTTTAAGGTCTCGAGTAGAAAAGGCCACATAACTAAAGGGGATTATTTTTTATCACCGTTAGGCGTGAATGATCGTGCTTCTTGAGGCACAATTATCCAGCTTAATAAGTGAGATCACCGTTAGGCGTGAGTAATCATGCTTCTTGAGGCACAATTATCCAGCTTAATATGTGATGTTTATTTATATATATATTTTTTTCTTTTTTGTTTTTTTTTTATATTTATGGCATTTTTGGTCTTTGTTTCCATCCCAAGAAATGTGTAAGTGTGAAGTGCATATTATCTAAGGCAAAAAATGTAAGATAAAAATATCTCACCAATTTTACTTACTTAGCCTATAATTTCCAACAAGATCTATTACTTCAACTATGTTTAAGATGTCATAATTAAGGCTTTCTTAATTTCTAAGATACATCTTACTTTTCTTAAAAAATAGATCAAAACTTTGTCTCTTATTTCAAAAAGTTTTTTTTTTGTTTTTTTTTTATTTTTTATTTTTGTAAAAGAAATGTAAAAGAAAGAAAATCTAAAAACTCTATGTTAGTAAACCCTCCCCCACACTTATTTCATGCATTGTCCTCAATGCATCATGCTATATGTATGCATGAAACAAAATGGAAAGGGAAGGAACAAATTACCTTAAGGTGGTGGTTCCGGTGGTGGTCGGATTGGTCCACGAAACATGGCCCAATCATCTTTTCTTTGGGTTTTCAGGAACCCACCAGAAATCTCAGAAATATGACCCACTAAAATGATGTATGCATGTGTTATTTTAATTATGTACATGACCCCATCTAATTTTAAGATTTTCCTAATAATTTCAGAGTCAAATTTATCAATTTCCTTGTCCCAGAATGGTGCATGAAATGATAGAACAATTGACTTGGACTCTGGAAGGAATACCGACTCAGGATTATGATTTAAATCAAGTGATGGTTCAGGAGTCGAAGTGAGGTCAGAAATTGTGTCCAAGTCAAGAAATGTCAACTCAAGTCCACAATCAGTGTCCAACAATGGAATGTGACTTTCTAAAAGTGATATCTCTTTACTTCCGATTTTAAGAAATTCAAGCTCATCACCGTACAATTCTTCAAAACTTAAGTCAACATCTTCCTTAATAATTGTACAATCAGTTTCAGAAGTAAAGAGATCGAGAAAATCAAGGTCACATTTCTTATTGAGTTCAATTCCACAAGATGGAGAACTTGCCAAAATGTCAATAGAATCTTCAAAAGTGTAGAATTGAGCAAGTTCAATATGATCCTCAAAGATGGATGATTCAACTTCATTGTGAATTGTGAAAGGATCCAAAATTGACTCCGAGAAAAGATTGATGTGAGGTAAAGATACCGGAGTCATTATGGAATAAGGAAAAAGAATTGAATCACTGAGTTTGGGTTCAAGATCACATTCCTCATGTAGTTCAATAAAATGTGGAGAACTTGCCAATTTATCAATGGAATTTTCAGAAGTGTAGAATTGGTCAAGTTCAATGTGATCATCAAAAAAGATAGGTGATTCAATTTCACAATGGATAGGAAATGGATCCAATTCTGACTTGGGAAATGGATTGAAATCAGGTAAGGATATGGAAGTCATGATTGAATCAGGAAGTAATATGGAATCATCAAGTGGAAGTTCAGGATCAAATTCATGTTCCAGTTCAATTTCAGAAAAAGGAAAACTTGCCAATATATCAATTGGATTTTCAGAAGTGTGGACAAGTTCAGGTGAATGTGCTGAAATTGAATCTGAACTTCCAAGACTACATGACTCTTTGGTTTTAACAGAGTGGCTAGTGACCTTAGAAATAGGATGAGAATGAAGAGTTTGGATCAGCAAATCTAAGTCACGGGCACGAGCATTTTGAGCATGGGTCATGTCTTCAAGCATCTTTTCAAAATTGATGACTTCATTATTTGGATGAAAAGATGAAGTGTTGTCTTGGAAGTGATGGTGAAATTGTGAGTCAAAAGTGTGTGATGATGGAAAAGTGGACTCACACAAGAAATCATTATTCGGTTCCATGACAAATGGTTGTTCATACTGAGAAGGTGGAACTGAGTAAGATTCTTGAAAATACTGTGGAATTGGAGAGGGAAATAATTCAGGAAGTGTTTGCTCAGCTCTCTGTAAGTTAGCTTCTAAACTCCTTAGTAAATCAGATTTTTCTTCAACTGGTTCAGAAAAAGGAGTATATGAAGCGGAATCGGGAAATGAATCTTGTGAATATTGTGGACTTGGTGGAAATGGTGGACAAGGAGGTTGATAATTAAACTCGGGGGACTGGAATCCCCAATAACTCGATGAAGAGTTGAAATTATTTTGGACATTATAATTATTAGATGGGGGATATGGGTCATATTGATTCGGATAAGGCCAACCCGGTGTATTTGGTTGGTGCATATTGTAAAACACCGGGTTGGAATTATCCGAATATGGAGATGGTGTGAAATATGGATTATTATTGAAAGAATTTTTGAAGGCCATATCACACAATCACAAACAAAAACAAACAAACAAACAAACAACAAAAAAAAAGAAAAATTCTAACCTAAGTTAGGGTAGACTTAGACCTAGACGACTCCTAACTGATAGACTGTCCACAGGAGGTTTAGTGTAGACTCTAACCACAAGCTAATCAGCCAGGGAAGGGTAAGGTTGGTGGGAGGTTTTCCGTCCGAAGACGTTCCTTAATTAAATAACCAGCAACCTTCGGGCTTCCGGCCCTCAACCCCTTTCCTAGACACTGATTTTGCAAGAGTTAAATTCCAACACTTTTCCCCCTTAGGAAAATCTCCTAATTGAGTCCGAGATGTCCCTAGGGCCAACGTCTACTTTTTATTAAATTAGGCTTGGGTTAGTGAGTGCTTGGGAAAATGGTTTTCGGGCTAAGGAAAGGGTAATGACCTCCCCCACCTTATCTTAATTACGGGTATGCCCTTAGAATTGAATTGTGCAAGTGTACAAGAAATATAGCTAGGATACACTCAAAGCATGAAAATCAAGCAAGGAGTTTGTCCTAGTCTAAATGCAATGCAAACACGTACCTTGCCTCCAGCACTCTTCAACAGTAAAAGTAAAGAATTGAAGAGACACGTGCCTAAAATGCAAGTGTCTAAACAATTTTTAACAATTCAACCAACTTTTTACTGTTTTTTAATTAAGCAGGTATATGGTGAAAAATATAGAAAGTTAAGTATTTCAGAAGCTGTATCTTGCAGAGCTGAAGACCCTGCAGAAAAATTGTTAGAAGTGAACTCCTCTTTGCCGCGTTCCCACGGCAAATTGCCGTGGATCCGCGGCAATTTGGAGGGATCCTGGGCTCTGCTTTCTTGAGCAGAGGCCCAGGTCCACTTATATGTTTCTGCAATGAATAGTTTCCTGTTTTCTTCTCCTGTAACCTGCAACAGAGAAGAAGGATCGTTTAGTACTTCACTTTAAACCAAAAAGAACGTCGCTCTCCCCGGCAACGGCGCCATTTTTTGTTAGACGAGAGAAGGTGTACTTATTATGTGTATAAAGATGTATTTGATGTACCCTTTCTTGTCTCCGCTATAGCATAGGGCTATACCGAGTCGAATCTCAGGGAGAGCTCGCGATGGAAGCTTTACGCGTGGTAGTGAAGTGAACAAACGAGTATTCTTCTCTTGCTTATAAACTTAATGAATCAAATGAAAAACAAACTACAAGAAAGGATGGCTATGTTCATGGTGGAAGTGGTAAAGAAATCAAGAAGTGGATGTGGTATTCACAAGAAAAGGAAAGAAAACTTAAAGAAAGCAATCCATGACTAGCTTACCTTACTAGCTTGCCAAGACTTACTAGACTCTTTGATAGCGAATGCTTGCCTAATGTTGTCACTCAATCGGCTTAGGATTCGTCTCGCGTGTTGACCTAATTACTTTCTCACTTGCAAGATGGTGGTTTAACCATCGGAGAAGAGAAGATCATACAACTTGCAAGATTAACAAAGGCAATCACCCATGAGTTAGTGAAGTAAGCTAAGCTAGTGGTAAACTAGTACATGGAGAAGGATTTAGCTACAACAAGCCATAAGAAAAATACAAGAAAGCATGAAGTAAATTGCAAGAAGTAAACAAAGCAAGTAATAAAGCAAGTAAACTAGAATCAAGCTCAAGTAGAGAAGTAGAGAATGGATCAATCCTTGTATAGCTCCAAGTGTCACTTCTTGATGATACAAGCTCTCTCTCTCTTACAACTCTCTCTTGCAATGAAATCTAGGGAGAAGAAGATCATAGAGAGCTAAAAATCCTAAACAAAAACTAACAAAATTACAAGCTTTACACTAATCTCTCTCTCTTCTCTGATCAGTTTTTGTACGCAGGTCCAAGTGAGGTATTTATAGGCCCAAGAGAGAATCTTCGAGATCAAGTCTGTTGCCACAAAATCTGGGATCTCAACGGCCTAGATCTGCCGCGGATTGCCGCGGGATCGCCGCGAGATCTGGGCCGTTGAGCCCAGATTTTCTGGTGAGATCTTCTTGTTAGGTTGTTAGCCACGTGGACTACTTGGATTCTCCAATTGGCGCGCGGATCTCTCTAGATCTGGATTTGAATTTGGCTTTATCTTAATCATGGATTAATCACTTAATTAGTGTTAATTAAGTGATTATTTGGATATCTCTCCATTAAGTGTGTACCTGCAAATATGTAGAGAAGAGGAGTAAAAATCACATATTTATTTGTAATATGCATGGGAGTTATGATGTAAAATATGCAATATTGGATACCAATCAGCGTCCAATGGGAAAGATTAAACTCGAATGTCAGATCGGGGACCTAAGATCCAAGGTGACGTACTATGTTATCGACGCTGACACTTCATATAATTTGCTACTGGGATGACCATGGATTCATCGCAACTCCATCGTTCTCTCTACTCTCCATCAAGTCATGAAGTATATTGATGGGGATGGAAAAGTTCGAACATTGTTCGCCAAAAGGCATCCCTTCAAGAGGGTAGAGAACTACTTCATAGACTCCCTCCTGTACCATGATTCCCTAGAGACAGGCGAGAATCCACAGCCAGAGGATTCATACTCTAGTAATGAAGCTGATGTTAAGCCATAGGCAGAAGAAGAATGTCTTTGGGAGTTGAACCCACTTGTAACGAGCATTAATAAGCTCAATGTCAATAATACCACCAATGACTTAGGCGGTTAGTGTATTAATGAAGAGTTAGATTTGGCTTACTTTTCTGTATTTGCTTATGATTCTGTACCATCAGATACTAGTACCGATGTAGATGATGACCCCTGGTCGTAGGGGTGGCAATTGGGTTGGGTCGGGTCGACCCGACCCAATTACTGCTCGAGGTCAAAAATTCAGACCCAGATCCGACCCAGACTTAATCGGGTTGACCTGACCCGACCCATTTGACCCGATTATTAAGCCTTAAATACAATTTTTTTACACTATATTACTAAATTGTTTGGTGATATGGTTGGTCATCACACTAAACTCATACACTAGAGGTCACAGGCTCAAAATTCGGCTCACGCATATTTTTGACAATTTAATTTAGGTGAAGGGGGGAGGCGGTGGCAGCGGTGGAGATCGGAGGGGAGGAGGACGAGGAGGAGAGAGAATAATTGGGTCTGGCGGGTCAAGCGGGTCTGGCGGGTTCGGGTCGACCCGACCCATTTAATAATCGGGTCAGATGGGTCGACCCGATTACGACCCAAACCCAATTAGCCCAAACTCAGACCCGCTAACTCTGGGTTGGGTCGGGTCGGGCGGGTCGCGACCCATCTGCCACCCCTACCTGGTCGGCAATAGATGCCCTAACATCATTGCATGTACCGGTGAGATCATCTCTCAAGGTATATCAAAGCGTCAGTGATGCGCAAGGATCTTTCTTCGAGGTCCCAGTAAGATGCAAAGGCTAAAAACTGATCCTTTTCGGAAGAGTCGAGTCTAAATCAATGACTTACGAAGACTCAGAAAGAGAGACTGAACCTCTTCAGTTATCTCATTATGAGCCAAATATACTCAGAATGATGGAGAACATGGGATATGACCTAACAAGTGGTTCTGGCTTGAACTTCAGCAAAGGAAGGAGAACACAGCTATCCTTCGTTCCAAAAGGGAAAGCCCCTGATTATTATCATCGAACTCGCAGGGGGTTAGGTTATGTGTCAACTCCAATCCCGTCAGCCTCTGAGTCTAAAGAGTCATTATACCATAATCACTCGTGAGGCACGTCATCGTGGGAGTCAGATTTCAGTGTTGGCAAGATCTTCAAAGACCTTTCGATAAACATGGTTTCAACAAGCCACTCAGAAGATAGAGATGAAGAAATGATCCAGTTGATACAGATCCTTGAATCTAATACCTAAATACTCTCTAGGATATTCGCTTTGAGCAACACGAATCACCCACAGAGGATAAGGTAATCCAGATTAATATGGGAGATGAGGCAAATCCCAAGCCCATCTTTATAAGCGAAAGCTTATCACGCCCTGAGAAGGAGGATCTAATATCTCTTGTGCGAGAGTTCATAGATGTTTTCACTTGGAACTACGAGGATATACCTGCACTTGATCCTCAAGTGGCTATGCATCGCCTCAACAACAATTCGGAGGCGAAGCCCATCAAAAAATAGCAGCGACGATTCCATCCAGAGATAATGAAAACGATCCAGTCTGAAGTCAAGAAGCTTACAGACTCCAGTTTTATCAGGGAAGAACAACACCCTGATTGGGTAGCCAACATCGTCCCTGTTACCAAAAAAATGGGAAGATCCAGGTTTGCATTGATTTTCATGATCTAAATGATGCATGTCCTAAAGATGAGCTCTCTCTTCCAACCACGAATATCATGATAGACAACACGTGTGGGTTTGAATGGATGTCTTTCATGGACGGATTCTCTTGGTACAATCAAATAAAGATGTACCTCGACGATGAGAAGCATACATCTTTCAAGATACTATTGGGAGTGTATTGCTATACTGTCATGCCCTTCGGATTGAAGAATGCGGGGGCAATATACCAGAGAGCTATGAATGCAATTTTTCACAAGCATATATGTAAAATAGTGGAATGCTTCATAGATGATATTGCAGTGAAAAGTCATGCCAAAGGCGATCACATAGCAGATCTGAAGATAGTATTCGATATTATGTGGGCGCATCAATTGAAGATGAATCACACCAAATTCCTCCTGGGGTTAGCCAACGATAAATTCCTAGGGTTTGTCATCATATCCAAAGGAATCCACCTCGACCCATGATCGGCAAAAAGCAAGCACAAGAATAAGTAAAAAGAGTGTGGGTCGATGTTACTGCTTTTGCGATTCTTTCGTAGTAGCAAAGTGGCTATCGGGTCGTATCCACAAGGAGGGAGAGCGATGAAAGTTTGATGCGGCTTCTATGTTCAAGAAAAGAGAAAGTTCTTTGTTTCAAATAAAGAATTGGAAAATGAAAACAAGTCAATTTCAAGAATTGTTTGAAAATAATTTGGTGGTTGTAAAGTCAGATTTTCTTAATGGTAAAAACACATGGCTAACTTTCTACTAATTGCTCCCACTAATCCCTAACTTCTTGAAGATGTCGCCTCACAATGGATCATAGGCAAGTAAAATCTTTATGCATCGAAACTATTCACGTTGGAACGAATGAAAGTCCTTCCTTTAACTTAGCTTTACACGACAAAAACTTGGACATTCCCTTATCAAGATCCAATAGAAGGCGAGAATAAGAGAAGACACAAGTGCACTAATGGTATCGGCAAAGTTAAAAAGAAAATCTCTAACTTACATCAACAAGTAAAGCATACAACCCATAGATTATCAAAAACCCATTAAGCATGAAATATAAAAAGTAAATACTTGTAGGTAAGTGATCGGGACGAAACTAGCACTCTTAAACGCGTATTTTATGAAATCAATGAAAATGTGTATGTGCTAATGTTCCCTCGATACTTCCGTTATAGCATTGGCTCAACGGGTTGAATCCACAGGGACGGGAGGCGATAGAAGCATTAACAGTCTTTATTCACGTCTTATGTTAATAATTCTTCTTTGTTAAAGAATTAGTAAAAGAAAATAAAAGAAAAGAAAAAGAAATCAAGCATGTGGTAGGTGGAGAAGGCGATGAAAACGGTGATATGAAAATGAAAGAGAAGTGGTTTGGACAACAAAATAGAAAAAAAGATGAAACAAAGATGAACTAAGAGGATGGTGAAAACATCGAAGGGAAAATGATAAAAGAGTTTTGAAAATGATAATTAAAACAAGATAAAATAAAACTCATAACTAGTAACTACTAATTGATCCACTAACCATGCTAACCTCTTAGCGATAGTTGCCTCACATGGATCCTCGACCATCACTAATCCTTGGCTTCAAGAGACGATACAGAGTGATTGGTCACTAATATTGCACATTTAATATCATATTCTCCTACTTATTATAGAATAAACATTGCATTCTCCTAATTAAATGTTTAATTTATTTGCAGGCCCATTCCTAAAGGAGAGTGAAGAGAAATGAGCCCAAAAGCCCACCAAATCCTGACTTAATTCAGAATAAATTCAAAATCAAGGAATCAGGGCTAAATCTTGGCATATCAAAGAGGTTGAAAACCAGTTAAGAAGAATCCTCCCTGAATCGATCGGTTGAAGCCAAGGATCAAAGGCCATTTCGTCAAAATCCCGGACATAAACTGCAAATCCAGATAAAGATAATTACAAATCAAGAAACCGGGGAGCACCACCAACAGGGTGTGGCCACCTGGCCACACCCTGGCTGTTCCGCGGCTCTGTTGGAGAGGTAGGGGGAGCGTTTGCTTCCCCTATCTTCATATGATCCTGTAGGTTGGGTTTTGCCTATAAATACTGGGATTTCCAGAGCCTCCAGGGGACGATCATGCAGAGATAGGATTTAGTCCACTTTTTCATTTTTAGTGTAGGTTTTTGTTTTTCTTTTCATGTAATTTTTAGTTTTAATTTATGTAAATCAGAGGAGATCAGAGTTTCATAGGAGAACGAAAATGAAGCTTGTGCTGAGAGTGACACCGGTGTAAGGTTTCTTTCTTTTCTCTTATTGTTATGAAATCGAATCTGTAGTTACCTTTTTATGTACTTCGTTTTAGTGTTCTTCTTCTTCTTCTTCTTTCCTACTTCACTCATTCTTGTACCAATTGCTATCCAAGTGAGTCTTATAGCATCGAAAGAGCCTTGCCTTTGCGAGTGCCACCGATAGCTCATGACGATGGATTTGAGTCTCTCTGTATCATTTCATGCTTGTTTTGTCTTGATGATGTAATGTGGAAGAGATGTAACGCCCCGATCCCGGCGATACGGGGACGTCACTGCAACGTATATACGTAGGTCAGAACTACCCTCTCGTATATACGCTAAGCATCAGTACAGACAAGAATCAGAGTACGGAAGCATATGGTGCATTATACATTCCAACACATATATACACAATTACAGAGTTATCACCAGAGGTGATGAATATTACAATAATAATACATCACAGATATGCGCAAATGCGAGAGTACAAAAGATATACATATGTGAATGGTACAAAAGGGAGCTCACATACAGGTATACAAGGAAAAGTACAAGTATGAACAGTATGAAAGGCACTCACGAGTTTAAAAGAAAAACTCGAGAGACTCACAAGGGGGCCTAGAAGGATGTGGCTCTGGACGGTCGGCTGGAGATCCACGCTACCGCTGCGCCACTCTGATGCAGTAACGGGGGAAATCCATACGCTCCAAGCTCCAAAACCTGGACATGAGAATCCAGGGGAGTCAGTGAAACTCCCCAGGCGAGTAGGAATATGGATGCCAGGTGGCGAGTCAGGAGGAGCACAAGTGTCAAGTACAAAAGACAGGAGGGTTAGAACACAAATGAAGTATATATGAACAGGTATGACCTAATCATCATAAAACAGGAAAACCAAGTGAAGCTGATTACAAGCAAAAGTGATTGTATACGCTTAAGTCACGGTCCCATGAGACTAATACATCGAAGGAATAATCCAAACAAGGAAACCCTCATCTATATACTTTTATCTCATGCCACAGAAATCCAAGCGTATAGAATCAGAGTTGCAAATCATATGAAAGCCAATCAGGAATACAAAACGGGAATCATAACATGTATAGCAAGTGTAACAGGAATCATAGCAGAATCTATTATTATTATTACTTGTCTGACCCATATATCTAGGTATGTGACCTGGTGTACGGCCAACCCACATACATCCATATATAAGCAAGCCAAGGGTTGTTAACGGAAGCAGATGGAGAACTGATATCACTTCTTATAGTAGTTCCCATACACCTGGGACCAGTTTGAGGGCCCTAAGTCCCCCTAACACGCATCTTCTGTGGGCCCAAAGTCCCACTAACACGAATCGTCAATATTTTATTCCACTACTATAAGCAAGGTATCATTCCGGCATCCATCACTTCCTCCCATTCCCATACAAGTTGTAGCTTATTACATAATTATCAAATTACGGGAATAACTAGACATAACAAGAATAGCCTAACATATTCAAGAGGTGGCCCCCACCGTGTGGTGTGGCACTTTGTTCCATGTGGCACTTTGTTCTGAGGGATGGATTCTAGAGGTGGCCCCCACAGATTCAAGAGGTGGCCCCCACCGAGGATGGTGTGGCACTTTGCTCTAAGTGGCACTTAGTTCCATAATAACAAGACAGGATTCCCGTAAATAAGATAATCATAAAGTCAAGTATATTATGCTGGGTGTAAAGTGATAGCATGACAGGATGATGATATTTAACAAACAACCAAACATAACAAGAGATTAATAATAGTCCGGGTCAGTCATGACATAACAAGAGGGTCTTACTAACTGATAACATGTTAAGTGGTCAGATGATAACACATCAGATATCAAGTGATATACATGTGTTAAATGGAAGCATGCAACTAACAAGTCTGAAGTAATGGCAAATGGTAACATGGAAGTAACTCAAAGTCCAACGACCACGAAGGGTCGGCCACGCATGGTATATGATAAAGAAGTAAGCATATCAATAGCATGGCACAAGCACAAGATGAAGCTACCATAATACAAGCAATTGTAGTGCAATACATGAATATGGAAATAAGAAGCGAAATACTTATCGATCCGACAAAACAGGAAACTCAAATAGAGAAGAGCGAGACTACTCGCCTAAATCACCAATATGCCAAAAGATCCAAAATCCACGGAAGCTCGGGATGCGCCATAACCTGTGATATAATTATGTAGAGTGAAGAGGAGAGAGGGAAAGAGAGAAGGTAAGATGATGTTTGTCAAGTGACAAGTCAAGGAATACTAAGATATGATGTAAGTCTAGAGGGTAAGGTTCATATTCAAGAAAGAAATCAACTATGACAAACAGCTAAAGTTAGTCGACTAGGGTGGAAAGAGTAGTCGACTAATAGAGGGGTTAGTCGACTAACAGTCTGGTATAGTCGACTAAAACTGGGTTCCAGAGAGTTGATATTCTGATTCAGGAAAAGTTAGTCGACTAGGGTCATAGGGGTAGTCGACTAACAGACATGACAAGTCGACTGATAGTTAGGCTAAGTCGACTAATACTGTGATACAGAGAGTTAAGGTTTTGGTTCAGGAAAAGTTAGTCGACTAGGGTCAAGAGTGTAGTCGACTAAGGTTCTCTAGTCGACTGGTAAATTGGTCTAGTCGACTAAAACTGTGCTCCAGAAAGGTTACGTTTCAGTTAGGGTTTTCTAGTCGACTAATCTATAGGTCTAGTCGACTAATCGACTGGGAACAGCAAACAGAACAGATTTCTATGGTTGTGTGTTTGATAATCAAATGGCATGATTTGAAGACCTAAGTATACATGATATGAAAATACAAGTATCCTAAGAATTAATCAAGCCTAGGTAAGTAAGATTACTCACCAAAAGGAGTGGTAGTGATGGAGGTTGGTGATGAAGAAGAAGGTGGAATCTTTGATGGAGTTGATGAAGTTGTGGTGGTTGTTGTTGGTGTTGGTGAGAAGAAGTGGTGGCCGGAGATCGGAGGTCTCTCGCCGGAGTCGGGGTGGCCGGAGGCGCCGGAGGAGGTGGTGGAGGTGAAGGAGGTGTTGGAGGTGGCTAGGGTTTGGCTCTTGGTGAAGAGAAGAAAGAGAAAGGTGAAGTGAAGAATGAAGTGAAAAAGGATTAGAAATGAAAAGGAAAAGTATTTATAGGTTTTTGGTTTTGTGAAGGTGATGCAATTAAAGTAGAAGAGAGGGGGGTTTTTGCAAATGGGGGAGGATGGGATGAGTGTCCTTCTCTTGGCCACTTGGCCGGCCATGGGAGAGAGAGAGAAAGAGGGCATTTAATGAGGAAGTGTGTGGAAGTGGGAATTTGGGAAAAATGGAATTTTGGGAAATTGGAATTCTTGTGGATTGTGGAGGAAGGAAAGAAGGAAAATAGGAAAAGGAAAAGAAAATAGAAAAGGGGAATTATTCTCTTGGAAGAGAAAATGAAAAATAATGAAAGTGGCGGATGCGGAAATCTTTCGGGAAAATACCGGAATCGTCCGAAATTCAAGTGTCTCGGAACGACCCGAAATAATTATCAAAAATCAAGAATATAATACTAAGTATCATAGTGAAATCCGTTTTAAGAAATACTTTATAGTTTTAAAACTAAAAATCCCGGAATCAGTTACCTACCGACTCCGATGGAATTTTCATAAAATCATAAAATCCTCAGAAAAAGAATGTAGGTAGAAAATATGATTCTAAGGAATAAAGCCTAAAGGACCATCATAAAATTCCAAACTGTTTGAGAATTAAAAATCTAGGAATCGGTCAGCGGCACTGGCCGACACCGGTTTTGAAGACTTTCATTTTAATTCCAGAAAAATCTAGAAAATCATAGAAAATATATAATATTGGAAAATGATATTTAAAACTAAAATCGGTCAATTCTAATTATCAGAATGTCTAAATCGAGTAATACTCTAGGATCGGGCCTTCGGTTCAGACTAGGGCTGACTTCGAATCCACGAATCCAAATCCAAGACAAAACAGTCATATAAGGAATTCATAATACAGAATAAATACAGGAAACAAATTGAAAAAATACGACCGAAAATCTGAATACGCAACTAAGTACGTATTCCGGGAACGGGGTATTACAATCCACCCACCTTACAAAAAATTGCGTCCTCGCAATTTCGTTAAGGGGTAAATTGAATACAAGGGGACAGCGGTGGAATTTTATACCGGTTAAGATATGAAGTACTAGAGGTAGGGCTCTCAAGTCGACTGAACAATAATCATCCTCCGCACTTCCGGCTGTATAAATCTTCGAATAATGCTGAATAATACTGCTGATGTCGTGGCTGTGCAATAAATGAGCCAGAATACCGAAGATAAAGAAAACCCTGATAGTCCTGAGCATAATAAAGAAGGCCGATAATTAAGAATCCCGAATACCAGGCATCAATCACCCTGAACGATATAGTAGAGAATGTAGAATATCCGTAGAGAATTCCGACTGCTGACTTCTGAAAGATAGCCAGATCAAGATCGATCTGGAGAATACCAAGCTTCATAGAATTCACCGAAGGGATCACATAATAGCTTCATGCAGAACCAGCCACTACCTCTCTAGTCTAGTCATATCTCAAGATAGTATAAGGCTTCATAAAACCAAAACAGGGAAAGGATAGGAGGAATTAAGAATCAAAGGAAAGATAGTCAAGAAATAGATAACTCTGCACTTGTAGTTGGAATGTATAACCAAGACTCATGTATTCCAGTTGCAAATTTCATTACCATTAATTTGCCCTCTGGACATACTGAGGAAGTTAGAGCCTAAGCTCTGATACCAACCTGTAACGCCCCGATCCCGGCGATACGGGGACGTCACTGCAACGTATATACGTAGGTCAGAACTACCCTCTCGTATATACGCTAAGCATCAGTACAGACAAGAATCAGAGTACGGAAGCATATGGTGCATTATACATTCCAACACATATATACACAATTACAGAGTTATCACCAGAGGTGATGAATATTACAATAATAATACATCACAGATATACGCAAATGCGAGAGTACAAAAGATATACATATGTGAATGGTACAAAAGGGAGCTCACATACAGGTATACAAGGAAAAGTACAAGTATGAACAGTATGAAAGGCACTCACGAGTTTAAAAGAAAAACTCGAGAGACTCACAAGGGGGCCTAGAAGGATGTGGCTCTGGACGGTCGGCTGGAGATCCACGCTACCGCTGCGCCACTCTGATGCAGTAACGGGGGAAATCCATACGCTCCAAGCTCCAAAACCTGGACATGAGAATCCAGGGGAGTCAGTGAAACTCCCCAGGCGAGTAGGAATATGGATGCCAGGTGGCGAGTCAGGAGGAGCACAAGTGTCAAGTACAGAAGACAGGAGGGTTAGAACACAAATGAAGTATATATGAACAGGTATGACCTAATCATCATAAAACAGGAAAACCAAGTGAAGCTGATTACAAGCAAAAGTGATTGTATACGCTTAAGTCACGGTCCCATGAGACTAATACATCGAAGGAATAATCCAAACAAGGAAACCCTCATCTATATACTTTTATCTCATGCCACAGAAATCCAAGCGTATAGAATCAGAGTTGCAAATCATATGAAAGCCAATCAGGAATACAAAACGGGAATCATAACATGTATAGCAAGTGTAATAGGAATCATAGCAGAATCTATTATTATTATTACTTGTCTGACCCATATATCTAGGTATGTGACCTGGTGTACGGCCAACCCACATACATCCATATATAAGCAAGCCAAGGGTTGTTAACGGAAGCAGATGGAGAACTGATATCACTTCTTATGGTAGTTCCCATACACCTGGGACCAGTTTGAGGGCCCTAAGTCCCCCTAACACGCATCTTCTGTGGGCCCAAAGTCCCACTAACACGAATCGTCAATATTTTATTCCACTACTATAAGCAAGGTATCATTCCGGCATCCATCACTTCCTCCCATTCCCATACAAGTTGTAGCTTATTACATAATTATCAAATTACGGGAATAACTGGACATAACAAGAATAGCCCAACAGATTCAAGAGGTGGCCCCCACAGATTCAAGAGGTGGCCCCCACCGTGTGGTGTGGCACTTTGTTCCATGTGGCACTTTGTTCTGAGGGATGGATTCTAGAGGTGGCCCCCACAGATTCAAGAGGTGGCCCCCACCGAGGATGGTGTGGCACTTTGCTCTAAGTGGCACTTAGTTCCATAATAACAAGACAAGATTCCCGTAAATAAGATAATCATAAAGTCAAGTATATTATGCTGGGTGTAAAGTGATAGCATGACAGGATGATGATATTTAACAAACAACCAAACATAACAAGAGATTAATAATAGTCCGGGTCAGTCATGACATAACAAGAGGGTCTTACTAACTGATAACATGTTAAGTGGTCAGATGATAACACATCAGATATCAAGTGATATACATGTGTTAAATGGAAGCATGCAACTAACAAGTCTGAAGTAATGGCAAATGGTAACATGGAAGTAACTCAAAGTCCAACGACCACGAAGGGTCGGCCACGCATGGTATATGATAAAGAAGTAAGCATATCAATAGCATGGCACAAGCACAAGATGAAGCTACCATAATACAAGCAATTGTAGTGCAATACATGAATATGGAAATAAGAAGCGAAATACTTATCGATCCGACAAAACAGGAAACTCAAATAGAGAAGAGCGAGACTACTCGCCTAAATCACCAATATGCCAAAAGATCCAAAATCCACGGAAGCTCGGGATGCGCCATAACCTGTGATATAATTATGTAGAGTGAAGAGGAGAGAGGGAAAGAGAGAAGGTAAGATGATGTTTGTCAAGTGACAAGTCAAGGAATACTAAGATATGATGTAAGTCTAGAGGGTAAGGTTCATATTCAAGAAAGAAATCAACTATGACAAACAGCTAAAGTTAGTCGACTAGGGTGGAAAGAGTAGTCGACTAATAGAGGGGTTAGTCGACTAACAGTCTGGTATAGTCGACTAAAACTGGGTTCCAGAGAGTTGATATTCTGATTCAGGAAAAGTTAGTCGACTAGGGTCATAGGGGTAGTCGACTAACAGACATGACAAGTCGACTGATAGTTAGGCTAAGTCGACTAATACTGTGATACAGAGAGTTAAGGTTTTGGTTCAGGAAAAGTTAGTCGACTAGGGTCAAGAGTGTAGTCGACTAAGGTTCTCTAGTCGACTGGTAAATTGGTCTAGTCGACTAAAACTGTGCTCCAGAAAGGTTACGTTTCAGTTAGGGTTTCTAGTCGACTAATCTATAGGTCTAGTCGACTAATCGACTGGGAACAGCAAACAGAACAGATTTCTATGGTTGTGTGTTTGATAATCAAATGGCATGATTTGAAGACCTAAGTATACATGATATGAAAATACAAGTATCCTAAGAATTAATCAAGCCTAGGTAAGTAAGATTACTCACCAAAAGGAGTGGTAGTGATGGAGGTTGGTGATGAAGAAGAAGGTGGAATCTTTGATGGAGTTGATGAAGTTGTGGTGGTTGTTGTTGGTGTTGGTGAGAAGAAGTGGTGGCCGGAGATCGGAGGTCTCTCGCCGGAGTCGGGGTGGCCGGAGGTGCCGGAGGAGGTGGTGGAGGTGAAGGAGGTGTTGGAGGTGGCTAGGGTTTGGCTCTTGGTGAAGAGAAGAAAGAGAAAGGTGAAGTGAAGAATGAAGTGAAAAAGGATTAGAAATGAAAAGGAAAAGTATTTATAGGTTTTTGGTTTTGTGAAGGTGATGCAATTAAAGTAGAAGAGAGAGGGGTTTTTGCAAATGGGGGAGGATGGGATGAGTGTCCTTCTCTTGGCCACTTGGCCGGCCATGGGAGAGAGAGAGAAAGAGGGCATTTAATGAGGAAGTGTGTGGAAGTGGGAATTTGGGAAAAATGGAATTTTGGGAAATTGGAATTCTTGTGGATTGTGGAGGAAGGAAAGAAGGAAAATAGGAAAAGGAAAAGAAAATAGAAAAGGGGAATTATTCTCTAGGAAGAGAAAATGAAAAATAATGAAAGTGGCGGATGCGGAAATCTTTCGGGAAAATACCGGAATCGTCCGAAATTCAAGTGTCTCGGAACGACCCGAAATAATTATCAAAAATCAAGAATATAATACTAAGTATCATAGTGAAATCCGTTTTAAGAAATACTTTATAGTTTTAAAACTAAAAATCCCGGAATCAGTTACTTTCCGACTCGATGGAATTTTCATAAAATCATAAAATCCTCAGAAAAAGAATGTAGGTAGAAAATATGATTCTAAGGAATAAAGCCTAAAGGACCATCATGAAATTCTAAACTGTTTGAGAATTAAAAATCCAGGAATCGGTCAGCGGCACTGGCCGACACCGGTTTGAAGACTTTCATTTTAATTCAAGAAAAATCTAGAAAATCATAGAAAATATATAATATTAGAAAATGATATTTAAAACTAAAATCGGTCAATTCTAATTATCAGAATGTCTAAATCGAGTAATACTCTAGGATCGGGCCTTCGGTTCAGACTAGGGCTGACTCCGAATCCACGAATCCAAATCCAAGACAAAACAGTCATATAAGGAATTCATAATACAGAATAAATACAGGAAACAAATCGAAAAAATACGACCGAAAATCTGAATACGCAACTAAGTACGTATTCCGGGAACGGGGTATTACAAGAGACAATAATCAACTCTTATGGGCTATGCGCTGATTGCCTCCACTTCAAGGTAACATCGTCGCCAAAGTTTCATGGTAAGCTTTTGGTCAAAAGGAGGTAAGTAATTATTTTTAGTTTTTCTTTCTTTTCTTGTAACTTTTAGTTTAGATCACCAACACCACATCTTCCAAATCTTTTCACTCCTTTTCAATTTATTTGTACATAGTCATTTTCCATTTTTCTCCACCTTCTCATTCTACCACTGTCTTCCTCACTTAACATTAACCTAACTCTTTTTCATTTTCATTTCTTAAAATAAAGAAGAACCTTCGTTTTTCTTCACAAAGATTTCAATACAAACCTTGAACGCTTCTATCGCTAACCCTCCTTGTGGATCACGACCCATATAGCCACTTGCTATCGCGGTAGAATTGAGCACTTGCACATCTCTATTTTAAAGTTCTGAAGTACTGTATTTTTGTGCAGGTTCAAGCTCAATCAAATTTTGGCGCCGTTGCCGGGGAGGGTAACGGTTTTTATTAAATTTTTGGAACTAAAACAAATCTTTTACTCTGTTGCAGGTTACAGGGCAAGAAAAGCAGGAAAAAAAGATTGCAGTAACATATAAGTGGTCTTGGGCCTCTGTTCCAGAAAACAGAGACCAAGCACCCTCTGGACTGCCGCGTTTCAGCGGCTCTGGTCGCAGATCCGCGGCAAAAAGGAGCTCACTACTGACTGTCTTTTTGCAGGGCTGCTTGCTTTGCAAAATTATAGTTTTCTATAATCTTTATTTCTTATATGCCATCACCAGAAGCCTGATAATAAACCAACAGTAAAATATTTGTTGAAAAAGTTAAAAAAATTGATTAGACGTTTGCATTTTAGGCACGTGTCTTTTCAATTCATTTACTTTACTGTTGAAGAGTGCTGGAGTAAGGTACGTTCGCATTGCATTTAGAATAGGATTCATCTCTTAGTTGATTTACATCGCTTTGAGTGAATCTTGTTTGCATATCTTGTACACTTGCACAAACTAATCTTAAGGGCACCACCCCATAACAAGATAAGGTGGGGATTTAATCACCCTTCCTTGCCCCAAAAATCAGATTCCAAGCACTCACTAACCCGAGCCTAACTAAAAATGAGTAGACGTTGGCCCTAGGGACATCTCGGACTCAATTAGGAGATTATCCTAAGGGGGAAATGTGTTGGAATTTGACTCCTGCCAAATCAGTTCTAGGAAAGGGATTAAGGGCCGAAAGCCCGAAGGTTGGTGGTTATTTAATTAAGGAACGTCTTTGACGGATAACCTCCCACCAATCTTGCCCTGACCTGGCTGATTAGCTTGTGGTCAAAGTCTGCATTATACCTCCCGTGGACAGTCTAACCAGTTAGGAGTCGTCTAGGTCATAAGTCTACCCTAACTTAGTTTAGAATTTTTTCTTCTTATTTGTTTGCTTATTTGTTTGTTTTTTTCTTTGTTTGTGTTTTATTGTGTGATATGGCTTATAATAACAATTTTTCCACTTTTTAATAGTAATCCATATTACACACCGACCTCTTTTTCGGATATTACCAACCCGGCATATCATAACTTTAACCAACCTAGTGTGCCAGATTGGTCTTATTCGAATCAATATAACCCATACCCCCAATCTTATAATCATAATTCCCAGAATAATTTCAACTCTTCACAGAGTCAATGGGGATTCACCTCCCCCGAGTCCAATTTTTAATCAACTTGTCCTCCTTATCTACCCTGTCCACAATATTCTCAAGATTCATACTCAATTCCACCAGTCCAAAATAGAAGACCATCAATTTTGGAAATGAGTATGCGTGAGACCAAACAACAATCAAAAAATCTGATGGACTCACAATTTTACCAACAATTCCAAGACAGCACTTCATCTTTTCAACAAAATGATGAACCAATCAACTATGAAAAGATGCTTGAAGCCATGACTAAGGCTCAAAACGCTCGTAATCGTGACATAGATATGATGGTCCAATCTCTACGTTCTCACCGTTTGACTAGTTCTGATGTCACTAACCTTTCTGTTAGAGCCGAAGAGTCATGTTGTTTTGGAAATCAAGGCTCCATTTCAGAATAATCATTTAAACTTGCCCAAACTCCAAATTTTGAAAATGATATTGACAGTTTGGCAAGTTATTCCTTTCCTGAAATAGAACTTGAGAATGAATATGATCCTGAACCTCTACTTAGTGATTCAATTCTACTTCCTGATTCAATAATGACTCCGGTGTTTTCACCTGATTTCTATCTTTTTTCGAGTCAACATTGGATCCTGTGCCAATTCATCATGAAATTGAATCACCCATCTTTGATGATCATATTGAACTTGACCAATTTTACACTTTTGAAAGTCCTATTGACAAATTGGCAAGTTCTCATTTTTATGACATTGAACTCAATGAGAAATGTGACCTAGATTCTCAAATCTGTGATCCAGTTCAAATTCTCGAATCAATATTGACGCATGTTTTGTTACCCGACTTGAGTAATATTTTAGAGTCAGTTTTGATTCCCACACCTATCATTCTTGAAGTTGAATCACCAATATTAAGTCACATTCCATTGTTGAAAACTGAATGTGGACTTGAGTTTCAACTTCTTGATTTGGACCCACTTTCTGAGCCAATCTCGACTCCTGAATCTTTACTTGACTTAAGTCACTTTCCTGAGTCGGTATTAGTTCCAGTACTTCCTTGAGTCCAAGTCAATCATTCTATCTTTTCACACTCCATTTTGGGACAAGGCGGTTGACAAATTTGACTCCGAAATTAATTATGAAATTTGGAAATCAGATGGGGTTAAATTTTTAATAAAAATCCTTTATGGATACATCATTTTAATGGGTTACATTAGAGAGATTTCTGGTGGGTTCCTCTGAACTCCACGAAAAGTCGATTGGGCCGCATTTCGTGGACCAATCAGACCACCACCGGAACCACCACCTTAAGGTAACATTTTCCTTCCCTTTCTTCTTTTTCATGCATCTATGCATTAATTCATACATTGAGGACAATGCAATGAGATAGGTGTGGGGTAGGGTTCTAACATAACTTTAAAAAAAAAAATTTCTTTACTTTCAAAAATCTTTTTGAAAATAGAAACAATATTTTGACATATTTTTTGTAAGAAATTGAGTCAATTTTAAGAAATAGGAAAATCAAAATTAGGATTTCTTAAACTTAGTCAAAATAAGATTATTTGTTTGATTTTTAGGGTTAGGAAGATAATTTGTTAAAGTAATTTAGTCTTGATCTTTACCTTAATGAAATATGCACACTTCATACACCTACACACTTAGGGTTTAAAAACAAAGATTCTTATGTCTTATATATAAAAAAAAAATATATCTATGAAAGATGAACAAATCTCATTATTGATTAGCTAGGTACTTTGGCCTAAGTAAGCCTTAGTATTTATGCGAAAGATGATTAGATAAGTTTGAGAAAAATATATATATAAAAATCCTTTGTTAAGCTGGGTATTTGTGCCTAATAAAGCATAAGTATTCACGCCTAAAAGGGGTTCATATAATAAAATCCTTAGTTTTGTGGCCTTGTTTGCTCGAGTCCTTAAGTCCTTGGGGTGTTTTCTCACCCGGTGCCCTAAGACCGTTTGGTTTGGGAGTCATCGATTAAAGGCTCGTTACATGGGCAGATTAGAAAGCCTAATAGAACTAAGGAATAATACCACAAAAAATATATATAAATAAATAAGGCATAAGAGTTAGAGTTAAATCACCCTTAGTCAAAATTTTCACGATCACAAGGTGCATATGACTTAGGGTAAAGTAATAGACTAAATGAGAAGTACAATTTGACTCCTTACTTTGATTGATAACAAATTTTGAATAGAGACTAAGTTTAGGAATGAAAAATTCAGTTTTCCTATAACTTATAGATTACTTAAGTCCTACAATTATATTTCAAATATTTTTCTCTTTCAAAATGCTTTTCGAAAATACTAACTCTTTGTTTCTCTTTCTTTATGGATTTTGTGGGTGTAATCCACTGAAAACCCTCACGAGACAAAACTCGTCCTCTAGAGGAAACCTAGAGGTTTAACGGCTTGTTGCACATACTCGGCTCAATCGCGTGACCTACGAAAGTGGTCTAATAATCCTTAGTATAGTTTAGTTGTTTTGCTCGAGGACGAGCAAAAGATAGGTATGGGGGTGTAATTGGTCACTAATATTGCACATTTAATATCATATTATCCTACTTATTATAGAATAAACTCTGCATTCTCCTAATTAAATGTTTAATTTATTTGCAGACCCATTCCTAAAGGAGAGTGAAGAGAAATGAGCCCAAAAGCCCACCAAATCCTGACATAATTCAGAATAAATTTGAAATCAAGGAATCGGGGCTAAATCTTGGCATATCAGAGAGGTTGAAAACCGGTTGAGAAGAATCCTCCCTGAATCGATCGGTTGAAGCCAAGGATCAAAGGCCATTTCGTCAAAATCTCGGACATAAACTGTAAATCCAGATAAAGATAATTACAAATCAAGAAACCGGGGAGCACCACCAACAAGGTGTGGCCACCTGGCCACACCCTGGCCGCGAAAACGCGGCCAAAGCTGCGTTTCTGCGGCTCTGTTGGAGAGTTAGGGGGAGCGTTTTCTCCCCCTATCTTTGTATGATCCTGTAGGTTAGGTTTTGCCTATAAATACTGGGATTTTCAGAGCCTCTAGGGGACTATCATGCAGAGATAGCATTTAGTCCACTTTTCCCTTTTTAGTGTAGGTTTTGTTTTTCTTTTCATGTAATTTTTAGTTTTAATTTATGTAAATCAGAGGAGATCAGAGTTTCATAGGAGAACGAGAACGAAGGTTGTGCTGAGAGTGACACTGGTGTAAGGTTTCTTTCTTTTCTCTTATTGTTATGAAATCGAATCTGTAGTTACCTTTTTATGTACTTCATTTTAGTGTTCTTCTTCTTCTTCTTCTTCTTCTTTCCTACTTCACTCATTCTTGTACCAATTGCTATCCAAGTGAGTCTTATAGCATCGAAAGAGCCTTGCCTTTGCGAGTGCCACCGATAGCTCATGACGATGGATTTGAGTCTCTCTGTATCATTTCATGCTTGTTTTGTCTTGATGATGTAATGTGGAAGAGACAATAATCAACTCTTATGGGCTATGCGCTGATTGCCTCCACTTCAAGGTAACATCGTCGCCAAAGATTCAAGGTAAGCTTTTGGTCAAAAGGAGGTAAGTAATTATTTTTAGTTTTTCTTTCTTTTCTTTTAACTTTTAGTTTAGATCACCAACACCACATCTTCCAAATCTTTTTCACTCTTTTTCAATTTATTTGTACATAGTCATTTTCCATTTGTCTCCACCTTCTCATTCTACCACTGTCTTCCTCACTTAACTTTAACCTAACTCTTTTTCATTTTCATTTCTTAAAATAAAGAAGAACCTTCATTTTTCTTCACAAAGATTTCAATACAAACCTTGAACGCTTCTATCACTAACCCTCCTTGTGGATCACGACCGACATAGCCACTTGCTATCGCGGTAGAATTGATCACTTGCACATCTCTATTTTAAAGTTCTGAAATACTGTATTTTTTGTGCAGGTTCAAGCTCAATCAAATTTGGCGCCGTTGCCGGGGAGGGTAACGGTTCTTATTAAATTTTTGGAACTAAAACGAATCTTTTTCTCTGTTGCAGGTTACAGGGCAGGAAAAGAAGGAAAAAAAGATTGCAGTAACATATAAGTGGTCTTGGGCCTCTGTTCCAGAAAACAGAGACCAAGCACCCTCTGGATTGCCGCGTTTCAGCGGCTCTGGTCGTGGATCCGCAGCAAAAAGGAGCTCACTACTGACTGTCTTTTTTCAGGGCTGCTTGCTTTGCAAAATTATAGTTTTCTGCAATCTTTATTTCTTATATGCCATCACCAGAAGCCTGCTAATAAACCAACAGTAAAACATTTGTTGAAAAAGTTAAAAAAATTGATTAGACGTTTGCATTTTAGGCACGTGTCTTTTCAATTCATTTACTTTACTGTTGAAGAGTGCTGGAGCAAGGTACGTTCGCATCGCATTTAGAATAGGATTCATCTCTTGGTTGATTTACATCGCTTTGGGTGAATCTTGTTTGCAATTCTTGTACACTTGCACAAACTAATTTTAAGGGCACCACCCCATAACAAGATAAGGTGGGGATTTAATCACCCTTCCTTGGCCCAAAAATCAGATTCCAAGCACTCACTAACCCGAGCCTAACTAAAAATGAGTAGACGTTGGCCCTAGGGACATCTCGGACTCAATTAGGAGATTATCCTAAGGGGGAAAGGTGTTGGAATTTGACTCCTGCCAAATCAGTGTCTAGGAAAGGGATTAAGGGCCGAAAGCCCGAAGGTTGGTGGTTATTTAATTAAGGAACGTCTTTGACGGATAACCTCCCACCAATCTTGCCCTGACCTGGCTGATTAGCTTGTGGTCAAAGTCTGCATTATACCTCCCGTGGACAGTCTAACCAGTTAGGAGTCGTCTAGGTCATAGGTCTACCCTAACTTAGTTTAGAATTTTTTCTTCTTATTTGTTTGTTTTTTTCTTTGTTTGTGTTTTATTGTGTGATATGGCTTATAATAACAATTTTTTCAATTTTAATAGTAATCCATATTACACACCGACCTCTTTTTCGGATATTACCAACCCGGCATATCATAACTTTAACCAACCTAGTGTGCCAGATTGGTCTTATTCGAATCAATATAACCCATACCCCCATCTTATAATCATAATTCCCAGAATAATTTCAACTCTTCACAGAGTCAATGGGGATTCACCTCTCCCGAGTCCAATTTTTAATCAACTTGTCCTCCTTATCTACCCTGTCCACAATATTCTCAAGATTCATACTCAATTCCATCAGTCCAAAATAGAAGACCATCAATTTTGGAAATGAGTATGCGTGAGTCCAAACAACAATCACAAAATCTAATAGACTCACAATTTTACCACCAATTCCAAGACAGCACTTCATCTTTTCAATAAAATGATGAACCATCAACTATGAAAAGATGCTTGAAGCCATGACTAAGGCTCAAAACGCTCGTAATCGTGACATAGATATGATGGTCCAATCTCTACGTTCTCACCGTTTGACTAGTTCTGATGTCACTAACCATTCTGTTAGAGCCGAAGAGTCATGTTGTTTTGGAAATCAAGGTTCCATTTCAGAATAATCATTTAAACTTGCCCAAACTCTAAATTTTGAAAATGATATTGACAGTTTGGCAAGTTATTCCTTTCCTGAAATAGAACTTGAGAATGAATATGATCCTGAACCTCTACTTAGTGATTCAATTCTACTTCCTGATTCAATAATGACTCCGGTGTTTTCACCTGATTTCTATCTTTTTCCGAGTCAACATTGGATCCTGTGCCAATTCATCATGAAATTGAATCACCCATCTTTGATGATCATATTGAACTTGACCAATTTTATACTTTTGAAAGTCCTATTGACAAATTGGCAAGTTCTCATTTTTATGACATTGAACTAAATGAGAAATGTGACCTAGATTCTCAAATCTGTGATCCAGTTCAAATTCTCGAATCAATATTGACGCATGTTTTGTTACCCGACTTGAGTAATATTTTAGAGTCAGTTTTGATTCCCACACCTATCATTCTTGAACTTGAATCACCAATATTAAGTCACATTCCATTGTTGAAAACTGAATGTGGACTTGAGTTTCAACTTCTTGATTTGGACCCACTTTCTGAGCCAATCTCGACTCCTGAACCTTTACTTGACTTAAGTCACTTTCCTGAGTCGGTATTAGTTCCAGTACTTCCTTAAGTCCAAGTCAATCATTCTATCTTTTCACACTCCATTTGGGACAAGGCGGTTGACAAATTTGACTCCGAAATTAATTATGAAATTTGGAAATCAGATGGGGTTAAATTTTTAATAAAAATCCTTTATGGATACATCATTTTAATGGGTTACATTAGAGAGATTTCTGGTGGGTTCCTTTGAACTCCACGAAAAGTCGATTGGGCCGCATTTCGTGGACCAATCAGACCACCACCGGAACCACCACCTTAAGGTAACATTTTCCTTCCCTTTCTTCTTTTTCATGCATCTATGCATTAATTCATACATTGAGGACAATGCAATGAGATAGGTGTGGGGTAGGGTTCTAACATAACTTTAAAAAAAAATTTCTTTACTTTCAAAAATCTTTTTGAAAATAGAAACAATATTTTGACATATTTTTTGTAAGAAATTGAGTCAATTTTAAGAAATAGGAAAATCAAAATTAGGATTTCTTAAACTTAGTCAAAATAAGATTATTTGTTTGATTTTTAGGGTTAGGAAGATAATTTGTTAAAGTAATTTAGTCTTGATCTTTACCTTAATGAAATATGCACACTTCATACACCTACACACTTAGGGTTCAAAAACAAAGATTCTTATGCCTTATATATAAAAAAAAAATATATCTATGAAAGATGAACAAATCTCATTATTGATTAGCTAGGTACTTTGGCCTAAGTAAGCCTTAGTATTTATGCGAAAGATGATTAGATAAGTTTGAGAAAAATATATATATAAAAATCCTCTGTTAAGCTGGGTATTTGTGCCTAATAAAGCATAAGTATTCACGCCTAAAAGGGTTCATATAATAAAATCCTTAGTTTTGTGGCCTTGTTTGTTCGAGTCCTTAAGTCCTTGGGGTGTTTTCTCACCCGGTGCCCTAAGACCGTTTGGTTTGGGAGTCATCGATTAAAGGCTCATTACATGGGCAGATTAGAAAGCCTAATAGAACTAAGGAATAATACCACAAAAAATATATAAATAAATAAGGTATAAGAGTTAGAGTTAAATAACCCTTAGTCAAAATTTTCACGATCACAAGGTGCATATGACTTAGGGTAAAGTAATAGACTAAATGAGAAGTACAATTTGACTCCTTACTTTAATTGATAACAAATTTTTGAATAGAGACTAAGTTTAGGAATGAAAAATTCAGTTATCCTATAACTTATAGATTACTTAAGTCCTACAATTATATTTCAAATATTTTTCTCTTTCAAAATGCTTTTCGAAAATACTAACTCTTTGTTTCTCTTTCTTTATGGATTTTGTGGGTGTAATCCACTGAAAACCCTCACGAGACAAAACTCGTCCTCTAGAGTAAACCTAGAGGTTTAACGGCTTGTTGCACATACTCGGCTCAATCGCGTGAACTGCGAAAGTGGTCTAATAATCCTTAGTATAGTTTAGTTGTTTTGCTCGAGGACGAGCAAAAGATTGGTATGGGGGTGTGATTGGTCACTAATATTGCACATTTAATATCATATTATCCTACTTATTATAGAATAAACTCTACATTCTCCTAATTAAATGTTTAATTTATTTGCAGACCCATTCCTAAAGGAGAGTGAAGAGAAATGAGCCCAAAAGCCCACCAAATCCTGACATAATTCAGAATAAATTTGAAATCAAGGAATCGGGGCTAAATCTTGGCATATCAGAGAGGTTGAAAACCGGTTGAGAAGAATCCTCCCTGAATCGATCGGTTGAAGCCAAGGATCAAAGGCCATTTCGTCAAAATCTCGGACATAAACTGCAAATCCAGATAAAGATAATTACAAATCAAGAAACCGGGGAGCACCACCAACAGGGTGTGGCCACCTGGCCACACCCTGGCCGCGAAAACGCGGCCAAAGCCGCGTTTCTGCGGCTCTATTGGAGAGTTAGGGGGAGCGTTTTCTCCCCCTATCTTCGTATGATCCTGTAGGTTGGGTTTTGCCTATAAATACTGGGATTTTCAGAGCCTCCAGGGGACTATCATGCAGAGATAGCATTTAGTCCACTTTTCCCTTTTTTAGTGTAGGTTTTTGTTTTTCTTTTCATGTAATTTTTAGTTTTAATTTATGTAAATCAGAGGAGATCAGAGTTTCATAGGAGAACGAGAACGAAGGTTGTGCTGAGAGTGACACCGGTGTAAGGTTTCTTTCTTTTCTCTTATTGTTATGAAATCGAATCTGTAGTTACCTTTTTATGTACTTCATTTTAGTGTTCTTCTTCATCTTCTTCTTTCCTACTTCACTCATTCTTGTACCAATTGCTATCCAAGTGAGTCTTATAGCATCGAAAGAGCCTTGCCTTTGCGAGTGCCACCGATAGCTCATGACGATGGATTTGAGTCTCTCTGTATCATTTCATGCTTGTTTTGTCTTGATGATGTAATGTGGAAGAGACAATAATCAACTCTTATGGGCTATGCGCTGATTGCCTCCACTTCAAGGTAACATCGTCGCCAAAGATTCAAGGTAAGCTTTTGGTCAAAAGGAGGTAAGTAATTATTTTTAGTTTTTCTTTCTTTTCTTGTAACTTTTAGTTTAGATCACCAACACCACATCTTCCAAATCTTTTTCACTCTTTTTCAATTTATTTGTACATAGTCATTTTCCATTTGTCTCCACCTTCTCATTCTACCACTGTCTTCCTCACTTAACTTTAACCTAACTCTTTTTCATTTTCATTTCTTAAAATAAAGAAGAACCTTCATTTTTCTTCACAAAGATTTCAATACAAACCTTGAACGCTTCTATCGCTAACCCTCCTTGTGGATCACGACCCACATAGCCACTTGCTATCGCGGTAGAATTGATCACTTGCACATCTCTATTTTAAAGTTCTGAAATACTGTATTTTTTGTGCAGGTTCAGGCTCAATCAAATTTTGGCGCCATTGCCGGGGAGGGTAACGGTTCTTATTAAATTTTTGGAACTAAAACGAATATTTTTCTCTGTTGCAGGTTACAGGGCAGGAAAAGCAGGAAAAAAAGATTGCAGTAACATATAAGTGGTCTTGGGCCTCTGTTCTAGAAAACAGAGACCAAGCACCCTCTGGATTGCCGCGTTTCAGCGGCTCTGGTCGAGGATCCGCGGCAAAAAGGAGCTCACTACTGACTGTCTTTTTTCAGGGCTGCTTGCTTTGCAAAATTATAGTTTTCTGCAATCTTTATTTCTTATATGCCATCACCAGAAGCCTGCTAATAAACCAACAGTAAAACATTTGTTGAAAAAGTTAAAAAAATTAGACGTTTGCATTTTAGGCACGTGTCTTTTCAATTCATTTACTTTACTGTTGAAGAGTGCTGGAGCAAGGTACGTTCGCATTGCATTTAGAATAGGATTCATCTCTTGGTTGATTTACATCGCTTTGAGTGAATCTTGTTTGCAATTCTTGTACACTTGCACAAACTAATTTTAAGGGCACCACCCCATAACAAGATAAGGTGGGGATTTAATCACCCTTCCTTGGCCCAAAAATCAGATTCCAAGCACTCACTAACCCGAGCCTAACTAAAAATGAGTAGACGTTGGCCCTAGGGACATCTCGGACTCAATTAGGAGATTATCCTAAGGGGGAAAGGTGTTGGAATTTGACTCCTGCCAAATCAGTGTCTAGGAAAGGGATTAAGGGCCGAAAGCCCGAAGGTTGGTGGTTATTTAATTAAGGAACGTCTTTGACGGATAACCTCCCACCAATCTTGTCCTGACCTGGCTGATTAGCTTGTGGTCAAAGTCTGCATTATACCTCCCGTGGACAGTCTAACCAGTTAGGAGTCGTCTAGGTCATAGGTCTACCCTAACTTAGTTTAGAATTTTTTCTTTTTATTTGTTTGCTTATTTGTTTTTTTTTCTTTGTTTGTGTTTTATTGTGTGATATGGCTTATAATAACAATTTTTCCAATTTTAATAGTAATCCATATTACACACCGACCTCTTTTTCGGATATTACCAACCCGGCATATCATAACTTTAACCAACCTAGTGTGCCAGATTGGTCTTATTCGAATCAATATAACCGATACCCCCAATCTTATAATCATAATTCCCAGAATAATTTTAACTCTTCACAGAGTCAATGGGGATTCACCTCCCCCGAGTCCAATTTTTAATCAACTTGTCCTCCTTATCTACCCTGTCCACAATATTCTCAAGATTCATACTCAGTTCCACCAGTCTAAAATAGAAGACCATCAATTTTGGAAATGAGTATGCGTGAGTCCAAATAACAATCACAAAATCTGATAGACTCACAATTTCACCACCAATTCCAAGACAGTACTTCATCTTTTCAACAAAACGATGAACCAATCAACTATGAAAAGATGCTTGAAGCCATGACTCAGGCTCAAAACGCTCGTAATCGTGACATAGATATGATGGTCCAATCTCTACGTTCTCACCGTTTGACTAGTTCTGATGTCACTAACCATTCTGTTAGAGCCGAAGAGTCATGTTGTTTTGGAAATCAAGGTTCCATTTCAGAACAATCATTTGAACTTACCCAAACTCCAAATTTTGAAAATGATATTGACAGTTTGGCAAGTTATTCCTTTCCTGAAATAGAACTTGAGAATGAATATGATCCTGAACCTCTACTTAGTGATTCAATTCTACTTCCTGATTCAATAATAACTCTGGTGTCTTCACCTGATTTCAATCTTTTTTCCGAGTCAACATTGGATCCTGTGCCAATTCATCATGAAATTGAATCACCCATCTTTGATGATCATATTGAACTTGACCAATTTTACACTTTTGAAAGTCCTATTCACAAATTGGCAAGTTCTCATTTTTATGACATTGAACTCAATGAGAAATGTGACCTAGATTCTCAAATCTGTGATCCAGTTCAAATTCCCGAATCAATATTGACTCATGTTTTGTTACCCGACTTGAGTAATATTTTAGAGTCAGTTTTGATTCCCACACCTATCATTCTTGAACTTGAATCACCAATATTAAGTCACATTCCATTGTTGAAAACTGAATGTGGACTTGAGCTTCAACTTCCTGATTTGGACCCACTTTCTGAGCCAATCTCGACTCCTGAACCTTTACTTGACTTAAGTCACTTTCCTGAGTCGGTATTAGTTCCAGTACTTCCTGAGTCCAAGTCAATCATTCTATCTTTTCACACTCCATTTTGGGACAAGGCGGTTGACAAATTTGACTCCGAAATTAATTATGAAATTTGAAAATCAGATGGGGTTAAATTTTTAATAAAAATCCTTTATGGATACATCATTTTAATGGGTTATATTAGAGAGATTTCTGGTGGGTTCCTCCGAACTCCACGAAAAGTCGATTGGGCCGCATTTCGTGGACCAATCCGACCACCATCGGAACCACCACCTTAAGGTAACATTTTCCTTTCCTTTCTTCTTTTTCATGCATCTATGCATTAATTCATACATTGAGGACAATGTAATGAGATAGGTGTGGGGGAGGGTTCTAACATAACTTAAAAAAAATAAAAAAATTTCTTTACTTTTAAAAATCTTTTTGAAAATAGAAACAATATTTTGACATATTTTTTGTAAGAAATTGAGTCAATTTTAAGGAATAGGAAAATCAAAATTAGGATTTCTTAAACTTAGTCAAAATAAGATTATTTGTTTGATTTCTAGGGTTAGGAAGATAATTTGTTAAAGTAATTTTGTCTTGATATTTACCTTAATGAAATATGCACACTTCATACACCTACACACTTAGGGTTCAAAAACAAAGATTCTTATGCCTTATATATATAAAAAAAAAATTCTATGAAAGATGAACAAATCTCATTATTGATTTGCTAGGTACTTTGGCATAAGTAAGCCTTAGTATTTATGCGAAAGATGATTAGATAAGTTTGAGAAAAAAATATATATAAAAATCCTCTGTTAAGCTGGGTATTTGTGCCTAATAAAGCATAAGTATTCACGCCTAAAATGGGTTCATATAATAAAATCCTTAGTTTTGTGGCCTTGTTTGCTCGAGTCCTTAAGTCCTTGGGGTATTTTCTCACCCGGTGCCCTAAGACCGTTTGGTTTGGGAGTCATCGATTAAAGGCTCGTTACATGGGCAGATTAGAAAGCCTAATAAAACTAAGAATAATAACACAAATATATATATATATATAAATAAATAAGGCATAAGAGTTAGAGTTAAAGAACCCTTAGTCAAAATTTTCACGATCACAAGGTGCATATGACTTAGGGTAAAGTAATAGACTAAATGAGAAGTACAATTTGACTCCTTACTTTGATTGATAACAAATTTTTGAATAGAGACTAAGTTTAGGAATGAAAAATTCAGTTTTCCTATAACTTATAGATTACTTAAGTCTTACAATTATATTTCAAATATTTTTCTCTTTCAAAATGCTTTTCGAAAATGCTAACTCTTTGTTTCTCTTTCTTTATGGATTTTGTGGGTGTAATCCACTGAAAACCCTCACGAGACAAAACTCGCCCTCTAGAGGAAACCTAGAGGTTTAACGGCTTGTTGCACATGCTCGGTGCAATTGCGTGACCTGCGAAAGTGGTCTAATAATCCTTAGTATAGTTTAGTTGTTTTGCTCGAGGACGAGCAAAAGATAGGTATGGGGGTGTGATTGGTCACTAATATTGCACATTTAATATCATATTCTCCTACTTAATATAGAATAAACTCTGCATTCTCCTAATTAAATGTTTAATTTATTTGCAGGCCCATTCCTAAAGGAGAGTGAAGAGAAATGAGCCCAAAAGCCCACCAAATCCTGACTTAATTCAGAATAAATTTGAAATCAAGGAATCAGGGCTAAATTTTGGCATATCAAGAGGTTGAAAACTGGTTGAGAAGAATCCTCCCTGAATCGATCGGTTGAAGCCAAGGATCAAAGGCCATTTCGTCAAAATCCCGGACATAAACTGCAAATCCAGATAAAGATAATTACAAATCAAGAAACCGGGAAGCACCACCAACTGTTGGCCCATAAGGTTACACTCTCCAAATGTTTAGAGTTTTGATGATAACAAACCAAATAGGAGCTATATGGTACTAATTAGTTGGTTGAGATAAGTTTCAGGTTTGTACCATAGTTTGAGGCCATTGCTTAGCTATTGCAAGAAATTCTAGGTTCATGAAGCAAAGAAGGCTTTTTGCACATCAAGGAAGGAACATAGAAGTGAAGGCTCTAGCAAGGCATTGCATGGCTCAAGACTTCAAGATTGCTCAAGAATATTTCTGTAGATTTGCTTTTAGTTTAGAGTTTTGTTAAAGAATAGTGAATAGGTTTGAAGCTCCATCACACACGTTTTTGCGCACATCTTATTTCCAAGTTTAATTCATATAAATTATACAAAAATATTTTGATACAAAATCCTCTGCCTACAAATCCATATTTATGTTTTATACTTATTCTTATTTAAAATATCTTTTGGTAAAAATATTCATCTCCTCAAAATTCTGTTTGAAAATTGATTTTTGGCCTGAGCCGGTCGACCGCCCCAGTCGACCGTGCCTATGTCAGGTTTTGCCGGTCGACCGCCCCAGTCGACCGTGGTTCTGGCAGATGCACGTATCAGTGTGCACATTTCACGGTCGACCGTGACGGTCGACCGCGACCTGCCTGACTGCAAGACTTTGCTCTCTGTTTGTTTGGGTCGACCGGGCCGGTCGACCGTAGTCGGCAACGGTCGTTTTCTTTGAACTAGCGGTCGACCGGGCCGGTCGACCGGACTAGCCGTTTGAACAGTAATGGCTAGTTTTCTGAGCAGATTTATTTTTGTCCTTTTCTCACTTAAGTGTGTTTAAGTGACATGTTTTGGTTTTAATACATTCTGATTAGCCTTAAAAATGTTTTATCTTTAAACCCTAGCCCTCTCCTATAAATAGGGGTGTTTAGGGAGAGAGTGAGGTTACAAGAAAAATTATCAAAATCTCCACAAGTTTAAGGCATTCAAAAAGACTTGGTTCTTGGTTTTTGTGCTGAAATTCTCTCTCAATTTCTGAAGTGTTTTTCAAGAATTCTCTGATTTCATTTTCTTTTCTCTTTGCACACAAGAGCTTCATTCCTACTCATTGTTCTCTAAGGACCTTTGTAAGGGAAGAGAATTTTGAAAGAGAAAGTTTGTGGTCTTTTGACTACTAAGAGAGAACTTGTACTTGAGATTGTGGAGTTGGGTACTCTGGTGTATTTGTGACATCTTTGTGATAGTGGAAGTGGTTGGAATCCTTCTGGGGAAGGCGGGGAAGTAGAGCTGGGTGCTCGAACCTCGATAACAAATCTTTGTGTTTGCGTTTGGTTTACTTTCCTTGTTCTTGCACTACTTTCATTGCTATTGTTACTTGCTCTCTACATTCATTGCTATATTCACTTGCTTGGTGAGATTGTTGCATCATAAATTTTAAATTGTGCATTGATTAGCATTATCACCTATTCACCCCCCTCTAGGTGATTTTCAATCGGTATCAGAGCTTGGACTCTAGGTTTTGGCTTAACATCCATAGAGAGATCCTTAAAATTTGCTAATCAACATTTGCATTCATCCATTCATACACTAGTAAACATGGCCGACAACATCAAAACCCCTCCTAAATTTGATGGACTAAATTTTCCTATTTGGAAGGTTAGGATGACTATCTTCTTGCAATCATTAGGTAGCTTAGTTGCTAAATCCTTGACCAAACCCTATGTAGCACCCGATGGTGATGAGAGACATGGACCGACTTCAACTTTAGAGAATATGAGGCTAACTCCAAAGCCCAAAATTCCCTTTTAACCGCCTTGAATGAGGATGACCTCACACGGGTAATTCATTGCCAATCTGCCTATGAGATTTGGCAACACTTGTTAGTCACGCACGAAGGGACTTCACAAGTCAAGAGACCTAAGATAGATCTCTTGAGGTCTCAATATGAATCTTTTAAAATGCTTGATGAAGAATCTATTGATAGTATGATTACTCGATTTACTAAAATCACCAATGCTCTTTCTTCCTTAGGTGATGATATCTCCAATGATCAAAAGGTGCGAAAAGTTATTCGGGCTCTTCCTACTTCATGGGAGATAAAGGCCACCACCTTGAAAGAATTGAACGACAAGGATGAGATGGACCTAATTAGTCTCATTGGGAACTTAAAGACCCATGAGATGGAAAAGAAGGCAAGAGAAGAAGCGGCTCCTTCAAAGAAGAAATCCATAGCCTTCAAGTCTTCTTCCACTCTTGAAGATGATGAAGACGATGAAGAGGAAGATGAGGAGCTATCACTACTTGTTCGCAATGTGAAGAGAATGTACCGGAGAAACAAGCTCAACTTCCGGAGGAAATTTGAAGGCAAAGAGGAGAGGAGAATTATATGCTATAATTGCCGAAGACCCGGACATATCATGGCGGATTGCCCGGAATTCAAAAAGAAGATGACCTCCTCCTTCAAGCCAAAGAAACCGAAAGAAAAGAAAGCGTACAAGGCAACTTGGGATTCGGAAAGCGAGTCCGAGGAAGAGGCGAATATAGCGAATATGTGTTTCATGGCAAACACACCAAAGGTAACCCCTCAACCTCTCGATGATGAAGATGATGAATTAAGTAAGGAAGTTCTTGTTCATGCTTTTGTTGAACTTTCCGAAACTTATGATAATAAGAAGATTGAATGTCTTAAATTGTAAAAAGAAGTTGCTTTTCTCAAAAATCAACTTGCTATGGTTTCTAAAGAAAAGGATGATATTTCTTCTAATCTTATTTCCATTCAAAATGAGTTTAATGCCTACAAGGTTTCTTGTAAGGCAAAATCTCCTATTGTTGATGAAAAAGAAATTTCTTCTTTAAAATCTAAAATAGTTGATTTTGAAAAGGTTTTAAAAGATTGTGCTTTTAACACTAAGAAACTTGAAGAAAAGTTTTCTAAAAAGCACACCTCTCATGTCAAAGATTCACATGCTCACACTACACATAACACTACTCATGCTAAATCTTTTCATGCTCACAATTCTCATGCCCACAAATCACACACTCACTATGCTTTTAAATATGGTAGAGTGTATAGATGCACATATTGTGGTAAGAATGGACATTTAGCTAAATTTTGTTATGACCAAGTTAATAGATCAAATAATCTTGTTTGGGTTAATGAAACTAACCCTTTAGGACCCAAGAAAATGTGGGTACCAAAATCAAGTCCTAAATTATTTGATATAGGTACACACCAAGGCTCCAAGACGTAGGGAGCGGTGGTACCTTGATAGTGGTTGTTCAAGACACATGACATGGGACATCAATAACTTTACAACCCTATCAAGGTACATGGAAGGTGGCTCTGTCACCTTCGGGGATGACTCCAAAGGAACTATCATCGGTATAGGTAACATTCAAATTGGTTCATCTCCTACTATAGAAAATGTTGTACTTGTTGATGGTTTGAAACATAATTTGCTTAGCATTAGTCAATTTTGTGACCGTGGTCTTAAAGTTATTTTGATGATACTTCTTGCAAGATTTTTGATATTAAATCAAATGATTGTATTCTTACCGGTTTTCGTGATGATAATGTTTATATCATTGACATGCTTAATGTGGAATGTTCTACTAAATGCTTAAATGCTTTTGATGAAAATTCTTGGCTTTGGCATAGAAGATTAGGACATGCATCTTTTGACCATCTTTCTAGGATTAATTCAAAGGAATTGGTGAAGGGTATTCCTTACTTGAAGTTTGAGAAAGACCGCATTTGTGGTGCGTGCCAACTTGGGAAACAAACCAAGTCTTCCTTCAAACCAATCAAGGATATCATGTCAACTAGGCCTTTAGAATTAATTCATATGGATCTTTTTGGACCTACTAAAACTAAGAGCTTAAATGGTAGTAGATTTGCATTTGTTTTAGTTGACGATTTTTCCCGTTTCACTTGGGTTTTCTTCTTGGAACACAAAGATCAAACTTTTTCTCATTTTAAGATTTTTCGAAAAAGAGTTGAAAAAGAAAAAGGTTTTTCGATTTTGAAAATAAGAAGTGATAGAGGTAGTGAGTTTGTTAACCAACTCTTCATGACTTATTGTGATGAAAAGGGAATTAAGCATGAAATGTCTTGTCCTAGAACTCCACAACAAAATGGAGTTGTAGAAAGGAAAAATAGAACACTTCAAGAGATGGCTAGGACAATGATAAGTGAGTATGACCTTCCTCAATATTTATGGGCCGAGGCCGTAAACACTGCATGCTATATATCAAATCGTATTTATTTGTGTAAAAATTCTTCCAAAACATCTTTTGAAATGTATCACTCTAGAAAACCTAATGTTGCATATTTCAAAGTTTTTGTTGCAAGTGTTTTGTTTTGAACACTAAAGATAACTTGGGTAAATTTGATGCTAAGGCTTATGAAGCTATCTTTGTTGGATACTCTTCTACTAGCAAAGCATATAGAGTATTTAATAGATCTTCACTTACCATTGAAGAATCCATGCATGTTAAATTTGAAGAATCTAATGTGGTTGTTGAGAATGTTGTAGAGATTGAACCATTAGGTGAAGACATGGAGAGACTATCCTTGAAGGACTCACCCGCTCAAGAAGAAAAGCAAGATCCTATTGGTGATGTTCAAGAGGATAAAGAGGAAAGCTCTCAACCGCTTCCTAAAGCTTGGAGATGTTGGGTCCCGCTCTTATACCAAATGTAGGATCTATAATCAAATCAACACAATACTTGACAGGAAGGATTAATTGTTAAGTAAATAATTAAACTTGCAAGTAAAGAAAACAAATCTCAGAAAATGCAAACGCAAACAAAGAGATTTATCCTGGTTCGGTCTTTGTGACCTACATCCAGTCCCCAAGCCACCCGCTTGAGATTTTCTTTTAACTTTGATCTTGTCACCCAAAATCAATACAACATGTACACCACTTGTAGAATCCCCTTCTCCAAATGTGTACACCTTCTCTTCCACCAAGAGAACACCTTTTACCTTTGTACAACTACTTCTTCAACCAAGAAGTCTCCCGTGTACAATGGCACCTTGTACAACTTGCCTCTTCAACCAAGAAGCCTCCCGTGTACAAATGAACACTTTGAGAATTACAATCCTTTTTCCTATAGCCTTGATACTGAATGTGTATATGGACAAGGTACAGTATAGGAAAGATTAACTTCAGAGAACTTCACTAATGGAAATGTCTTTTGGTGAAGAACAGAAGTTAGGAATTCAGTTTTCAGGATTTCTGGAATTTGGCTTTTGAAAACTGATGGAAAACTCTTGGCTAATGGCCTTTGGATTAACCACCCTATATATAGCTGTAGACTAGGGTTAGTTAGGGTAGTTATAGGACCAATTCAAATGATTTAAACGTTGGAAAACGTTGCCAAAAGAATCAGATAAGAGAAACTGTCCAACAGTCAGAACTGCCTATTAGTCGACTTGCCCATAGAGTTAGTCGACTAACCTAGGCAAAATTTCTTCTATTAGTCGACTAGGTTTAGCTAGTAGTCGACTAGAAAATGTCTGTTGGCAGAACAAGTTTCTGGATAACTACCTCAAGTCGACTGCAACTGCTTTATAGTCGACTGAGTCAAGGGATTAGTCGACTAGGGGTTTTCTATAAGTCGACTAGAAAACTGGATTAGTCGACTTGGTTACTGTTTGGTCGACTAATTGGACAAACAGAGAGTTGGTCTGTTTCAGGATACAAAACTTAGTCGACTTGGACTTTGGGTAAGTCGACTAGAGTGTCTATTAGTCGACTATATTAGGACATCAAGTCGACTAACAGAATACTAAAGTGTTGGTTTGTATCAAGGCTTTTACATGCTATAACTTCTTTACAAACAACAACATCTCAACCCTCTTTGGCACAACTTGATCATGTTGGACTCTTGATTCGTCATGAGTAGAGTTCCAAATGAATTTGATCGTCACGAACGTCTTCATCGAAATAGGTTCCAACAGGAGATACGCTACAAATCATCCTAAGGAGCTCATCTTGGGTGATGCATCTAAAGGAGTCACAACGCGCTCTAAACTCCATGACCTATGTGGTAACTTTGCTTTCATTTCTCATTTTGAACCCAAAAGCATCCTCGAAGCCGAGGCGGACTCATATTGGTTGCTAACCATGCAAGAGGAACTCAATCAATTTGAGCGCAACCAAGTTTGGCACCTTGTTCCTAGGCCCCACGATAGACTAATAATTGTACTAAGTGGATCTTTAGAAACAAGATGGATGAGTCCGGAAATGTGATTAGGAATAAGGCTAGGTTAGTGGCCCAAGGTTACACTCAAGTTGAGGGAATTGACTTTGAGGAGACCTTTGCACCCGTAGCACGGCTTGAAGCCATACGGATGACACTAGCTTTTGCATCTTTCAAAAATTTAAACTTTTTCAAATGGATGTGAAAAGTGCATTTTTGAATGGTTTTATAAATGAAGAAGTTTATGTTGCTCAACCTCTCGGTTTTATTGATCATGTTCATCCCGATTTTGTTTTTAAACTTGATAAAGCTTTGTATGGATTGAAACAAGCTCCAAGAGCTTGGTATGAAAGGCTTTCTAGTTTTCTCATTTCAAATGATTTTATTAAAGGCAAAGTAGACACAACTCTATTCACTAAGCATGTTGATAATGACATATTAATTGTGCAAATTTATGTTGATGATATAATTTTTGGTTCTACTAATGAGCTTTTATGCAAGGATTTTGAGAAGGTCATGCAACTTGAATTTGAAATGTCTTCAATGGGTGAGCTTAATTTCTTCCTTGGACTCCAAATCAAGCAATTGCAAAATGGGACGTTCATAAGTCAAGCTAAGTACGCAAAGGAACTCGTAAAGAAGTTTGGACTTGAAAGCTCAAAGGCTTGCAACACTCCCATGGCAACTACAACCAAGCTTGATAAAGATGACCAAGGTAAAAATGTTGATATTAAATTATATAGAAGCATGATAGGAAGTCTTTTATATTTGACGGCAAGTAGGCCGGACATCATGTTTAGTGTGCGTCTTTGTGCTAGATTTCAATCGTGTCCTAAGGAGTCCCATCTTATTGCGGTAAAACGCATTATTCGTTATATTAAGGGCACAATTGGAATGGGTCTATGGTATCCGAAAACCGGAGATTTCTCAATGACGAGTTATTCGGATGCCGACTATGCGGGTTGTAGAGTAGATAGAAAGAGTACTAGTGGGACATGTCAATTTCTTGGTAATTGTCTTGTTTCATGGTCCTCTAGGAAACAAAATTCCGTAGCTCTCTCAACCGCCGAGGCGGAGTATGTTGCCGCGGGGGCTTGTTGTGCACAAGTCCTTTGGATGAAACATACTCTCCTTGATTATGATTTGCATTTTGACCATATAAAAATATTTTGTGATAATACTAGTACTATACATATGACAAAGAATGCAAATCAACATAGTAAGACCAAGCACATTGAGATTAGATATCACTTTCTTAGAGATCATTTTGAGAAAGGAGATATTGATATTAATTATGTTTCTACGGATTTGTAACTAGCCGATATTTTCACTAAACACTTGATTTTGCTAGATTTTCCTTCATTTGTGGTGAACTTAATGTTTGTGTTATTGAATAAAAATGTTTTCATAACCCTTTTTGATGTATGACAAAAAGGGGGAGAATGAGTTTTTTTATGATAGAAATATGAGTTCATATGAGTTCATATGGTTTTGGTTCCATATGAGTTTATATATGTTTTTGTATTTTATGTGTTTTTATGAATTCTTTGTTTTGCTTTGCAAGTATTTTATTTCATGATTTTTAGTCTTATGATTTTACTTGCAACCTTACATTGTTTTCATGTTTTCATGATAGCATAATTTGAGGGGGAGCTTTCTCCTCCCCTATATTTTTATTTATAGCCTATTTGTTTTGTCATCATCAAAAGGGGGAGATTGTTGGCCCATAAGGTTACACTCTCCAAATGTTTAGAGTTTTGATGATAACAAACCAAATAGGAGCTATATGGTACTAATTAGTTGGTTGAGATAAGTTTCAGGTTTGTACCATAGTTTGGAGGCCATTGCTTAGCTATTGCAAGAAATTCTAGGTTCATGAAGCAAAGAAGGCTTTTTGCACATCAAGGAAGGAACATAGAAGTGAAGGCTCTAGCAAGGCATTGCATGGCTCAAGACTTCAAGATTGCTCAAGAATATTTCTGTAGATTTGCTTTTAGTTTAGAGTTTTGTTAAAGAATAGTGAATAGGTTTGAAGCTCCATCACACACGTTTTTGCGCACATCTTATTTCCAAGTTTAATTCATATAAATTATACAAAAATATTTTGATACAAAATCCTCTGCCTACAAATCCATATTTATGTTTTATACTTATTCTTATTTAAAACATCTTTTGGTAAAAATATTCATCTCCTCAAAATTCTGTTTGAAAATTGATTTTTGGCCTGAGCCGGTCGACCGCCCCAGTCGACCGTGCCTATGTCAGGTTTTGCCGGTCGACCGTGGTTCTGGCAGATGCACGTATCCGTGTGCACATTTCACGGTCGACCGTGACGGTCGACCGCGACCTGCCTGACTGCAAGACTTTGCTCTTTGTTTGTTTGGGTCGACCGGGCCGGTCGACCGTAGTCGGCAACGGTCATTTTCTTTGAACTAGCGGTCGACCGGGCCGGTCGACCGGACTAGCCGTTTGAACAGTAACGGCTAGTTTTCTGAGCAGATTTATTTTTGTCCTTTTCTCACTTAAGTGTGTTTAAGTGACATGTTTTGGTTTTAATACATTCTGATTAGCCTTTAAAATGTTTTATCTTTAAACCCTAGCCCTCTCCTATAAATAGGGGTGTTTAGGGAGAGAGTGAGGTTACAAGAAAAATTATCAAAATCTCCACAAGTTTAAGGCATTCAAAAAGACTTGGTTTCTTGGTTTTTGTACTGAAATTCTCTCTCAATTTCTGAAGTATTTTTCAAGAATTCTCTGATTTCATTTTCTTTTCTCTTTGCACACAAGAGCTTCATTCCTACTCATTGTTCTCTAAGGACCTTTGTAAGGGAAGAGAATTTTGAAAGAGAAAGTTTGTGGTTTTTTGACTACTAAGAGAGAACTTGTACTTGAGATTGTGGAGTTGGGTACTCCGGTGTATTTGTGACATCTTTGTGATAGTGGAAGTGGTTGGAATCCTTCTGGGGAAGGCGGGGAAGTAGAGCTGGGTGCTCGAACCTCGATAACAAATCTTTGTGTTTGCGTTTGGTTTACTTTCCTTGTTCTTGCACTACTTTCATTGCTATTGTTACTTGCTCTCTACATTCATTGCTATATTCACTTGCTTGGTGAGATTGTTGCATCATAAATTTTAAATTGTGCATTGATTAGCATTATCACCTATTCACCCCCCCTCTAGGTGATTTTCACCAACAAGGTGTGGCCACCTAGCCACACCCTGGCCGTGAAAACGCGGCCAAAGCCGCGTTTCCGTGGCTCTGTTGGAGAGTTAGGGGGAGCGTTTGCTCCCATTATCTTCATATGATCCTGTAGGTTGGGTTTTGCCTATAAATACTGGGATTTTCAGAGTCTCCAGGGGACGATCATGCAGAGATAGGATTTAGTCCACTTTTCTAATTTTTAGTGTAGGTTTTTGTTTTTCTTTTCATGTAATTTTTAGTTTTAATTTATGTAAATCAGAGGAGATCAGAGTTTCATAGGAGAACGAGAACGAAGCTTGTGCTGAGAGTGACACCGGTGTAAGGTTTCTTTCTTTTCTCTTATTGTTATGAAATCGAATCTGTAGTTACCTTTTTATGTACTTCATTTTAGTGTTCTTCTTCTTCTTCTTGTTTCCTACTTCACTCATTCTTGTACCAATTGCTATCCAAGTGAGTCTTATAGCATCGAAAGAGCCTTGCCTTTGCGAGTGCCACCGATAGCTCATGACGATGGATTTGAGTCTCTCTGTATCATTTCATGCTTGTTTTGTCTTGATGATATAATGTGGAAGAGACAATAATCAACTCTTATAGGCTATGCGCTGATTGCCTCCACTTCAAGGTAACATCGTCGCCAAAGATTCAAGGTAAGCTTTTGGTCAAAAGGAGGTAAGTAATTATTTTTAGTTTTTCTTTCTTTTCTTATAACTTTTAGTTTAGATCACCAACACCACATCTTCCAAATCTTTTTCACTCTTTTTCAATTTATTTGTACATAGTCATTTTCCATTTTTCTCCACCTTCTCATTCTACCCCTTTCTTCCTCACTTAACTTTAACCTAACTCTTTTTCATTTTTATTTCTTAAAACAAAGAAGAACCTTCGTTTTCTTCACAAAGATTTCAATACAAACCTTGAACGCTTCTATCGCTAACCCTCCTTGTGGATCACGACCCGCATAACCACTTGCTATCGCGGTAGAATTGAGCACTTGGATATCTCTATTTTAAAGTTCTGAAATACTGTATTTTTTGTGCAGGTTCAAGCTCAATCACAGAGCATGGCACATAAGAATGATCTTCTACTTTCAAACAACACATCCATACCACATAACAAGTTACAAGCTACTATTAAATCATCAAAACTGGTTAGAGGTGAGCATGAAATAAAGTTAGCATTTGCAAGTTAGCAAGTTAGTGGGTTAGGTGTTAAGAATGTTAGAATGTTAGAATCCATCATCATGAGCCATCAATGGCTCTTGCAAGAGCAAGGCATTGTAGAGGCTATTAGATTCATGTGGATTATCAAGTAAGTGGTTAGATGGTTAGTGGTTAGTAGTTAGATTGCCATGAGAGGAAAAGAAGTTAGCCAAGCATCATGTAGAAGATAGAGAAGATTACATCGGAGAAGAAAGGAGGCACCTTTACATAGATTGTCACCATCTATTACATCAATCCCTCTCTCTCTCTGAATCTCTCAGCCCTACTACAAGATCTAAAAATGAAATAACATAACAAAATATAAGAAATGAAGAACACCTACCTACACTACCCTAAAACAAAAAACCCTAGCCTAAAATCAAAAACAGCTTGCGCTTTGGCCAACTACAGGGCTATTTATAGGCATAGGAGGATTCTGGAAGACGAGACGGAGCCACGCGTCGAAAATCGATGCGTGGACCCACCATAGGGCCGCGGATCCACGGCTATAGCCGCGGATCCGCGGCCAAACCAGGGAGTTAGCTCCCTGGTTTTGGTGCGGGGATGCGTCTGGCTTCTAGGAGTTCTTGGTATATCCTTTTTCTGGTAATTTCGCCCGAATATTCGTCTGACGTGAGCAAAGGTCTAGGTTCGACGTATCTTCTAGAAAATCCCTTGCTTGGCCTCCAAGAAATCCGGAATTAATTACCCTAAAATGGAATTAATTAAGCTCTTATTACTCCTTTGCCCTTGAACTCTTGATTTACCTGCAAGAGAGACCAAAACACGGTTTAGACCGACACTTTATTCATAAATCGGTGGGGAAATGCGATATAATAATGCAGAATTGTAGACTAATCACACCCCCACACTTATCTTTTGCTCGTCCCGAGCAAAACAAGAAAAGAAAAACTATACTACAAATGTTATTACACCACTTTCGCAGGTGACGCGATTGCACTGAGCGTGTGCAACAAGCCGTTAAACCTCTAGGTTACCCCTAGAGGAGGAGTGTTGTCTCCTGAGGGTTTTCAGCGGATTGCACCCACAAAATCCATAAAGAAAGAAGACAAATGTTAGTATTTTGAAAGCACATTTTGAAGGAGAGACAAGTTACGAAATATTTTTGCAAAAATATAAGCGATCTAAGGTCATAAGTCCACCAAAAATTATTCTTCCTTAAACTTAGTCTCTATGCAAGATCTTGTCTTCAATTAAGGTAAGAATTCAAAATTGGATTGAATATTTTATCCTTCATAAAACCTAGATAATATGCACTTTGCGATAGTGAAGATTTTTGGGATTTCAACTCTAACCATTAAGCCATTTATATATATATATATATATATATATATATATATATATATATATATATATATATATATTTCTATATATATTTTTTATTTTTTTCTTCCCTTAGTTTTCTTAGGCTTTCTAGTTCACCCATGTAGCGAGCCTTTCACCGATGACTCCCAAACCAGACGGTCGTAGGGCACCAGATGAGAAAATATCCCTCGAGTTTAAGGACTCGAGTAAATATGGCCACAAAACTAAGGGGGATTTATTTGTTTCTTCTGACCACCGTTAGGCGTGAATAATCATGCTTCTTGAGGTATAATTATCCAGCTTAATAAGTGATGAATTTTTTTTTCTTTTATTTATGGCATTTTAGGTCTTTGTTTCCATCCCAAAAATGTGTAAGTGTGATGTGCATACTATCTAAGGTAAAAAATTCAAGATAAAACTATCTCTCCAATTTATCTTACTTAGCCTATAATTTTAAACAAGATCCATTATTTGACTAGGTTTAAGATGTCATAATTAAGGCTTCCTTAATTTCTAAGATCATCTTAATTTTCTTAAAATAGATCAAAACTTTGTCTCTTGTTTCAAAAGTTTTCAAAGAAAGAGAAATTCCTATACAAAAGGGAAGATTTCTAAAAGTATCCTAAAAGAAGTGTAAAAGAAAGAAAATCTAAAAACTCTATGTTAGTAAACCCTCCCCTACACTTATCTCATGCATTGTCCTCAATGTATCATGATGTATGTATGCATGAAACAAATAGAGAGGGAAGGAAAATCACCTCAAGGTGGTGGTTCCGGTGGTGGTCTGATTGATCCACGAAATGCGGCCCAATCCAAATTGCGTGGAATCCGGAGGAACCCACCAGAGACCTCTACAATACAACCCACTGTAATGATGTATATATTTATGATTTTTATTAAGAATTTTACCCTATCTAATTTCTAAAATTTTAAAATAATTTCAGAGTCAAATTTATCAAGACCCTTGTCCCAGAATGGAATAATTGATTTGGACTCAGGAAATACAGGAACAATACCGACTCTGAAAAAAGACTTAAATCAAGTAGAGGTTCGGGAGTCGAGATTGGTTTAGGAAGTTGGTCCAAATCAAGAAGTTGAAGCTCAAGTCCACATTTATTTCCCCATGATGGAATGTGACTTTCTAAGTTTGGTGATTTCAGTTCAAGAATGATAGGTATGGGAACCAAAACTGACTCTAAAATATTACTCAAATTGGGTAACATAACAGGAGTCAATATTGATTCAGGAATTTGAACTGGATCACAAATTTGAGGATCAAAGTCACATTCCTCGTTGAGTTCAATTCCATAAAAATGAGAGCTTGCTAATTTATCAATGGGCTTTCAAAAGTATGAAATTGGTCAAGTTCAATATGATCATCATAAAAGATTGGTGACTCAATTTCACAATGGATTGGTACAGGATCCAATACTGACTCGGAAAAAGGCCTGAATTCAGGTAAAAACACATCAGTCAATATTGAATCAGGAAGTGAAATTGAATTACCAAGTTGAAGTTTAGGATCATATTCATACTCAAGTTCAATCTCAGGAAAAGGATAACTTGCCAAAATATCAATAGGATTTAAAGTTTGGACAAGTTCAGATTGGTGTGCTGAAATTGAATCTTAATTTCTAGAGTAACAAGAGTCCTGAGTCAGATCAATAGAGTTAGGGATAGCTGAATTGGTTAAAGGTTGATAAGATAGAGTTTCCTCATTCTTATAAACGCTAACCAATTGGCTCAATTGTGTTTCCAACCTATTGATAGACTCGGCAGAGGATTTTTGAAAGTATAGTGCGGACTCTTGCAAGACTTCTATACTCTTTTCTAGATGTGATGTATCTTCAAGTGGTTGTTCCAGAAAAGGAGTGTAGGAATCTTGATTTCCAAAACAACAAGAGTCATGGGTCAAATTGATAGAGTTAGAGATATTTGGATTGGTCAAAGATGGAGAAGAGAGAGGTTCTTCATTCTTATAAATATTGACCAGTTTACTTAATTTTGTTTCCAACCTATCAATAGACTGAGAAGAAGATTTTTGAAATTGTAACGCAGACTCCTTCAAGATTTCTATACTCCTTTCTAGACTTGATTTTTCTGCAAGTGGATGTTCTAGAATGGGAGTATAAGAATCTTAGTTTTGGAAATTTTGTGAAGATTGTGAGTCCAACATGTTTGGAGATTGAAGCTTAGACTCACACAAGAGTTCCTTACTCGTTTCCAGGCAGATGGTTGTTCATTATGAGGAGGTGGAACTGAGTAAGACTCTTGAAAATATTGTGGAATTGGAGAGGCCAATATTTTTTGAAGTTGTTGCTCGGCCTCTTGGAAGTTGGCTTCTATACTCTTTTCTAGCTCTGATTTTTCTTCAATGGGAGGTCCAGAAAAAGGAGTATAGGAAGCGAAATTGGGGAATGAGATTTGTGGACAAGGTGGATATGGTAGACAAGGAGGTTGAAAATTTAACTCGGGGGAGGTGAATTCCCATTGACTCTGTGAAGAGTTGAAATTATTTTGAAAATTATAGTTAAAAGAATGAGGGTATGGGTTGTATTGATTCGGATAAGGCCTACCCGGTGTATTTGGTTAGTTCATATTGTAAAAAGTCGGGTTGGAATTATCTGAATCGAATGGGGTTAGTGTGAAATATGGATTCATTTTAGGATTGAAAGAATTGTTATGGTTGAATTTCATTTCACAAACAAAAAAGAAAAATCAAACAACAAATAAAAAGAAAAGAAAAAATCAAAACCAAGCCTAGAGTAGGGTTGACCTAGACCTAGACGACTCCTAACTGGTCGATTACCCGGGGGAGGTTGTTGTTTGAATCCGACCACGAGCTAATCGGCCAGGTAGGGGCAAAATACGGTGGGAGGTATCCGTGCGTAAGCAACGGGCCTTAATTACGCCAAACCACGGTATCTTCGAGACATAACCTCTTAATCCCCAACCTTAGACACCGATTTCACAAGAGTAAGATTCAAAACAAGTTCCACCCTCGGTCAATCTCTTAATGAGTCTGAGGTGTCCCTAGGGGCCAACGTCTATCAATTTTAATTAGGGCTTGGGTTGTGTGAGTGGGGAGGTGGTTTTGGGCTAAGGAAGGGTGATGAAATCCCACCTTATCTTGTATGGGTTTTGCCCTTAATTTCAATTCGTGTAAGTGTGCAATATAGACAAGATATAACACAAAGCGATAAATCACCCATGTGTTTGTCCTATGCTATATGCAATGCCATATGTACACCTCAATCCAGATCACAGCAACAGAGCAAAATACAGTATATTGGAATTGAATTGACACGTGCCTAAATGCAAATGTCTAAAACCATTTTAAAAGCGTCCAAATACCATATTTTAGTTCTTTAGTTTATTGCGGTGTGTAGGCAATCAAAGCAGGAAAGTAATAGTACAGATCAATTAGCTATTACAATGAACACATCCCAGCACAACATGATATACAATTATCACAGAATAGCCGCGTTGGCGCGGTAAATGTCGCGTTTGCGCGGCGGTTCTTTAGAAGCTGGGTCCCTGCATTCTAGAGCGGGGAGATGCAAAGCTAGTTTTTATTCTGCAATATTAAGATTCTGTAAAGATTGTCATGCACACCAAAACAGAGAAGAAAAATGTTAACAAAAACGTGAAGTTAAAACCATTCCCGTTCCCCGGCAACGGCGCCAAAATTTGATCGGGGCAAAACTAGCACTCTTAAACGCGTATTTTATGAAATCAATGAAAATGTGTATGTGCTAATGTTCTCTCGATACTTCCGTTATAGCATTAGCTCAACGGGTCGAATCCACAGGGACGGGAGGCGATAGAAGCATTAACAGTCTTTATTCACGTCTTATGTTAATAATTCTTCTTTGTTAAAGAATTAGTAAAAGAAAATAAAAGAAAAGAAAAGGAAATCAAGCATGTGGTAGGTGGAGAAGGTGATGAAAACAATGATATGAAAACAAAAGAGAAGTGGTTTGGACAACAAAATAGAAAAGAAGATGAAACAAAGATGAACTAAGAGGATGGTGAAAATATCGAAGGGAAAATGATAAAAGAATTTTGAAAATGATTATTAAAACAAGATAAAATAAAACTCATGGCTACTAACTACTAATTGATTCACTAACCATGCTAATCTCTTAGTGATAGTTGCCTCACATGGATCCTCGGCTATCACTAATCCTTGGCTTCAAGAGACGATACAGAGAATGGCACATAAGATTGATCTTCTACATTCAAACAACACATCCATACCACATAACAAGTTGCAAGCTACTATTAAATCATCAAAATCGGTTAGAGGTGAGCATGAAATAAAGTTAGCATTTACAAGTTAGCAAATTAGTGGGCTAGGTGTTAGAATGTTGAATGTTAGAATCCATCATCATGAGCCATCAATAGCTCTTGCAAGAGCAAGGCCTTGTAGAGGCTATTAGATTCATGTGGATTATCAAGTAAGTGGTTAGATGGTTAGTGATTAGTAGTTAGATTGCCATGAGAAGAAAAGAAGTTAGCCAAGCATCATGTAGAAGATAGAGAAGATTACATCAGAGAAGAAAGGAGGCATCTTTACATAGATTGTCACAATCTATTACATCAATCCCTCTCTCTCTCTCTCTCTGAATCTCTCAGCCCTACTACAAGATCTAAAAACGAAATAACATAACAAAATACAAGAAATAAAGAACACCTACCTACACTACCCTAAAACATAGAAACCCTAGCCTAAAATTAAAAACTGCTTGCGCTTTGGCCAACTACAGGGCTATTTATAGGCATAGGAGGATTCTGGAAGACGAGACAGGGCCACTCGTCGAAAATCGACGCGTGGCCCACCATAGGGCTGCGGATCCGTGGCTATAGCCGCGGATCCGCGGCCAAACCAGGGAGTTAGCTCCCTGATTTTGGTGCGGGGATGCGTCTGGCTTCTAGGAGTTTCCTGGTATATCCTTTTTCTGATAATTTCGCCCGAATATTCGTCTGACGTGAGCAAAGGTCTAGGTTCGACGTATCTTCTAGAAAATTTCTTGCTTGGCCTCCAAGAAATCCGGAATTAATTACCCTAAAATGGAATTAATTAAGCTCTTATTACTCCTTTGCCCTTGAACTCTTGATTTACCTGCAAGAGAGACCAAAACACGGTTTAGACCGACACTTTATTCATAAATCGGTGGGGAAATGCGATATAATAATGCAGAATTGTAGACTAATCAGTAAGTTAAAGTTAGAACCCTCGTCTTAAGTTGTCATAGCTCTCGTTTGCACAAGGCTTGTTTGACACTATTGACTCATTTGGGTTATCAATCAAGAGTTAGAGATTAGTAGGTTAGTAGTTAGTTAGCCATGCTATGAAAGAGTTAGTTAGACATAGTAGTAAAAGAAGCAACAAAAGAAAAGGGGTAAAGGGAAAGGGAGTTACACTACAAGAAAGTAAAAGAAAAGAAGTGAAGAGGAAGGAAGTTACACTACAACAAGGAAGTAAAAGTAAATGGCAAAGACAAATAAATGGAAAGAAGAAAGAGAAGTAGTTACTTGTATTAGCTTGTCACCTTCAAATACAACTTGTACACACTCTCTCTCTCTTTCACTCTAATGGCTAAAACTAAAACTGGAAGAAGAAGAAAACTAAAACAACTACAACTCCTAACAAAGTAACAAAATACAACTCTCTTCTATGGATATCCCCTTTCTTCAGACCCCAGGGGGTATTTATAGGCACCAAGGAAAAGGGGGCCAGGGGGTGACCCGTGGCCCGAAGCGCAGGCGCGCGCGCCCAAAGGGCTGCGGAAACGCGGCCTGGGCCGCGTTTCAGGCCGCGTTTCCGTGGCCTTGCCAGGGCGACACGCGCCTGGCTTTGGGCAGCGCGTCACCAAGTTTGTCCCCTGTCAGGTTGGTCTGCTGGTTTGCTGATATGATGCCCTGGACTGACTAAATCGCCTCCCGAAAGTCAATGGCTACTTGGTAGGCCTTTGATCACCCATTAAATGGTGATTAAGGTCTTCTTCTTCATTTGCACACCATGGACCTAGGATCAAGCAAGCAAAACTTTATTAGTAGAATTTTATACCAAATAAATATGAGAATGTGATGAAAATTATGTAAAATTAGAAACTAATCACACCCTCACACTTATCTTTTTGCTCGTCCCGAGCAAAACAAAAATAAGAAAATTATTACACCAGTTTCGCAGGTGACGCGATTGCACTGAGCATGTGCAACAAGCGTTTAAACCTCTAGGTTTCCCCTAGAGGAGGAGTGTTGTCTCCTGAGGGTTTTCAGCGGATTGCACCCACAAAATCTATTAAGTAAAGAAAAATAGTTAGTTGTTAGCAAAAAACTCTATCATGAAAATGAACTTTCAATCATCTAAGTAAAAATGACCGAATGATGTAAGAATTAGGTTTAACCCTCATAAGTCCTCCTATACTTTAGCCTTCATAAAAGAAGAAATTATAGTTTTTCTTTAAATTTAGAAAGGATCTTGTACTTCTAACTCATTCTGTTATTTTGCTTTAGATAGATATGCATAATGTATAAGTGTGATGTGCTTGGGATTTTTCAACTCAACTTTGAATATCATTTAATTTTATTAATATTTATTTATTATGTTTGGTTTCATTAGGCTCTCTACTTCACTTATGTAACACATATCAAACTGATGACTCCCAAACCAGATGGTTTCAGGGCACCAGGTGAAAAAATACCCCTCAGGTCAAATATGCAAGTAGAGTAGGCCACGAAATCAAGATTTATTTAGTTATATATATATATATATTTCTTTCTTTTTTTTGGCGTGAGAAATTATGCTTCTTGAGTCACAATTATCCAGCTTTTTTTTTTCAGAATTGTGTCTCAAAATCCCAAGCATGTGTGTGTATTTTATGCATATTCTTCTAAGGCTAAACAAAAGATATGAGTTATTTTCCTTATCCCTCCCAACTCTTAGTTAAACCAATATTTCTTGTTTATTTAGGCAAAAATAAAGATTCATTAACAAGGTTTCGTTAATTCTTACTATCTTTTGGTATTTTTATAAAGAGTACAAAAATTCATTTTTCGTTCAGGAGCCTTTTTTTTTTTGAAAGAAGAAAAAGTGAAAGTGTTAGCACCCCCACACCTATCTAATGCATTGTCCTCAATGAATTACATGTAAATGCAAATGCAATACAGAGGGTGAAGAAAGGATGTTACCGCCCTCGTCGACTCGGGCCGGCCACGTGTGAATAGGCGAAAGAAATGGCAAAACAAAAAGAAAGGGTAAGCATATAAACAATAAGTGTATTATTATATATTTTTTTATTATTTTTATTTATTTATTTTTTAGTTGCGGTGTGGATGGCTGTGGTTAGGTGTATGACGGGACAAAAAGAGTCAGCACATTATCAGCCTGTGATGTAGGCTCAGTGGTCAAAAAGGGCTTCAGTCTTTACCCATTCACTTTGAATTCCGTGTTGGTCTTAGGGTCTACAATAGTCACAGCACCGTATGGGAAAACGGTGTGCACCATGAACGGTCCAGACCAACGAGTCTTCAGCTTTCCCGCAAAAATATGAAGCCTAGAGTTGTACAGCAAGACCTTATCTCCCGGGTAAAGTTTTTCTAGGTTATGATCTGGTCATGAAAAAGTTTAGTCCTGTTTTCGGTGATCCGAGCATTCTCATAGGCTTCATTCTGTATCTCCTCTAATTTTAAAATCTGCAGTCTCCTTAGCTCACCAGCCTTCGTCAGATCAAAATTGAGTTGCTTAATGGCCTAGAGGGCACGGTGTTCTAATTCGACTGGCAGATGACAGGTTTTCCCGAATACGATTCTGTAAGGGGACATCCCCAGGACTGTCTTAAAAGTAGTGCGGTAAGCCCACAATGCATCATTGAGTTTGACCGACCAATCTTTTCGGTTTTGTCCGACAGTCTTTTCCAAGATGAGCTTGATCTGTCGATTGGTGACTTCGACCTGCCCATTTGTCTGGGGATGATACGAAGTAGACAACTTATGAGTGATGGAATATTTCTGCATTAGAGCTTCAAAAACTCTATTGCAGAAATGTGATCCATTATCACTAATTATCGCTCTAGGGGTGCCAAATTGGGAGAAGATGTTCTCTTTGGGAAATTTGACAACTACTTTGTTGTCATTGGTCTTGGTTGGCACAGCTTCTACCCATTTAGAGACGTAGTCTACAGCAACCAAAATGAACTGGTTGTCGAAGGAATTTGGGAATGGCTCCTTGAAGTCGATACCCCAAACATCAAAAATTTCAACTTCAAGGATCGGGTTCAGGGGCATCTGTCTCTTCTAGAAATTTTTCCGATCTTCTGACAATTTGCACATGACTTACAAAAATGGTATGAGTCTTTGAGCAAAGTGGGCTAGTAGAACCACTTTGTAGAACCTTCTCTGCAGTCTTGCGGGGACCGAAGTGTCCTCCGCATGCAAGTTCATGGAAAAAGGTTAGCACACTCCTTTGTTCTTCCTCTGGTATGCATCGTCTAATAATCTGGTCAGGACAATACTTAAAAAGTTACGATTCTTCCCAGAAGAAGTACCGTACTTGGGCAAAGAAACGACACTGGTCTTGCTTTGTCCAGTTAGCAGGTAATTGTCCAGTGGCCAGGTAATTGACTATATCAGCATACCAGGGTTCCTTGAAAATGGCCAGGATGTGCTCGTCTGAAAAATCCTCGTTGATCGAAGCTTGTATGAGAGGTGCGTTCAGAATTCGTTAAAGATGATCAGCGACCACATTTTCTATACCTCGTTTATCCCGAATTTTCAAGTCAAATTCTTGAAGCAAAAGGATCCACCGAATCAATCGAGCCTTAGCTTCCTTCTTGGTCATGAGGTATTTCAGTGCTGAGTGATCTGTGAAAATCACCGTCTTCGAGCCTAACAAGTATGGCCGAAACTTTTCTAACGCAAAGACAACGGCCAAGAATTCCTTTTCGGTCGTTGTATAATTCTGTTGGGCGTCATTCAAAGTCCTACTCGAGTAATAAATCACGTGCTGCCTATTGTCGATGCGCTTCCCTATAACAGCGCCAATAGCAAAATCAGAGACATCGCACATGATTTCGAACGGTTGGGCCCAATTAGGAGCAGAAATAATAGGCGTAGAAATAAGTCTTGCTTAAGCTTCCCCCATGACTTGAAACATTCATTGTTAAAATCAAAGGGCACGTCCTTAACGAGCAAGTTGGTTAAGGGCCTAGCGATTTTGTTAAAATTCTTAATGAACCGTCGGTAGAACCCAGCATGCCCTAGAAAGGATCTAATATCCTTGATGCTTTTGGGTGGTGGAAGCTTAGCAATCACTTCTACTTTAGCCTTATCCACTTCAATTCCTCTCCTAGAAATCTCATGGCCTAGGACAATCCCCTGTCTCACCATGAAGTGACATTTTTCCCAGTTTAGAGTTAGATTTTTCTACTGGCATCTTTGCAGAACTAATTCTAGGTGATGAAGACACTGATCAAATGAATCTCTGTATATGGAGAAGTCATCCATGAAAATCTCAAGAAAACGTTCTACCATGTCGGAGAAAAGACTAAGCATGCACCGTTAGAATGTTACAGGAGCATTGCACAATCCAAAGGGCATGCGTCAGTAAGCGAAGGTTCTGAATGGGCAGGTGAACGTGGTCTTTTTCTGGTCTTCTGCAGCAATGGGAATTTGATTGTATCCCGAGTACCCATCTAGGAAGCAATAGTACTCATGTCCAGCCAAACGCTCAAGCATTTGGTCGATGAAGGGTAGCGGGAAGTGGTCTTTACGGGTGGCTGCATTCAACTTTCTATAATCGATACAGACACGCACCTTGGTAGGCAGTCTTGTCTGTACCAACTCTTTTTGCTCATTTTCAACTACCGTAAAGCCAGCTTTCTTCGGGACCGCATGAACATGGCTAACCTATTGACTATCAGAAATGGGATAAATGATCCCATTATCTAATAGTTTCATAATTTTCTCTTTTACTGCCTCTTGCATGAGTGGGTTAAGCCTGCGTTGTGGGTCTCTCCTGGGGGTTGCTTCATTAGTCAAATGGATTCTATGTTGCACTATGGCTGGACTTATCCCTTTGATATCCTTCATCATCCATCCAATGGCTTCCTTATGTCTTTTCAGAATAGACATTAAGCTGTCCTCTTGTTGCTCAGTCAGGTGGGATGCTATGATGACTGGCAAGGTGTCCTTTCCGCCCAGGTAGGCGTACTTGAGGTGTTCAGATAAGGCTTTTAGCTCTAGGGAAGGTGTTACTTCATTGGAGGTAATCTCCGGGTTTTCAATCCTATGATGCGGTACACTTAGGCTTGACGCCCAATCCACTGCTGAATCTACATCTGGTCTAGATTAAAATCCTCAGCATCCAGATTAAACTCTGCCTCTGTTTCTATCTCCATGCTTTCCTCATGCTCACTGGTCAGGTTTTTAATAGAATTGACCTCAAACATCTGATCATTGACATCCCTGGGTTGTCTTTCAAGATTGAAGATATTGACTTCCTTCATCATGTCTCCAAAGGTCAATTACATGGACCCGTTCCTAAGTTGATTATGGCGTTGGCGTAGCAAGGAATGAGCGCCCTAAGATGACTGGAGTTTGAGACCTTGGATTGGACACAGGTTGGGTCACAAGCACAATAAAGTTAACGAGGTAGATGAAATCCCTGACCCGGATAAGGACGTCTGTGATTTCCCCCTTTGGGATCTATACAGATCGGTCAGCTAGCTGAATGGTGACTCGAGTTGGGCTTAGCTCGCCCAACCCAAGTTGCTGGTTTATAGAGAGATGTAGCAAGTTGATATTTGCTCCCAGTTCAAGAAGTGCTCTACTAATTTCGGTCTGTCCTATGGTGCAGGAAATGGTGGGACATCCAGGATCCTTGTATTTCACTGGAATGGGACCAGACAGAATTTTGCTTATATTAGTTGCCAAGAACACTTTCTTGGGCTTATTTGTCTTTCTCTTCTTCGTACTCTCTTCTTCGTACACATATCCTTAAGAAATTTGGCATAAGCTGGGACTTATTGGATAGCGTCAAGAAGTGGCACATTCAATTTGACCTGGTTGAACATCTCTGGCATCTTTTCCATGTGCATATTCTTATTGTTGTTCCTAAGCCTATTGGGAAAGGGTGCTACAGGCTTATGAACTTGTTTAGCAGCTTTGTCCTCGTCAGATATTTGAGGAGCAGTTTGGGAAGAACTATCAGAGGTGGAGGCTGGAGTAGGATCAGGATGGGCTGGACTTTTCTGTTGGTAGACCTGGTTGTCTACCTTCTTTCCAGATCGAAGGGTGTGAACAGCATTGCACTGATTGATCGATGGATCCTGAATTTCATATGCTTGACTGGAGTTTTTTGGGTTAACTAGCGGCTGACTAGGTAAAGTACCTTTTGGTCTTTCACTTAGGGAGCTAGCTAACTGGCAATATGCATTTCCAATCACGATATAGCCTGTGAATGGTTGTTCAGTGTTTGTCTCTGATTTTGTATGAAAGTGGCTTGGGACTTCATAAAAGCCTCCATGCTATCCTCCAATTTACTGAGTTTCTTTTCCATTGGTGAGCTCTGGGAGGAGGAAGATGGGGCTTGACTGGGAAGATGTGGTGGAGGACTTGGATGGTGAAAATTGTTAGAAAAATTAGGCCTGGGAGGATTGTTCTGGGCCCAAGAGAAATTTGGGTGATTCCTCCAACTGGAATTGTATGTATGTGAGTAAGGATCATACGGCAGCCGTGAGTAGGCCGCGTTCAGGAGTTCCAGTGGCACTTGTTGGGTACGAAAGACAGGGCACTCTTCAAAGACATGATTTGGTGCTTGGCAGTATGAACAACCCAGATTGTGAATTGGCGGTGGGTTGATTTGGTTGACATTGGCTGACTCTTTTATCTCTAGAGCCTCTATTCTCCTTATTAGGGTTGCATTCTTAGCCTCTGCAGCTATGGATGATTCTAGAAATAGGAGCCCTCTTCTTGAAGCTATAGATTGTGAATTCCTTGGTTTTTCCCAGGCTGGCTCCCACTGCAGGGTTTTCTCAGCTAAATCCTCAAATAAGTCTCAACCCTGGTTCTCATCCTTTTGCAAGAACCCTCCCTGACACATGGTTTCTAAAAAGGTTTTCGTCTGATAGTCTAGATCATCGTAGAGAATCTGGCACTGACAAGAGACCCTCCCTGACAAGAGACCCTCCCTGACACAAGAGACCCTCCTTTGACATTGGCTGGCTCTTTTGTCTCTAGAGCCTATATTCTCCTTATTAGGGTTGCAATCTTAGCCTCGGCAGCTATGGATGATTTTAGAGATAGGAGCCTCCTCTTGAAGCTATAGATTGTGAATTCTTAGGTTTTTCTGAGACTGGCTCCCATTGCAGGGTTTTCTCAGCTAAATCCTCAAATAAATCTCAACTCTGATTCTCATCCTTCTGTAAGAACCCTCCCTGACACATGGTTTCTAAAAGGGTTTTCGTCTGATAATCTACACCATCGTAGAAAATCTGGTACTGACGCCATTTCTCCACACCATGATGAGGGCACTGAGCTAGGAGATCCTTGAATCGCTCAAAGTATCTCCAAAATGGCTCGCTCAGTTCTTGCCTGAATTACATGATGTTCTTTCTAATGAGGACAGTTTTGTGGATTGGGTAGAATTTCTTCAAGAATGCCTTGATGAAATCATCCCACGTCGTGACTGAATCTACCGCCAAACTGTACAACCATTTCTTCGCTAGGTCCTTTAGGGAAAAAGGGATGAAACGTAACCTTACGGCATCGTCTCCTAACTGGGGTATACGCATCATGAGGCACACTTCTTCAAATTCCCTAACAAAGAAGTATGCGTCCTCTGATTCTAAACCATGAAATTTGGGAGAGTGTTGATGAATTGAGGCTTTAATTCAAAATTATTTCCATTTGCCTCAGGTAGTTTTATACAAGATGGTAATGAAGTTCTGATCGGGTAAAATCTGTCCTGAAGTGACGTCATCACCGGCTCTGGATGCAAGGGTAAGGAAGTATTTCTGGTTAATCTGGAAGATACAGGATCTCTTACCCACTCTTGCATGCAGCACACTACAAACAACGTGAAAACAACAAACAATCAAAAAGAATAAAAAACAAACAAAAGAAAGAAAAACAACCACCAAAATTTGATCGAGGGAAAACCGCACACAAAAAGTGTATGTTTTGAAGTTAAGATTTAAAGTGTGTGCTTTGGTATCCTCGATACTTCCGTTATAGCATAGAGGCTAAAATGAGTCGAATCCACAAGGACGGGAGGCGATAGAAACTTACACGGTATGTTCACGTGTATGTTAACGGTTCTTCAAAGTTTGAAAGAATGAAAAGAAAAGAAAAGAAAGATTGAAAAGAGAAGTACGGTGGAAACACAAAGAAGTGAGAAACATAGAAAAGAATATGTTTGTGATTTTTGTATTTATTTCTAAAACAAAGTGAAAAAGAAAGAAAACTCACGGCTATTAACTACTAATGACTCCACCAACACGCTAACTCTTAGTGATAGATGCCTCACATGTATCATTGGCCATCACTAATCCTTGGTTCAAGAGCTTTCAAAGCATGGCCCATATGTAACTCATCACAACCCAACTCAACAAACAAGTGCAAGTTACACTTAAACCATCAAAACTATAGAAAAGTAAGCATGGAGTAAAGTAATGTTAGCTTGTTAGTGTTGGCCCAAGAGGTTACACTCTCCAATTGTTTTGTGTTTTGATGATGACAAACCAAATTAGTGCTATTTGGTACTAATGAGTCTATTCAAGATAAGTTTCAGGTTTGTACCATGTTTAGAGACCATTCGCTTAGCTATTGCAAGAACTTCTAAGTTCCACAAAGCAAGGAAGGCAAATTGCACATCAAGGAAGGATCATAGAAGAGAAGGCTCTAGCAAGGCATTGGATGGCTCAAAGACTTGAAGATAGCACAAGAAGTCTTCATGTAATTTATTTTTCAGTTTATAGTATGTTAAAGAATAGTGGATAGGTTTGAAGCTCTATCACACACGTTTTTGCGCACATGCTCGTTCCAAATAATTTCTTATAAATTATACAAAAATATTTTGCATACAAGTTTTTGCCTACAAATACATCTTTATGTTTAATTCTATTCCCTGTTCAAAAGTATTTTTGTTAAAATCAAAATCCTCTTTATTTTCTTTTCCAAAAATGATTTTTGACCTGATCCGGTCGACCGGGGCAGTCGACCGAGTCTGTGTCAGTCTGGTCCGGTCGACCGGACCAGTCGACCGCAGTTCTGGCAGATGCACGTATCAGTGTGCATGTCTGCCAGTCGACCGGGGCGGTCGACCGAGATATTATTTTTGCTCACAGGTTTTCTCAGTCGACCGGGTCGGTCGACCGCTAGCCTATAACGGTCGAATTTTTGAACTACCGGTCGACCGGCCCAGTCGACCGATGTGTCCGTTGAACAGTAACGAGCAGATTTTAAGTGAGCTGTTTACTTTTGTCTTTTGTGTTTAAAAATTCGTTTAAGAATATATTTTGATCTAATTACCTCCTAAACATCAGTAATTATGTTTTATCCCTAAACCCTAGCCCTCTCTTATAAATAGGGGTGTTTGGGGAGAGATTGGTTACAACAATTTTTGCTAGAAAATTCAAAAGTTTAAGGCTTTCAAAAGAGACTTGTTTCTTGGTTTTTGTGCTGAATTTCTCACTGATTTTCTGAAGGGTTTTCAAATACTCTCTGATTTAATTCTCTTTCTTCACTTACAACAAGAGCTTCATTCCTACTCAATATTCTCTAAGGACCTTTGTAAGGGAAGAGATATTTGAAAGAGAGAGTTTGTGGTCTTTTGACTACCAAGGAAATTACTTGTACTTGAGATTGTAAGAGTTGGGTACTCCATTGTATTTGAGATCTTTGTGATAGTGGAAGTGGTCGGAATCCTTCTGGGGAAGGCGGGGAGTACAGCTGGGTGCTCGAACCTCGATAACATATCCTTGTGTTTGCGATTGGTTTACTTTTCTTGTTCTTACACTCCTTACTCTCTTTGCTTGCACTTATTAATTGCTCATCATATTCATTGTCATACTTACTTGTTTGCATTCATCTTGTGATTCTTGATTGGTGACTGTTGTAGCTTTAAATTTTTAAATTGCCCTTTGTTTAGCTTCATCACCTATTCACCCCCCCTCTAGGTGATTTTCAATTGGTATCAGAGCTTGGACTCTAGGTTTGGCTTAACATCCATAGAGAGATCCTTAATATTTGCTAATCAACATTCATTCATTCATTCATCACTAGTAAACATGGCCGATAACATCAAAACCCCTCCTAAATTTGATGGACTTAATTTCCCAATTTGGAAGGTTAGGATGACTATATTTTTGCAATCTTTGGGTAGCTTAGTGGCCAAGTCCTTGACTAAACCCTATGTAGCACCCGATAGTGATGAGAGCACTTGGACCGACTTCAACTTTAGAGAATATGAGGCTAACTCTAAAGCCCAAAACTCCCTATTAACCGCCTTGAATGAGGATGACCTTACACGGGTAATTCATTGCCAATCCGCCTATGAGATTTGGCAACATTTATTGGTCACACACGAAGGGACTTCACAAGTCAAGAGAGCTAAAATAGATCTCTTGAGGTCCCAATATGAGTCATTCAAAATGCTTGATGAAGAATCTATTGATAGTATGATTACTCGTTTCACTAAAATCACTAATGGTCTTTCTTCATTAGGTGATGACATCTCCAACGATCAAAAGGTGCGGAAAGTGATTCGGGCGCTTCCTTCTTCATGGGAGATCAAGGCCACCACCTTAAAGGAGTTGAACGACAAGGACGAGATGGACATCATTAGTCTCATTGGGAACCTAAAGACCCATGAGATGGAGAAGAAGGCAAGAGAAGAAGCCACTACTTCAAAGAAGAAATCCATAGCCTTCAAGACTTCATCCACCAATGATGACGATGATGAAGACGAAGAAGAAGATGAGGAGCTAACTCTACTTGTGCGGAATGTCAAGAGGTTGTACCGAAAGAACAAGTTCAACTTCCGGAGAAAATTCGAAGGCAAAGAGGAGCGGAGGATCATTTGCTATAATTGCCGCAAACCCGGACATATCATGGCGGATTGTCCGGAGTTCAAGAAGAAGATGACTTCCTCCTTCAAGCCAAAGAAGCCGGAGGAAAAGAAAGCATACAAAGCAACATGGGATTCGAAAAGCGAGTCCGAAGAGGAGGTGGATCAAGCTAATATGTGTTTCATGGCAAACACACCTAAGGTAACCCCTCAATCCCTTAATGATGAAGATGATGAACTAAGTAAGGAAGTTCTAGTACATGCCTTTGTAGAACTTTCTGAAACTTATGATAATAAGAAACTTGAAAGCTTAAAATTACAAAAAGAAGTTGCTTTTCTTAAGAATCAACTTGCCATTGTTTCTAAAGAAAAAGATGATATTTCTTCTAATTTCATTTCCATGCAAAAAGAATTTTGTGCCTACAAGAGTTCTTGTAAGGCAAAATCTCCTATTATTGATATAAAAGAAATTTCTTCTTTTAAATCTAAAATAAATGATTTTGAAAAAGTTTTAAAGGATTGTGCTTTTAACACTAAGAAACTTGAGGACATGTTTTCTAAAAAGCACACTTCACATGCTAAGACTCCCCATGCTCACACTACAAATAACACTCCTCATGCTAAATCTTTTCATGCTCAAAATTCTCATGCTCACAAATCACACACTCACTATGCTTTTAAATATGGTAGAGTGTATAGATGTACTTATTGTGGTAAGAATGGACATTTGGCTAAATTTTGCTATGACCAAGTAAATAGAACCAATAATCTTGTTTGGGTCAATGAAACTAACTCTCTAGGACCCAAGAAAATGTGGGTACCAAAATCAAGTCCTAAATTATTTGATGTAGGTACACACCAAGGCTCCAAGACGTAGGGAGCGGTGGTACCTTGATAGTGGTTGTTCAAGACACATGACATGGGACATCAATAACTTCACAACCCTATCAAGGTACATGGAAGGTGGCACCGTCACCTTCGGGGATGACTCCAAAGGAACTATCATCGGTATAGGTAACATTCAAATTGGTGCATCTCCTATTATAGAAATGTTGTTTTAGTAGATGGTTTAAAACATAATTTGCTTAGCATTAGTCAACTTTGTGACTGTGACTTAAAGTTATTTTTGATGATACTTCTTGCAAGATTTTTGATGTTAAATCTAATGATTGTATTCTTACCGGTTTTCGTGATAATAATGTTTATATTATTGACATGCTTAATCTAGATTGTTCTACTAAATGCTTAAATGCTTTTGATGAAAATTCTTGGCTTTGGCATAGAAGATTAGGACATGCATCTTTTGACCATATTTCTAGGATTAATTCAAAGGAATTGGTGAAGGGTATACCTTGCTTGAATTTTGAGAAAGACCGCATTTGTGGTGCGTGCCAACTTGGAAAACAAACCAAGTCTTCCTTTAAACCAATCAAGGATATCATGTCAACTAGGCCTTTAGAATTAATTCATATGGATCTTTTTGGACCAACTAAAACTAAAAGTTTAAATGGAAGTAGATTTGCATTTGTTTTGGTGATGATTTCTCCCGTTTTACTTGGGTTTTCTTTTGCAAAATAAAGATCAAACTTTTTCTCATTTTAAGATTTTTCGAAAAAGAGTTGAAAAAGAAAAGGGTTTTCCGATTTTAAGAATAAGGAGTGATAGAGGTGGTGAGTTTATTAACCAACTCTTCATGACTTATTGTGATGAAAAGGGAATTAAGCATGAAATGTCTTGTCCTAGAACTCCACAACAAAATGGAGTTGTAGAAAGGAAAAATAGAACACTTCAAGAAATGGCTAGGACAATGATAAGTGAGTATGACCTCCCTCAATATTTATGGGCCGAGGCCATAAACACCGCATGCTATATATCGAATCGTATTTATTTATGTAAGAATTCTTCCAAAACTTCTTTTGAAATGTATCATTCTAGAAAACCTAATGTTGCATATTTCAAAGTTTTTGGATGCAAGTGTTTTGTTTTAAATACTAAGGATAATTTGGGTAAATTTGATGCTAAGGCTTACGAGGCTATCTTTGTTGGATATTCCTCTACTAGCAAAGCATATAGAGTTTTCATTAGATCTTCTCTTACCATAGAAGAATCCATGCATGTTAAATTGAAGAATCTAATGTGGTTGTTGAGAATGTTGTAGAGATTGAACCATTAGGTGAAGACATGGAGAGACTATCCTTGAAGGACTCACCCACTCAAGAAGAAAAGCTAGACCCTATTGGTGAAGTTCAAGAGGATAAGGAGGAAAGCACTCAACCGCTTCCTAAAGTTTGGAGATACGCTACAAATCATCCTAAGGAGCTCATCTTGGGTGATGCATCTAAAGGAGTCACAACGCGCTCCAAACTCCATGACCTATGTGGTAACTTTACTTTCATTTCTCATTTTGAACCCAAAGGCATTCTCGAAGCCGAGACGGACCCATATTGGTTGCTTGCCATGCAAGAGGAACTCAATCAATTTGAGCGCAACCAAGTTTGGCACCTTGTTCCTAAGCCCCACGATAGACCAATAATTGGTACTAAGTGGATCTTTAGAAACAAGATGGATGAGTCCGGAAATGTCATTAGGAATAAAGCTAGGTTAGTTGCCCAAGGTTACACTCAAGTTGAGGGAATTGACTTTGAGGAGACCTTTGCACCCGTAGCACGGCTTGAAGCTATACGGATGACACTAGCTTTTGCATGTTTTAAAAATTTTAAACTTTTTCAAATGGATGTGAAAAGTGCATTTTTGAATGGTTTTATTAATGAAGAAGTTTATGTTTCTCAACCTCCCGGTTTTATTGGTCATGTTCATCCCGATTTTGTTTTTAAACTTGATAAAGCTTTGTATGGATTGAAACAAGCTCCAAGAGCTTGGTATGAAAGGCTTTCTAGTTTTCTCATTTCAAATGATTTTATTAAAGGCAAAGTAGACACAACTCTTTTTACTAAGCATGTTGATAATGATATTTTAATTGTGCAAATTTATGTTGATGATATAATTTTTGGATCTACTAATGAGCTTTTATGCAAGGATTTTGAGAAGGTCATGCAACTTGAATTTGAAATGTCTTCAATGGGTGAGCTCAATTTCTTCCTTGGACTCCAAATCAAGCAATTGCAAGACGGAACCTTCATTAACCAAGCCAAGTACGCGAAGGAGCTAGTAAAGAAGTTTGGGCTTGAAAGATCAAAGGCTTGCAACACTCCAATGGCAACTACAACCAAGCTTGATAAGGACGAACAAGGTAAAAATGTTGATATTAAATTATATAGAAGCATGATAGGAAGTCTTTTATATTTGACGGCAAGTAGGCCGGATATTATGTTTAGTGTGTGTCTTTGTGCTAGATTTCAATCGTATCCTAAAGAGTCTCATCTTATTGTGGTAAAACGCATTATTCGTTATATTAAGGTCACTATTGGAATGGGTCTTTGGTATCCGAAAACTAGAGATTTTTCAATGACTAGCTATTCGGATGCCGACTATGCGGGTTGTAGAGTAGATAGAAAGAGTACTAGTGGGACATGTCAATTTCTTAGTAATTGTCTTGTTTCATGGTCCTCTAGGAAACAAAATTCCGTAGCTCTCTCAACCGCCGAGGCGGAGTATGTTGCCGCGGGGGCTTGTTGTGCACAAGTCCTTTAGATGAAACATACTCTCCTTGATTTTGATTTGCACTTTGATCATATAAAAATAGTTTATGATAATACTAGTACTATACACATGACCAAAAATGCAAATCAACATAGTAAGACCAAGCACATTGAGATTAGATATCACTTTCTTAGAGATCATTTTGAGAAAGGTGATATAGATATTGATTATGTTTCCACGGATTTACAACTAGCCGATATTTTCACTAAACCTCTTGATTTTGCTAGATTTTCGTTTATTTGTGGAGAACTTAATGTTTGTATTATTGAATAGACATGTTTTTCATAACCCTTTTTGATGTATGACAAAAAGGGGGAGAATAAGTTTACATGGACAAAAATAAGTTTTATGAATTTATATGTTTTGGTTTTATGAATTCTTGTGTTTTAGTTGTTTTGGTATTTTTGGTATCAAGAGCAATTTTTGTGTTTTATATATTTGTTTTAATTAGTTTCAATAATTGGTGCATCATTTCAATTATTGGTATCTAGAGTATATTCTTGTGTTTTATGTATAGCATAATTTGAGGGGGAGTTTTCTCCTCCCTATATTTTTGTTAATAGCCTATTTGTTTTGTCATCATCAAAAAGGGGGAGATTGTTGGCCCAAGAGGTTACACTCTCCAATTGTTTTGTGTTTTGATGATGACAAACCAAATTAGTGCTATTTGGTACTAATGAGTCTATTCAAGATAAGTTTCAGGTTTGTACCATGTTTAGAGACCATTCGCTTAGCTATTGCAAGAACTTCTAAGTTCCACAAAGCAAGGAAGGCAAATTGCACATCAAGGAAGGATCATAGAAGAGAAGGCTCTAGCAAGGCATTAGATGGCTCAAAGACTTGAAGATAGCACAAGAAGTCTTCATGTAATTTGTTTTTCAGTTTATAGTATGTTAAAGAATAGTGGATAGGTTTGAAGCTCTATCACACACGTTTTTGCGCACATGCTCGTTCCAAAATAATTTCTTATAAATTATACAAAATATTTTGCATACATGTTTTTGCCTACAAATACATCTTTATGTTTAATTCTATTCCCTGTTCAAAAGTATTTTTGTTAAAACCAAAATCCTCTTTATTTTCTTTTCCAAAAATGATTTTTGACCTGATCCGGTCGACCGGGGCAGTCGACCGAGTCTGTGTCAGTCTGGTCCGGTCGACCGGACCAGTCGACCGCAGTTCTGGCAGATGCACGTATCAGTGTGCATGTCTGCCAGTCGACCAGGGCGGTCGACCGAGATATTGTTTTTGCTCACAGGTTTTCTCAGTCGACCGGGTCGGTCGACCGCTAGCCTATAACGGTCGAATTTTTGAACTACCGGTCGACCGGCCCAGTCGACCGATGTGTCCGTTGAACAGTAACGGGCAGATTTTAAGTGAGCTGTTTACTTTTGTCTTTTGTGTTTAAAATTCGTTTAAGGATATATTTTGATCTAATTACCTCCTAAACATCAGTAATTATGTTTTATCCCTAAACCCTAGCCCTCTCCTATAAATAGGGGTGTTTGGGGAGAGATTGGTTACAACAATTTTTGCTAGAAAATTCAAAAGTTTAAGGCTTTCAAAAGAGACTTGTTTCTTGGTTTTTGTGCTGAATTTCTCACTGATTTTCTGAAGGGTTTTCAAATACTCTCTGATTTAATTCTCTTTCTTCACTTACAACAAGAGCTTCATTCCTACTCAATATTCTCTAAGGACCTTTGTAAGGGAAGAGATATTTGAAAGAGAGAGTTTGTGGTCTTTTGACTACCAAGGAAATTACTTGTACTTGAGATTGTAGGAGTTGGGTACTCCATTGTATTTGAGATCTTTGTGATAGTGGAAGTGGTCGGAATCCTTCTGGGGAAGGCGGGGAGTAGAGCTAGGTGCTCGAACCTCGATAACATATCCTTGTGTTTGCGATTGGTTTTCTTTTCTTGTTCTTACACTCCTTACTCTCTTTGCTTGCACTTATTAATTGCTCATCATATTCATTGTCATACTTACTTGTTTGCATTCATCTTGTGATTCTTGATTGGTGACTGTTGTAGCTTTAAATTTTTAAATTGCCCTTTGTTTAGCTTCATCACCTATTCACCCCCCCTCTAGGTGATTTTCAGTTAGTGGTTAGGAAGTTAGAGTGTTAGATCCATTATCATGAGCCATCAATGGCTCTTGCAAGAGCAAGGCCAAACCGAGGCTATTAGATTCATGTGGATTATCAAATAAGAAGTTAGACTAGTTGGTGGTTAGTAGCTAGCTGCCATGAGATAAAAGTTAGCTACACATGTAAAAGGAAGTAGAGAGAAAATAAAGAGAGGTAAAGAGAGAACCTTTCATAGCTTGTCACCTTCTATTACAAGCACTCTTGCATTCCACTCATGTATAACTCTCTCCCCTAATACAAGATCTAAAGGAAATGAAAAATACAAAGAGGAAGAAGAAAAAAACTACACTACACTACCCTAAACTATAAAATAAAAAATGAGAACTACCCTAACCTTGCATATCTCTACTTTGGAACCCCAAGGGGGTATTTATAGGCACCAGGGAAGAGGGGGGCCAGGGGACAAACCCTGGCCCAAAACGCGGCCGCGGCCATACTGGGGCCGCGCGCGCGGCGCTTCGAGCCGCGCGTGGTCCCGTCTGTCTCTTGTCAGTTCCTATGCCCAGTTTCTAGTTTGCAGCCCCTGGTTTTGATGAATCAGCTCTTCTAGGTCAATGGCTATGATATAGGCTTTTAATCACTAATTAAATTGTGATTTAGGGTCTTCTTCTTCATTGCACACCATGGACCTAGAATCAAGCAAGCAAAGCGTTATTAGCAGAATTTTATACCAAATAAATATGCGGATGTGATAAAAATTATGCAAAATTAGAGACTAATCACATCCCCACACTTTTCTTTTTGCTCGTCCCGAGCAAAACAAAAATAAGAAAATTATTACACCACTTTCACAGGTGACGCGATTGCACTGAGCATGTGCAACAAGCCGTTAAACCTCTAGGTTTCCCCTAGAGGAGGAGTTATATCTCCTGAAGGTTTTCAGCGGATTACACCAACAAAATCCATAAAGAAAGAAATCAAATGTTAGTATTTTGAAAACACATTTTGAAATATAAAAAAGTGTTGAAGTATTTTTGCGAAAATATAGGTGATCCAAGGTCAGAGGTTAACCATAAATTGTTCTTTCTTAAACTAAGTCAAAATGCAAAAAACTTGTTATAAATTGAATGTAAGAATTTAAAATTGAATTGACTCTTTGATCTTTCATAAAACTCTTAGAAAAAATATGCACTTAGTGAACTGTGAAGATTTTTGGGATATCGACTCTAACTTTTATGCCATTTACTTTATATATATATATATATATATATATATATATATATATATTCTCTTCCCTTAGTTTTCTTAGGCTTTCTTATTCACCCGGGTAGTGAGCCTTTAGCCGGTGACTCCCAAACCAGATGGTCTTAGGGCACCAGATGAGAAAACATCCCTCGGAGTTAAGGACTCGAGTAAATAAGGCCATAAAACTAAAAGGGATCATTTTATTTTTATCCACCGTTTTAGGTGTGAATAATCATGCTTCCTGAGGCATAATTACCCAACTTCAATAGTGGTTTTTCTTATCATCATTTTTTTCCAATATATTTTTATGACATTTTTAGTCTTTGTTTCAATCCCAAAAATTGTGTAAGTGTGAAGTGCATAAATCTAAGCAAAAAATTCAAGATCAAATTATCTTTTCAATCTTACTTTCTTATCCTAAAATTTAGACAAGATCTATTATTTTGACTTGGTTTAAAATTTCATAATTTTAGGTCTTCCTAATTCCTAAGATAATATTAATTTTCTTAAAAATGGATCAAAACTATTTCTCTTAATTCAAAAAGTTTTGTAAAAAGAAAAGAAAGAGTTTTTTTAATAAATTAAAAGAACTGTAAAAGAAAGAAAATATAAAACTAACTATGTTAGTAAACCCTCCCCCGCACTTATCTCATGCATTATCCTCAATGCATCATGAATGTGTATATACATGAAACAAATGGAGAGGGAAGGAAAATTATCTCATGGTGGGGGCTCCAGTGGTGGTCTGATTGGGCCAAGCGTTGCTACCCAATCAAGATATCGTGGATCTTGAAGGAACCTACAAATGACCTCTCTAACATGACCCAATAAAAGAATGATGGATTGAATGGTCTTATTTAAAAATTTATCCCCATCTAATTTTCAATTTTTAAAAATAATTACTGAGTCATTTTGTCAACATTCTTATCCAACAATGAAGTGTGAGTTTGAAAGATGATAGATTTGGACTCAAATAGAACCAGAACAAAAACTGATACTGACTCGGGAAATTGACTCAGATCAAGTCGAGAGTCAACAATGAGAGTCGAAATTGGTTTAAAAATAGGGTCCAAACCAAAGAATTGAAGTTCACACGCTGTCCCTATTAATGTAGTGTGATCATGAGAGATTGGTGATTCCATTTCACGGTATACTGGTATAGGATTCAATGTTGACTCTGAAATAGAGAAAAAATCTGGTAAGGATACCGGGGTCATTATTGAATCAAAAAGTGAAATGGAATGACCAACTTGAAGTTCAGGATCACTTTCAAGCTCAAGTTCAATTTCGAGAAAAGGATAACTTGCCAAAATGTCAAGGTGGTTTTCAAGATTTTAGGCAAGTTCAAATGGATGTAATGAAATTGAATCTTGATTTTTGTCCACAGAAGAAATGTGAATGGGTAAAATGATCGAGTCAATTTCAGGAATGATGGGAATCAAAACTGGCTCAAGAACGTCACTTATTTCAGGTAACACTACAGGAGTCGATATTGATTCAAGGAATGGACTCAAATCGCTAACTTGAAGCTCATGTTCACATTCATCTTCAATTTCAGGAAATGGATAACTTGCCAAAGTATCAGGAATTGGATGTTGTTCAAGTACAGGTTGGTATGATGAAATTGAAGATGGATTTCCAAAATGGCAAGATTTTTGAGTCATATGAATATCTAATGGACATGGGAACTTATTCATATATTGAATTATTCGCTCGGTCTCTTGCACAAATTCCATAGTTTTTTTCCACAATGATTTTTCTTTGATTGGTTCTGAAAAAGAACTATATGAATGTTGGAAATTTTGTGGACATGATGAGGCCATATTGTTTTTAAATTGTTTTTGGGCCTCTATCGCTTCTTCCAAAGTCCTTTGCAATGATGATTTTTCTTCAATTGGTGGTTCAGGAAAAGGAGGATATGAAGAAGAATATGAAAAACACCTAGAGGGGGGGATGAATAGGTGTAATTGCTAATCTAACAATCTTTTTAAAATTATGGTGAATTAATGATGCAACGATCTCTCAAAACAAGACTAAGAGCCGAATACCCCGTGAAGGGTTCTGAACTCCTTCCTCCGGATTCCCCTTGAATGGGTTAGAGGTGCGCAATGCAACCTTATTGTATGAGAATTGATCGAACAAAGAACGAATAATATGCAATGATGAAATGCACACAAGATATATCACAAGTACCACAACTAGAAGAAATAACACAAGGAAAGAAAACTAGATCTCAAGCAAGTAATTGAAAGCAATAGAGTGCAAGAGAAATTTAAAGCAAAAATGGACACAAGGCAATCGCAAACACAAAATATTTGTTTCGAGGTTCGAGCCACTGCTCTACTCCCCGCCTTCACCTCCGTGAAGGGTTTCCACTATCCACCGAGGACGCTTACAACGGTCTACCAAAGACCCGAGCACCGAGCTCCACAACTTACAATGACCTCTACCGAAGAGGTGTCTCCACAAGAAGAAGAAGACACAAGTAGCCAAAGTGATCACAACAAGATCACTAAACTCTTTACAAACTCTCACTCTTTTACAACTTCCTTATAGAATGAGTAGGGGAATTTTGGCTCTATGAAGTGTAGTGAGAAAAACTTCAGTTGTAGAATGATATTTTCTAACAAACACAACTGAAAAACAAGCTCAAGAAAGATTGCAAATTGGAGAGCTTAAAAACTTTTCTTCTCTTTCGAAAAACATGAAAACTTAAGGCTTTTTCTTGGTGTCAATACAAGAGGCTATACTCCTCTATTTATAGGGAGAAGAAAGGGTTAAAAACAATTTATTTTAAGTTTATTTGACCTGAAAAAGTTCTCCAAAACCTTAGGAAAAGTCTGCAAAAACAGATTAAGAAAACAGTTTTCAGAATTACACAAAAGAGGAAAGAGTCGTTGGGCTTTTGCAGGCTTGGCGGTCGACCGGTGATTGCTAAAACAAATGAAACAACCAATGAAGTTAAGAATGTACCGTGTAGCTTGTGGCTAACGGGTCGAGTCCACGAGGAGGGATGCGATAGAAGCGTTTCGGTGAAGTAAATAGAAACAAAGAAGTGTGTCAGTTTTTTTAGAAAAAGAGAATGGAAGGAAAAGAGATGAAAAAGAGAAATTTCAACTTTCAGAAAACGATTTGGAGAAGATGATTTTAAAAAGCTTGCGAGTTGTGTTGTTGTTTAATAATATGAAATCAAGTCTGGGCTTACTATCTTACTACTCAATTGTTTATTTTTTTTTCTTAAAATATTAAGTCCCTCAAATGCTCATTTGCCAAAACTTCAAGTTGAATCTTTTTTAGAAGGCTTTAAGTAAAGCACATAAGATGTTAGAAGATGTTGAGTCTTTTTCTTTTAAGAAATCAGAGAATCGGATGTTAAAAAATCAAGCGCGAAGAGCAAGCATTAATTAAAAACGATTCGAGCGATGTTCAAGAAAGAGTTGTGGATTCAACTATCTAAGCCCATCCTCATGTGCCTTCAAGAACACTTTCAAAAAGAAAGGCTTTAAAGAGAGGCATTCATATGAGTCATAGGGTCTTTTTCCTTTTAAAAACAAGAGAAAAGAAAAAGCAAGGGAGAGTTCGATAGCAAGCCCAGAGAGAAGTTTAGTTACCCATGGAGAAAGAAAAAGAAAACGACGACATAATATAAGCCATACCGTACTGCAAGTAGAGGAGAAATCGGCTCAACTTTGTATTGCTGTCACTTCAACCTTCAAGTACAAGCTCTCAGTTCTCTCTCTCACAAGTTCTTGAAACTGGACTACAACTTAAAAAGAAAGATTACAATTTTGCTTCTAGCTAACAAGAGCCTAAATCCTAATAAAAGAAATGCAAAACTTAATCCTAGTCTTCGCCCCTTTTTGCCTTGCTGAAAGAGGTATTTATAGCCAAAAACTCAACAACCACGATCCCGGGGAGGTCGGGGGAGCAAACGCTCCCCCTAACTCCCCAAGATTGCCGGAAAAACGCGGCTATTGCCGCGTTTTTGCGGCATTGTTGTGGCCATGTGGCCACAACAAGGGGGGCAGCTCCCTGGTTTCCTGGTTAGCTCGTATCTCCTGATGGTTTTCTTGTTGCTGCTTCAACCGCTGACTGAATCAGCATTTGATTTTCTTGGCTCCGATTCCTCGATTCAAGGAGGGATTTTCTCAACTCCTTGATAGCCCAAATTTCTTCACTTCGAGTTTATTCTGAATTAATTCAGAATAAAGTGGGCTTTTGGGCTTGTTCCTCCTTTCTTCCTTTAAGCACTTGGGCCTACATTTAGCAAAGAAAAAGACAACTTATTAATAGAATTTATTAGCTAACAAGTGTGGTAAAGTGACAACATAAATGCAATGTATGTGACAAATCACACCCCCACACTTATCTTTTGCTCGCCCTCGAGCAAAAACATTAGACTAACCTGAATCAATTATTAGACCACTTTCGCAGGTCACTCGATTGCACTGAGCATGTGCAACAAGCCGTTAAACCTCTAGGTCACCCCTAGAGGGCGAGTTTTGTCTCGTGAGGGTTTTCAGCGGATTACACCCACAAAATCCAAAAAGGAAGAGAAAAGGTTAGTATTTTCGAAAAGCATTTTTTTTTTTTTTTTTTTTTTTTTTTTATGGAAGGTGAAAATATTTGAAGTATATTTGTGAGAGTTTAAGTAATCTATAAGTTATAGGAATATCAAAATTTTCATTCTTAAACTTAGTCTCCATTCAAAAACATGTTGTCAATTAAAGTAAGGAGTCAAACTGTACTTCTCATCTAGTCTATTAATTTACCCTGAGTCGTATGCACCATCGTGACTGTGAAGTTTACTAAGGGTTCTTCAACATTAACTCCTATGCCTCATATTTATTTATTTTATTGTGAACTTTTATTCCTCCATTTCATTAGGCTTTCTAATCTGCCCATGTAACGAGCTTTCAGTCGGTGACACCCAAACCAGACGGTTTTAGGGCACCAGGTGAGAAAACACCCCTAAGGACCTAAACACCCGAGCAGATAAGGCCACGAAACCAAGGTTTTTATTTATACTATGTAACCCTTTTAGGCGTGAATACTTATGCTTCCTGAGGCATAAATACCCAGCTTAATCAGAGGATACACATTATTTATACGAGGTACCCCTTTTAGGCGTGAATACTTATGCTTCCTGAGGCATAAGTACCCAGCTTAATCAGAGAATACCCTTTTTTTTTTTTTTTCAAACTTGTCTAATTATCTTTTGCATAAATACTAAGGCTTGCTTAGGCCAAAGCACCTAGCTACTCAATAATTAGACTCTTTTTTTTTTCTTTTTATTTATATAAGGCATAAGAGTCTCTGTTTTCAAACCCTAAGTGTGTAAGTGTATTTTGTGTGCATATGTCATCAAGGTAAATATCAAGACTAAATTACTTTCCCAGATTTTCTTCCTAACCCTAAAAATCAAACAAGTTATCTTATTTTGACCAAGTGAAAGAAATCCTAATTATGATTCTCCTATTCCTTAAAATTGACTTAAATACTTACAAAAAATATATCAAAATATTGTCTACCCTTTTTTAAAATTTTTTTTTTGTTTTATATATCCATTTTTTTCTTTTTTTTTCTTTTTTTTTTTTTTCAGCTATGTTAGAACCCTCCCCCACACATATCTCATGCATTGTCCCCAATGTATGAAAGAAATGTATAATTGCATGAAATAAAATGGAAAGGAGGAAAGTTACTGATACACTGGGTCAAAAAGACCCATTACCATTACCGTTTCATCTACCGGCACCGATTCCAAGAAAGGTTTAAGGCGTTGACCATTTACCTTAAAGTCATTTCCATTCTTGGGGTCACTGATCTCAACTGCGCCGTGTGGAAACACGGTCTTTACAACGAACGGCCCAGTCCATCGTGATTTCAATTTTCCTGGGAAAAGATGAAGCCTAGAATTGTAGAGTAAGACTTTTTGACCAGGGACAAAGGTTTTTCTTATGATGTGCTTGTCATGGAAAATCTTCACTCTATCTTTAGTGATCCTAGCATTTTCATAGGCCTCATTTCTCAATTCCTCCAATTCGGAAATTTGTAATTTCCGAAGGTCACCGGCCTTAGTCAAATCGAAATTCAACTGCTTGATTGCCCATAAGGCTCGGTGCTCTAACTCAACGGGCAAGTGACAAGGTTTGCCATAGACTAACCTATAGGGAGACATTCCTAAAATCGTCTTGAAAGCGGTCCTGTAGGCCCATAGAGCATCTACAAGTTTTAAGGACCAATCTTTCCGGTTTTGGTTCACAGTTTTCTCCAATATAAGTTTGACTTGTCTATTTGAAACCTCAACTTGCCCACTGGTTTGAGGATGATATGGTGTGGACAACTTGTGAGTTATGGCATACTTTCGCATAAGGGCTTCAAAAGATCTATTGCAAAAGTGGGTGCCATTATCACTGATGATAGCACGAGGGGTTCCGAAGCGGGAAAAAATGTTCTCTCTCAAAAACTTTATGACAACTTTGTTATCATTAGTTTTACAAGGGATGGCTTCTACCCACTTGGACACGTAGTCCACAGCAACCAATATGTATTGGTTCCCAAATGAGTTAGGAAATGGACCCATAAAGTCGATGCCCCAAACATCAAAGAGTTCTATTTCTAGAATTGGGTTGAGGGGCATCATATTTCGATGTGAGATCCTACCTACCATTTGGCATCTAGGGCACGTCTTGCAAAAATCATAGGCATCCTTGAACAGAGTGGGCCAATAAAACCCGCTTTGTAGCACCTTTTCAGCAGTCTTGCGGGGACCAAAGTGTCCACCGCATGCAAGTTCGTGACAAAAGGACAGAACACTCCTAACCTCCTCATCGGGAATGCATCTCCTAATAATTTGGTCGGAACAGTACTTGAAAAGATACGGTTCCTCCCAAAAGAAATACCGGACTTGGGATAAGAACCGGTAAACATCATTTTTGGACCAATGAGACGGAGTTTGGTTTGTGACTAAGTAGTTCACTATATCAGCAAACCAAGGTTCCCTAGAGATAGCTAAGAGATGTTCATCAGGAAAATCCTCATTGATGGGTAATTCGTTGCATGGAGAATTGGGAATCCGTGAGAGATGGTCAGCAACAACATTTTCTACACCTTTCTTGTCTCGAATTTCGAGATCAAATTCTTGAAGAAGGAGGATCCAACGAATGAGTCGGGCCTTGGCATCCTTCTTCATCATGAGATACCTAAGTGCAGAATGATCGGTGAAGATGGTAGTTTTGGACCCTAGTAGGTAGGGACGAAACTTCTCTAAGGCAAACACTACTGCCAAGAATTCCTTCTCGGTCGTAGTGTAGTTCAGTTGAGCGTCATTGAGAGTCCTACTAGAGTAGTAGATCACGTGCTGCTTGCTATCAATACGTTGTCCTAGGACAGCGCCTATGGCAAAATCAGAAGCATCGCACATAATCTCAAACGGTTTAGACCAATCCGGGGCAGATATGATTGGTGCAGAAATCAGCTCTCTCTTAAGCTTCTCCCAAGAAGTGATGCAGTCAGCATCGAAAGTGAAGGACACATCCTTAGCTAACAGATTAGTCAAGGGCCTAGCAATTTTGCTAAAATCCTTGATAAATCTACGGTAGAAACCAGCGTGTCCTAGGAAGGATCTAATGTCCTTAACGCATTTGGGCATGGGAAGCTTAGCAATAGCCTCGATTTTGGCTCTATCCACTTCTATTCCTTTCTTGGATATTTCATGACCCAAGACAATTCCATGTTTCACCATGAAGTGGCATTTCTCCCAGTTTAGTGTCAAATGTTTTTCAGCACAACGTTGGAGGACGAGTTCAAGATGGTGGAGACATTGAGTGAATGAATCTCCGTAGATGGAGAAATCATCCATGAAGATTTCTAAGAAGCGCTCTACCATGTCAGAGAAAAGACTCAACATGCAACGTTGAAACGTTGCTGGGGCATTGCATAAGCCGAATGGCATTCGACGATAAGCAAATGTCCCAAATGGACAGGTAAACGTGGTCTTTTCTTGGTCCTCAGGAGCGATAGGGATCTGGTTATAGCCTGAGTAACCGTCCAAGAAGCAGTAGTACTCGTGACCCGCTAAACGTTCAAGCATCTGATCAATGAAGGGAAGTGGAAAGTGGTCCTTACGAGTTGCAGCATTTAGTTTCCTATAGTCAATGCAAACTCGAATCTTCGTGGGAAGTCGAGTTTGAACCAACTCTTTGTTCTCGTTTTCCACTACGGTGAAACCAGATTTCTTTGGGACCACGTGAACAGGACTGACCCATTGGCTATCCGAAATGGGATAAATTATCCCATTGTCTAAGAGTTTTATGATTTCAGCATGAACAGCCTCTTGCATTATAGGGTTTAACCTACGCTGCGGGTCTCTCTTGGGTGTGGCATCTTCATTGAGATGGATGCGGTGTTGAACGATGGTTGGACTTAATCCCTTGATATCAGTCATAGTCCACCCGATGGCTTCCTTATGTTTTCTTAGAATATCTTTCAAATCTTTTTCTTCCCCGTCATTTAAATGGGAGGCAATGATGACGGGAAAGGTCTCTTGTTCGCCTAGATAGGCGTACTTGAGATGCGCAGGAAGGGCTTTCAATTCTAAGGAAGAGGAAGGCTCACTAGAAGGACTAGTCAAATCTGTTGGCTCCATAGTTGGTGAAATCGGGTTTGAAGCCCAATTCACGGCAGAATCTACCACCTGATCGAGATTAAAGTCATCAGACTCTAACTCGAAGTCAATCTCCATTTCTGATTCCAATTCTTCCCCGTGTTCACTTGTCAAGTTCTCAATTTGGTTTACTTCAAAAGTTTGGTCCTCGATGTCACGGGGTTGTTTTCCTAGATGGAAGACATTGACTTCTTTAGTCATGTCTCCAAAGGTTAACCTCATAGACCCATTCCTGCAATTGATGATGGCATTAGCAGTGGCCAGGAATGGTCGACCTAGGATGACCGGAGTTTGAGCCCTACGATTGGAGTTGGACACAGGTTGTGTCTCCAAAACTATGAAATCGACAGGGTATATGAACTCTCCTACCCGAATCAGGACATCGTTAATTTCCCCTTTTGGAACTTTAACAGAACGGTCAGCCAGTTGGATGGTGGCTCGAGTTGGACTAAGGTCACCCAACCCGAGTTGTTGATAAACAGAGAATGGAAGCAAGTTGATACTTGCTCCCAAGTCAAGAAGTGCCCGACTAATCTCGGCTTGTCCTATTGTGCAGGCAATGGTAGGGCTACCTGGATCTTTGTACTTGACAGGGATAGGACCCGAAAATAGCTCACTAATATTAGTGGCTAGGAAGACTTTCTTAGGAACATTAGTCTTTCTCTTCTTGGTGCACATGTCCTTAAGAAACTTAGCATAAGAAGGAACTTGTTGGATGGCATCAAGAAGTGGCACATTTATTTTCACTTGATTAAACATCTCTATTATCTTGTCCATGTGCGGATTTTGCTTATTGTTTTTCAGCCTATTCGGAAATGGTACTATAGGCTGGTGCACCTGACTGGCTGACTTGTCTTTTTCAGACTCGTCAGATTTGGAAGAGCTTGGATTGGATGAGGTGGAAGCTTGATTGTGGTTGTGCTGAATAGGATTGGTAGGTGTTGACACTTGGTTATCAACTTTCTTTCCTGACCTCAATGTATGCATAGCATTACATTGATTGAATGAAGGATCCTCAGCCAAATGAGCTTGTTGGGAATTCCTCGGATTGGTGACTGGCTGACTAGGCAGGGTACCCTTTTGTCTCTCATTCTGTGGGTTGGCTAGTTGGCTCATTTGAACCTCTAACCTCTGAATGGTTTGCATGAGAGTGTCTTGATTTTTCATATATCTCTCCATGTTCCTTTCAAAGTCAGTCATTCTCCTTTCCAATTGAGGATTCTGGAAGGAGGATTGTGGAGATTGGTTAGGAAAGTTCTGTTGATAATTTGGAAAGCTTGGTGGATGGTTGGGAGAATTATGATGGAAATTGGAGAAGTTGGGTTGATGATTGGAAGAATTGTTACCTTGATGGAAGTGGTTAGCATGATTGGATCGTGAATGGTCATTGTTGTTCTGGCTCCATGAGAAATTTGGGTGATTTCTCCAGCCGGGATTGTACGTTGGGGCGTAAGGGTTATTGTTCGGCCTTGAAAAGGCCGCATTCATCGGTTCGTGGTAGGATTGCTGAGCTTGAAACACTGGGCATTCCTCAAACACATGGTTCATGGCTTGACAATAAGTGCAGCCCGGGGGTGGAAATTGGTTCGGGCTGACTTGATTGACTGGACTTGGTTCTTTTGTCTCTAGAGCTTCCAGTCTTCTAGCTAAATTAGCTAACTTAGCCTCATTAGCGATGGACGATTCTATGGAATGGAGACCTCCTTTCGAAGAGATGGGGTTAGGATTCTTAGGGGTCTCACTCGCAGATTCCCATTGGATGGTTTTCTCAGCTAAATTTTCATACAAATCCCATCCCTCATCTTCATCTTTCTGCAAGAAACCCCCTTGGCACATACTTTCTAAGAGGGTTTTGGTAGAATAGTCTAAACCGTCATAGAGAATTTGGCATTGTCGTCATTTCTCTATTCCATGATGTGGACATTGGACAAGGAGGTCCTTAAAGCGTTCAAAGTACCTCCAGAACGGTTCACTAGGCTCTTGCTTAAATTGCATGATCGTCTTCCTAATGAGAGCGGTTTTATGGATAGGATAGAATTTCTTCAAGAAGACCTTGATGAAACCATCCCAAGATGTGATGGAACCGGCTGCTAAGCTGTAGAGCCACTTTTTTGCTAGGTCCTTAAGTGCAAACGGGATAAATCTCAACCTAATAGCATCGTCTACAAGGTGTGGGATTTTCATCATAAGACATACTTCCTCAAATTATCTTATGAAGAAGTAGGCATCTTCGGACTCTAGACCATGAAATTTGGGGAGTGTGTTGATGAATTGAGGCTTGAGCTCGAAATTGTATTCACCAACCGATGGAAGTGAGATGCATGATGGAAGTGAGGTCCTAATGGGGTAGAACCTATCCTGCAGTGATGTGGATTGAGCCATTACCGGATCTGGTCTTGGTTCAAACTTAGGTGGTGATGTGTGTCTAGTCAACCTAGATGAATTAGGGTCTCTCGACCACACTTGCATACACAATCACAGTCACAATCACAACAAGTTCAAACAGCGGTCAACAATAGAAATCAACCAAGCCTAGTCTAAGGTATCCTTGACCTAGACAACTCCTAACTGGTTGATTGTCCACAAGAGGTAGAATGTAGACCTTGACCACAAGCTAATCAGCCAGGTCGGGGCAAGAGTGGTGGGAGGTTTTCCGTCAAATGACGTTCCTTAATTAAATAACCACAACTCTTCGGGCTTTCGGCCCTCAATCCCTTTCCTTGACACTGATTTTACAGGAGTCAATTTCCAACACTTTTCCTCTTTAGAATAATCTCCTATTGAGTTCGAGATGTCCCTAAGGCCAACGTCTATCAAATTTTAATTAGGCTTAGGTTGTGCGTGCTTGGAGATGGTTTGTGGGCTAAGGAAGGGTAATGACTTCCCCACCTTATCTTGATTAGGGTTTTGCCCTTAGAATTGATTAGTGCAAGTGTGCAAGATATAGGAAGGTTGCATTCAAAAGCAATAACACCCAAGAATGTTTCCTAAACTATATGCTATGCATACATACCTTGTCTCCAGCTCTCTTCAACAGTAATTGTAAAGAAAACGTAATTAGACAAATGCCTAGAATGCAAGTCTAAACGTTTATTAAACAATTCACAATCATTCAAATTACTGTTGGATTAAAGCAGGGATGGTGATAACAAACTAGCACAAATATGACATAAAAAACTAGAAATTTTTGCAAGCAATATGTCCTGCAAAACAAAGTTTTTAGTAGTCCCAAAAAATTTCAGATTTGCAAAGCAATTTCTTGAAATTCTGTTTCCTACTTTCGAGAGTAGGGGCACAGAATTTTCAAGTCTTCTTGTTAAAACTTGAATGCTAGATCTTGATCTTCAATGTCCCTGAAACAAACACACAAGAGTTGTTAAAACAACTACACCGTTCCCTCCCCGGCAACGGCGCCAAAAATTGATTGCTAAAACAAATGAAACAACCAATGAAGTTAAGAATGTACCGTGTAGCTTGTGGCTAACGGGTCGAGTCCACGAGGAGGGATGCGATAGAAGCGTTTCGGTGAAGTAAATAGAAACAAAGAAGTGTGTCAGTTTTTTTAGAAAAAGAGAATGGAAGGAAAAGAGATGAAAAAGAGAAATTTCAACTTTCAGAAAACGATTTGGAGAAGATGATTTTAAAAAGCTTGCGAGTTGTGTTGTTGTTTAATAATATGAAATCAAGTCTGGGCTTACTATCTTACTACTCAATTGTTTATTTTTTTTCTTAAAATATTAAGTCCCTCAAATGCTCATTTGCCAAAACTTCAAGTTGAATCTTTTTTTAGAAGGCTTTAAGTAAAGCATATAAGATGTTAGAAGATGTTGAGTCTTTTTCTTTTAAGAAATCAGAGAATCGGATGTTAAAAAATCAAGCGTGAAGAGCAAGCATTAATTAAAAACGATTCGAGCGATGGTCAAGAAAGAGTTGTGGATTCAACTATCTAAGCCCATCCTCATGTGCCTTCAAGAACACTTTCAAAAAGAAAGGCTTTAAAGAGAGGCATTCATATGAGTCATAGGGTCTTTTTCCTTTTAAAAACAAGAGAAAAGAAAAAGCAAGGGAGAGTTCGATAGCAAGCCCAGAGAGAAGTTTAGTTACCCATGGAGAAAGAAAAAGAAAACGACGACATAATATAAGCCATACCGTACTGCAAGTAGAGGAGAAATCGGCTCAATTTTGTATTGCTGTCACTTCAACCTTCAAGTACAAGCTCTCAGTTCTCTCTCTCACAAGTTCTTGAAACTGGACTACAACTTAAAAAGAAAGATTACAATTTTGCTTCTAGCTAACAAGAGCCTAAATCCTAATAAAAGAAATGCAAAACTTAATCCTAGTCTTCGCCCCTTTTTGCCTTGCTGAAAGAGGTATTTATAGCCAAAAACTCAACAACCACGATCCCGGGGAGGTCGGGGGAGCAAACGCTCCCCCTAACTCCCCAAGATTGCCGCAAAAACGCGGCTATTGCCGCGTTTTTGCGGCATTGTTGTGGCCATGTGGCCACAACAAGGGGGGGCAGCTCCCTGGTTTCCTGGTTAGCTCGTATCTCCTGATGGTTTTCTTGTTGCTGCTTCAACCGCTGACTGAATCAGCATTTGATTTTCTTGGCTCCGATTCCTCGATTCAAGGAGGGATTTTCTCAACTCCTTGATAGCCCAAATTTCTTCACTTCGAGTTTATTCTGAATTAATTCAGAATAAAGTGGGCTTTTGGGCTTGTTCCTCCTTTCTTCCTTTAAGCACTTGGGCCTACATTTAGCAAAGAAAAAGACAACTTATTAATAGAATTTATTAGCTAACAAGTGTGGTAAAGTGACAACATAAATGCAATGTATGTGACAAATCAACCGGTCCGGTCGGCCGCCCGCCTAGGTGGCAGTAGCCGTTGGGCTCCGGTCGACCGGTCGGGTCGACCGTCCTATAAATAGGAACACAGGTTTCTGAAGGCGGTCGACCGTCCGGTCGACCCAGAAAACCCGAGAGCAAGCCTGCAGTCAGTCGGTCGACCGGGCGGTCGGCCGACGGACATGCACAAGCGTGCATGTTCAGCACTATCGCCGGTCGACCGGGCCGGTCGGCCGGTTTCGCCTGAAACAGAAAAATGACAGCAGGACAGAACTGAAAATTTTTTGTAAAAATGTTTTTGAGGTAAGGAAAACTAAGTATCATGCTAGAAGGAGTATACATGATTTTAAACATGATATTATACCTTTGTAAAACTTAGAGTCATGTATGTTTGTTAAAGCATGAAACTTAGAAACACAAAGTTTTAAAACACAAAAAACTTGTATACCAAACATGTGTGTGTGCATCCTAGAGCCAATTTCCAAAACTCAAACTTTAACAAACTATTTCTTACATTGGTTCTAAGTACTACAAGTGCTTCAAGAGGGCTTCATCATGTGATCTTCAAAACTTGATTCTTGAGCCCAAATTGAGTTGACTTGAGTCCAAAACACCTTCCTTTAGGGAAGAAACCATCTAGTTGAGTTAGAACCCTGAAACACACTAAAACAATAAACATGATTAGTACAAATAACGAATATGTTTTGTAATCATCAAAACACACTAAAACGGGTGATTGTAACCTTGGACCAACAATCTCCCCCTTTTTGATGATGACAAAACATATAAGTTATTTAAACAAAAATGGAAGAAGAGCTTGGAAAGCTCCCCCTCAAATAATGCTATGTATAAAGAATGACTATGAGAAGCTAAATACATAAGGCATTGTCAAAAACTCAAATAAACAAACAATAAACAAAAACTCTTTTTCTTTTTCTCTTTTTCTTTTTCTCCCCCTTTTTGTCATACATCAAAAAGGGTTAAAACAAAACACATAAAGTATTAAAGAAAACTTTATCTTTAAGAATCCATAATGCAAACATTCAACTCACCACAAATAAAAGAGAATCTAGCATAGTCTAATGGTTTAGTAAAAATATCGGCAAGTTGAAAATCGGTAGAAACATAATCAATATCGATATCACCTTTCTCATAATGATCTCTAAGAAAGTGATACCTAATGTCTATGTGCTTAGTTTTACTATGTTGATTTGCATTCTTTGTCATGTGAAATGTACTAGTATTATCACAAAATATTTTAACATGATCAAAGTGTAAATCATAGTCGAGGAGAGTATGTTTCATCCAAAGAACTTGTGCACAACAAGCTCCGGCTGCAACATACTCCGCCTCGGCGGTTGATAGGGCTACCGAATTTTGCTTTTTGGAAGACCAAGATACAAGACAATTACCTAGGAATTGACATGTTCCACTTGTGCTCTTCCTATCTACCCTATAACCCGCATAGTCGGCATCCGAAAAACTAGTCATTGAAAATTGTCCGGTTTTCGGATACCACAAACCCATTTCAATAGTGCCCTTAAGGTATCTAATTATGCGTTTAACCGCAATTATGTGAGACTCTTTAGGACAAGATTGAAAAAATGTGCACAAAGACAAACGGAAAACATAATATCCGGCCTACTAGCCGTCAAATACAACAAACTACCTATCATGCTACGATAAAGTTTAATGTCTACACTTTTACCTTGTTCATCCTTATCAAGCTTTGTGGTGGTTGCCATGGGAGTTTTGCTTACTTTAGCGCCATCAAGCCCGAACCTTTTGATTAGTTCCTTCGTGTACTTGGCTTGATTGATGAAGATCCCATCCTTCCTTTGCTTGATTTGGAGTCCAAGGAAATAGTTGAGCTCCCCCATCATAGACATTTCAAATTCATCCTTCATGCATGACTCAAAAGCTTGGCAAAGAGATTCATTAGTAGACCCAAAAATAATGTCATCAACATAAATTTGCACAATAAGAATATCATTTTTACATGTTTTGTAAACAATGTGGTGTCAATTTTACCTTTCTTAAAACCATTTGAAATTAAAAATGAAGAAAGTCTTTCATACCAAGCCCTAGGGGCTTCTTTTAAACCATAAAGAGCTTTATCTAATTTAAACACAAAATCCGGATGTGTAGGATCAACAAACCCGGGGGTTTGTTCAACATACACCTCCTCTTCAATAAAACCATTTAGACAAGCACTTTTAACATCCATTTGAAACAATTTAAAATCTTTATATGAGGCAAATGCTAGTGTCATCCGTATGGCTTCAAGCCGTGCTACGGGTGCAAAGGTTTCTTCAAAATCGATTCCTTTGATTTGAGTGTAACCTTGGGCCACTAACCTAGATTTGTTTCTAACTACGTTACCCGATTCATCCAACTTGTTCTTAAAGATCCACTTAGTACCAATTGTTGGTCTATCGTGGGGCCTTGGAACAAGGTGCCAAACTTGGTTGTGCTCAAATTGATTGAGCTCTTCTTGCATGGCTAGCAACCAATATGAATCGGCCTCGGCTTCGAGGACGTTTTTGGGTTCAACATGAGAAATAAATGCATAATGACCACAATAATCATGAAGTTTAGAGCGAGTGGTTACCCCTTTTGATACTTCACCATGATGAGGTCCTTGGGATGATGAGGATTGTATCTCCAATCCTTTGAAAGTTATTGAGTAGGCTCCACTTCATTTGATTGATTTTCATTTCCTTGAGCCTCTTCTACTTTAGCTTCACTTCCTTCATCATCCTTTGGCTTGTCTCCCATAGTAGGTGTATCCTCCAAGGTCACTTTCTCCAAGCCTTCATCCAATGCATCTATTTCTACAACATTCTTAACAAACAAGTTAGATTCCTCAAACTTAACATGTATAGATTCCTCAATAGTCAAAGATGATCTATTGAAGATTCTATAAGCCTTACTAGTGTTAGAATACCCAACAAAAATAGCCTCATAAGATCTAGCATCAAATTTTCCTAAATTATCTTTTGTATTCAAAACAAAACATTTGCATCCAAAAACTCTAAAATATGAAACATTTGGTTTTCTAGAAAAGTACATTTCAAAAGAAGTTTTTGAAGTATTTTTACATAAGAAAACACGATTTGATATATAGCATGATGTATGAACGGCCTCGGCCCACAAATAATGTGGTAGACCATATTCACTAAGCATTGTCCTAGCCATCTCTTGTAATGTTCTATTTTTCCGTTCAACTACTCCATTTTGTTGTGGAGTTCTAGGACAAGATAGTTCATACTTTATTCCATGTTCTTCACAAAAAGTGGTAAAGGGTAGGTTAATGAACTCACCTCCTCTATCACTCCTTATTCTTACAATAGAAGTTTCTTTTTCCTTTTCAACTTTTTTCTTAAAGGCTTGAAAATGTGAAAAGGCTTGGTTTTTATGTTCAAGAAAGAAAACCCAAGTAAAACGTGAATAGTCATCAACCAAAACAAATGCAAATCTATTCCCACTTAGACTTTTGGTTTGAGTAGGACCAAATAAATCCATATGGATCAACTCCAAAGGACGTGATGTCATGATATCCTTAATTGACTTGAAAGAAGACTTAGTTTGTTTCCCAAATTGACATGCGTCACAAATTCGGTCCTTTTCAAAATTCAAACAAGGAATACCTTTCACCATTTCCTTTGTGTTTAACCTAGATATATGGTCAAAGAAATGTGGCCCAATCTTCTATGCCACAACCAAGAGTCATCATCGAGGGCTTTTAAACAAGTAATATTACAAGACATATTTAACATATCAAACATATAAACATTACTTTCACGAAAACCGGAAAACACACAAACATTAGAAGTTCTATCAATTACTTTACAAGCTACATTATCAAAAACTACATCAAAACCTTTATCACAAAGTTGACTAACACTCAAGAGGTTATGCTTGAGGCCGTCAACTAAAACTACATTTTCAATTAAAGGGGATGTGCCAAGTTTTACATTACCGATACCGATGATTTTACCCTTGGCGTCATCTCCGAAGGTGACGGTGCCACCTTCATGGTATCTTGATAGGGTTGCAAAGTTGTTGATGTCCCATGTCATGTGCCTTGAGCAACCACTATCAAGATACCACAATCCTCTACGTCGTTGAGCCTTGGACGGTACCTATATCATTTAACAAATTCGTTGATTTTGGTACCCAAATTTTCTTAGGTCCTTGAAAGTTAGTGTTTCGAACCCAACATTATGACGAGATGCGTTTAGCCTATCATAGCAAAAATTGGCTAAGTGCCCTTTCCGCCCACAATGTGAACATGAGAACACTCTTCCATACATGAATGCATGATGTGTGTGTGAAGTGTGAGCATGTTTTGGGGGTTTGCCACGATGTAAAGGTTGTGTGGTATGAACATGAGCATGGGCATGGTAAACATTTTTCTTAGGGGCTTGTTTCTTAGGAAACATGGCCTCTATCTTCTTCTTATCAAACTCACAATTTTTCAAAACAATTCCTAATGAGTCTATTCTTTCTTTAAGCATGGTAATCTCATTAGAATCAACTAGTAGGGTCTTGCCTTTACAAGAAATCTTATACTTGTCAAAATCATTTTTAGTAGTAACTAAAGTAGAGAGCAAATCATTCTTTTCTTTGGAAAGATTAAATATTTGAAGATTAAGAGATTCATTTTCCTTTTTCATTTTTAAATACTTTTTCTTTAAGAGATCATAGTTATGAGAAAGTTCTACAAATGCTTCTCCTAGTTCATCCGTGGAGAGTTCTTCATCAAAAGAAGTGGAAGGGGTTACCTTGCTTGTGCTTTCATTAGCCATGAAGCACATGTTGGCGGTGTCGATTTCCTCCTCGGATTCGCTCTCGGAATCCCATGTTGCCTTCATTGCTTTCTTCTTATAAGGCTTCTTGGAGGTGGATGGCTTTACTTTGTCCGGACACTCCGCAACAATGTGTCCCGGTCTTTGGCAATTAAAGCATATAATTTTTCTTTCTTCTTTGCCTCCTTGCCATCTCCTTCTTCCTTGAAACTTCACCTTGTTATACATCCTCCGGACGTTCTTCACAAGAAGTGAGAGCTCTTCGTCATCTTCTTCTTCATCGTCTTCGTCGGAGTGAGTGGATTGACTTTTGAAGGCTATAGTCTTCTTCTTGGAAGGAGCCATATCCTCCCTTGCTTTCCTCTCCATCTCATGGGTTTTGAGGTTCCCAATGAGACCAATTAGCTCCATCTCCTCCTTGTCGTTGAGTTCCTTCAAGGTAGTAGCTTTTACTTCCCAAGAAGGTGGAAGAGCCCGGATGATCTTTCTTACTCTTTGGTTCATTGTCAATAGCATCACCTAGAGAAGAAAGTCCATTAGTAATCTTGGTAAATCTTGTAACCATATCATCTATGGTTTCATTTTCTTGCATACAAAAGTTCTCATATTGGGACCGAAGAAGGTCTATCTTATCCCTCTTCACTTGTGAAGTCCCTTCATGTGTAACTAGCAAATGTGTCCAAATTTCATATGTGGATTTGCAATGAATAACTCTAGCTATATCATCATCATTAAGGGCTTGAAGTAGTGCATAATGAGCCCTAGCATTGGCATCAAATTCCTTAGTCTCAATTTCGGACCAAGTGGATTCATCACCGGGGGTGCACTAAAGGGTTTGGTCACGGCCTTTGCAACTCGGCTTCCTAGAGATTGCAAGAAAACGGTCATCTTAACCTTCCATATGGGAAAGTTAAGTCCATCAAACTTAGGGGGTGTCTTGATACCATCGGCCATCTTTACTAAGTGAATATGAATGAAATGATTAGCAAAATTAGGATCTCTCTAAGGTTGTTAAGCCAAGAGCCTAGAGTCCAAGCTCTGATACCAATTGAAAAACACCTAGAGGGGGGTGAATAGGTGTAATTTCTAATCTAACAATCTTTTTAAAATTATGGTGAATTAATGATGCAACGATCTCTCAAAACAAGACTAAGAGCCGAATACCCCGTGAAGGGTTCTGAACTCCTTCCTCCGGATTCCCCTTGAATGGGTTAGAGGTGCGCAATGCAACCTTGTTGTATAAGAATTGATCGAACAAAGAATGAATAATATGCAATGATGAAATGCACACAAGATATATCACAAGTACCACAACTAGAAGAAATAACACAAGGAAAGAAAACTAGATCTCAAGCAAGTAATTGAAAGCAAAAGAGTGCAAGAGAAATTTAAAGCAAAAATGGACACAAGGCAATCGCAAACACAAGATATTTGTTTCGAGGTTCGAGCCACCGCTCTACTCCCCGCCTTCACCTCCATGAAGGGTTTCCACTATCCACCGAGGACGCTTACAACCGTCTACCAAAGACCCGAGCACCGAGCTCCACAACTTACAATGACCTCTACCGAAGAGGTGTCTCCACAAGAAGAAGAAGAACACAAGTAGCCAAAGTGATCACAACAAGATCACTAAACTCTTTACAAACTCTCACTCTTTTACAACTTCCTTATAGAATGAGTAGGGGAATTTTGGCTCTATGAAGTGTAGTGAGAAAAACTTCAGTTGTAGAATGATATTTTCTAACAAACACAACTGAAAAACAAGCTCAAGAAAGATTGCAAATTGGAGAGCTTAAAAACTTTTCTTCTCTTTTGAAAAACTTGAAAACTTAAGGCTTTTTCTTGGTGTCAGTACAAGAGGCTATACTCCTCTATTTATAGGGAGAAGAAAGGGTTAAAAACAATTTATTTTAAGTTTATTTGACCTGAAAAAGTTCTCCAAAACCTTAGGAAAAGTCTGCAAAAACAGATTAAGAAAACAGTTTTCAGAATTACACAAAAGAGGAAAGAGCCGTTGGGCTTTTGCAGGCTTGGCGGTCGACCGGTCCGGTCGGCCGCCCGCCTAGGTGGCAGTAGCCGTTGGGCTCCGGTCGACCGGTGGGGTCGACCGTCCTATAAATAGGAACACAGGTTTCTGAAGGCGGTCGACTGTCCGGTCGACCCAGAAAACCCGAGAGCAAGCCTGCAGTCAGTCGGTCGACCCGGGCGGTCGGCCGACGGACATGCACAAGCGTGCATGTTCAGCACTGTCGCCGGTCGGCCGGTTTCGCCTGAAACAGAAAAATGACAGCAGGACAGAACTGAAAAATTTTTGTAAAAATGTTTTTGAGGTAAGGAAAACTAAGTATCATGCTAGAAGGAGTATACATGATTTTAAACATGATATTATACCTTTGTAAAACTTAGAGTCATGTATGTTTGTTAAAGCATGAAATTTAGAAACACAAAGTTTTAAAACACAAAAAACTTGTATACCAAACATGTGTGTGTGCATCCTAGAGCCAATTTCCAAAACTCAAACTTTAACAAACTATTTCTTACATTGGTTCTAAGTACTACAAGTGCTTCAAGAGGGCTTCATCATGTGATCTTCAAAACTTGATTCTTGAGCCCAAATTGAGTTGACTTGAGTCCAAAACACCTTCCTTTAGGGAAGAAACCATCTAGTTGAGTTAGAACCCTGAAATATACTAAAACAATAAACATGATTAGTACAAATAACGAATATGTTTTGTAATCATCAAAACACACTAAAACGGGTGATTGTAACCTTGGGCCAACAGAATCGGGGAATGAAAATGGTGGACAATGTGGTTGATAATTTGACTCGGGGGAGGTGAATCCCCATTGACTCTATGAAGAGTTGAAATTATTTTGAAAATCTTGGTTATAGGATAGAAGATATGAGTCATATTGAGTCGGATAATCCCAACTCGGCATATATGGTTGGTTCATGTTGTACATAGCCGGGTTGGAGTTATCCGAGTCAAATGAGGTCAGAGTGAAATATGGATTTATATCATGATTGAAAGAATTATTGTTGTTAAAATCCATTTCACAATATACAAAAAAGAAAAACAATCAAACAAACAAACAAACAAACAAAGAAAAAGAAAAAGAAAAAGAAAATAAGCCTATATGCTAGGGTTGACTTAGACCTAGATGACTCCTAACTGGTTAGACTGTCCACGGGGGGTACATTGTTGAAAGTTGACCATGAGTTAATCGGCCAGGTAGGGGTAAGATCAGTGGGAGGTATCCATGCCGGAGTAACGGGCCTAATTATACCAAACCACTGTTCTTCGAGGTTTCGCCTCTCAATCCCCAACCTTAGACACCGATTTAGCAAGAGTCAAATTCTAACAACTTTCCCCTTAGGTCAATCTCCTAAATGAGTCTGAGATGTCCCTAGGGGTCAACGTCTAGCAATTTTTATTAGGCTTGGGTTGTGTGAGTGGGGAGGTGATTTTTGGGTTAAGAGAGGGTAATGATTTCCCCACCTTATATTGTTTTGGGTTTTGTCCTTAAGTTAAATTTTTGCAAGTGTGCAATATAGATAAGAATGAACACAAAAAAGCGATTAAATCACTGAAGTGTTTGTTCTAACTATATGCAATGCAATATGTACACCTCCTATCAATATCACAACAACACAAAAATAAAATACAGTATATTGGAATTAAAATTGACACGTGCCTAGATGCAAATGTCTAAACCATTTTAAAGCATCCAATTTCTGTATTTTACTTCTTACAATTATTTACAGAGTACAAGTAATATAAAAAAAAATTAGCAGCAGAGTATATGAATGTACAAGAAGTTACCCGACCACACTTGAGCAAGTGTGGAATTCTGCAATGCTAAAACTTTAACCTGCACACCAAAAAACAAAGAAGAAAAGTTAACAAAAACGCGAAATCAAACCGTTCCCATCCCCGGCAACGGCGCCAAAATTTGATCGAGGGAAAACCGCACACAAAAAGTGTATGTTTTGAAGTTAAGATTTAAAGTGTGTGCTTTGGCTTCCTCGATACTTCCGTTATAGCATAGAGGCTAAAACGAGTCGAATCCACAACGACGGGAGGCGATAGAAGCTTACACGGTATGTTCACGTGTATGTTAACGGTTCTTCAAAGTTTGAAAGAATTAAAAGAAAAGAAAAGAAAGAATGAAAAGAGAAGTATGGTGGAAACACAAAGAAGTGGGAAACATAGAAAAGAATATGTTTGTGATTTTTGTATTTATTTCTAAAACAAAGTGAAAAAGAAAGAAAACTCACGGCTACTAACTACTAATGACTCTACCAACACGCTAACCTCTTAGTGATAGTTGCCTCACATGTATCATTGGCCATTACTAGTCCTTGGTTCAAGAGCTTTTAAAGCATGGCTCATATGTAACTAATCACAACCCAACTCAACAAAAAAGTGCAAGCTACACTTAAACTATCAAAACTATAGAAAAATAAGCATGGAGTAAAGTAATGTTAGCTTGTTAGTGGTTAGGAAGATAGAGTGTTAGATCCATCATCATGAGCCATCAATGGCTCTTGCAAGAGCAAGGCCAAACCGAGGCTATTAGATTCATGTGGATTATCAAATAAGAAGTTAGACTAGTTGGTGGTTAGTTTGCCATGAGATAAAAGTTAGCTACACATGTAAAAGGAAGTAGAGAGAAAACAAAGAGAGGTAAAGAGAGAACCTTTCATAGCTTGTCACCTTTTATTACAAGCACTCTTACATTCCACTCATGTATAACTCTCTCCCCTAATACAAGATCTAAAGGAAATGAAAAATATAAAGAAGAAGAAGAAGAAAAACTACACTACACTACCCTAAACTATAAAATGAAAATGAGAACTACCCTAAACCTTGCATATCTCAACTCTGGAACCCCAAGGGGGTATTTATAGGCACCAGGGAAGAGGGGGCCAGGGGATAAACCCTGGCCCAAAACGCGGCCTCGGCCGCGGCCATACTGGGGCCGCGCGCGGCGCTTAGAGCATCGCGCGGTCCCGTCTGTCTCCTGTCAGTTCCTGTGCCCGGTTTCTAGTTTGCAGCCCCTGATTTTGATGAATCAGCTCTTCTAGGTCAATGGCTATGATATAGGCTTTTAATCACCAATTAAATGGTGATTTAGGGTCTTCTTCTTCATTGCACACCATGGACCTAGAATCAAGCAAGCAAAGCGTTATTAGCAGAATTTTATACCAAATAAATAAGCGGATGTGATAAAAATTATACAAAATTAGAGACTAATCAACCTAGAAAAAGTCTGTGCTATCTAGGAGATGCAGCCTTCAAGGAATCTTAGAGAGCTTAGAGGATCGCACGGGTGTCTAGCATATATTCGTAGGTTTATCTCAAATCTCTCAGGACGATACTAACCCTTCACCAAATTGATGAAGAAGGGTGTTTCATTCATCTGGGACGATGCTTGCCAATAAGCGCTTGAAGAAATCAAGCGGTACATCACGCATCCACCTGTCCTTACAGCTTCGGTGTCAAAAGAATCTTTCCTGATATACGTTCGAGCTATGGATCATTCTCTAGGAGGTTTGCTAGCCCAGAATAATGATCGTGAACACGAGCAGGCAATCTACTACCTGAGTAGAACTATGATCGGAGCTGAACATCGATACAACCCGATCAAAAAAGAATGCTTAGCACTGGTATTCGCAGTCCAAAAGATGCGACACTACTTGATGGGCCAAACCATACATGTCATATCAAAAGTCAATCCCTTAAGATTGCTTATAATAAAGCTATCGTCACTAAATGGTCGATTGGCAAAATGGACCATGTTGCTCTCCCATTATGAGATGCAATTCCTGCCTCAAAAAGCTGTAAAAGGACAGGCGGTGGCAGACTTCTTAGCTGAGCACCCAGTTCCAAGGGCGACCAAACTTTATGAAGATCTCCCAGATGAGGTCCCTGAAGTTTGTTTGACCCAGACATCTTTCGAAGGACAAGTGTGGCAAGTCTTCTTCGACGGCACATCGAGAACGGGTCCGCGAGGAAATATTATCGCAGGAGTGGGGGTAGTACTTGTCTCCCCACAGAACTACGTAATCCCTCGTGCATTCTCATTAACTGAGCCATATTCCAACAATGCAGTAGAATACAATGCTCTCTTAATCAGGATGCAAATCGCCGATGAGGCGTTAAAAATCTCGAAGCATACGATGATTCAAAGCTCATCGTTAACCAGGTTCGCGGGGAGTACAAAGTCAGAGATGAAGACTTGGTACCCTATCATAACGCAACTATCTACATGGCAGAGAGGTTCAGAAATTTCTACATCGACCATGTACCTTGCCAGTAAAATGCGCATCAGATGCACTGGCATCTCTCGCTGCTTCCTTGGTTTTTCCAGCCGGAGCGACGGATAAAGTATTCGTCTACAACCATGATTTGTATTGTCCAAGATTCACTTTTAAAGAAAACCAAAAGCCGACAGCAGACCTTGAAGTCAAAGAAGCTATAGAGACTTCAACAAGTCTAGAGCTCAGAGATTGACTATTTACGTACATTGACTACGCATTATATGACATTTTGCCTGATGACCCTAGAAAGGCGACTGCCATTAAAAGGAGGGCCCCTAAATTTTACTATAATGCAATCACAAGAACACTATATCGCCGATCGCATGATAGAATCCTCCTCCGCTGCTTGTCACATAAATACGCACAGGAAATATTCAAAGAGGCTCATGATGGCATGTATGGAGCTCACCAACCTGATCCAAAAATTAGAGATCAACTCTGAAGACTGGGATATTATTGGCCAAAGATGATCCCTAACACCATCGCTTACGCTAAGAGATGTCATGCCTGTCAGATCCATAGTGACTTCATTCACACGGCACCAGGACACCTTCGCCCTACAACTTCTTCTTGGCCATTCAAATTTGGGGAATGGATGTGGTTGGTCCTATCAGCCCAACTTCATCCAAAGGACATCGGTTTATCTTAGCTATAACTGATTACTTCTCTAAATAGGCTGAAGCTATCCCCTTAAGGGAGATAAAGACATCTGACGTGATCAAGTTCATTAAACATCATTTGGTCTACTGCTTTGGCGTACCATAACAGATTGTCAATGAAAATGGGCCTCAGTTCGTTAGCCAAGCCTTTCAGAGATTCTGCAACAAGTTCAGAATTCAAAGTGTATCTTCAACGGCATTCTACCCAGCCGCTAATGGCCTTGCAGAAGATTTCAGCAAGACCATTGGGAAACTTCTCAAGAAATTTGTCTCGAAGAGCCAACGTGAATGAGATGATAAGTTAGGTGAATGCTTATGGGCTTATCGCACAATAGTGAGAACCTTGACGAAAGCTACACCGTTCTCTTTGGTATACGGGTGTGAGGCCGTACTTCCATTTGAAATCCAGATCCCATCTCTACGCGTTGCTTTAACAACGAAGATGACAAATGAGGAGAAGCATCGACTGCGACTCCAAGAGCTGAAAGTTTTGGACGATAAATGTCTACAAGCTTAACAGCAAATCAAGCTCTATCAAGCTCGAATTACCAGAGCCTTCAATAAGAAAGTCAAGGAGCAGACTTTCAAGAAAGGTGACCTTGTCTTATCTGTCAGAAGATCCATGGTGATGACGCATAATACCAAAGGAAAGTTCCAAACCAAATTTTAAGGACCATTTGTAGTGGAGTCAGTCTACTCGAATGAGCATACTGAAATTACACCTAGAGGGGGGTGAATAGGTGTAAGGCTAATTAATTCAATATTCAATGCAAAATAAAAATGAGATGATGCAAACGATCACTCAAAGTAAGATTAGAAGCCGTATCCCCGTGAAGGATTTTGAACTTCTTCCTCATGATTCCTCTAGATAAGAGTTTGAGGTGCTCAATGCAATCTTGTTATAATGAATATAGATCTACAATGAATGAATGAATATAAAGTAGATAAGAGAGATAAGAAATCAGTCGCAAACAAAGAGATTTGTTTCGAGGTTCGAGCCACCGCTCTACGTCCCCGCCTTCACCACTGTGAAGGTTTCCAATTCATTAGAATTTCCACCAAAGGAATTACAACCGCACGAAGTACACAACTCCCCAATACACTCCTCTAGTCCAGATGTAGAATAACAACAATTGAACAATATCTGGGTGATCAAAAGACCACAAACTCTCTCTTGCAAAACTCTCTTACAAAACCCTATAGAATTAAATATAAATTTTAAGCTCAAGAATTTGTAAGTGAGAGTAAAATCAGAAGAGAGATTTTTGAGAATCAAAAACTTAAAGAAAATTTTTGAAAATGAAAGCACAAAACTGAAACTTGAAAACTCTTTCTCTTGAAACTCAAAACTTGATTTTTCAAATAGAATTGCTGCTGTTGTTGTTGTAAACTCAACCCTAATGACCCATTTATATAGGTTTTAGGAAGAGCAAACTTAGAATAGTTTTACCAAGTTTAAAAAGAATAAATTGACTCTTAAAATTCAACAAAACACGTTTTAAAAACATGTTAAAAATTAGCCTCCAGAAAATTAGCCATTCTGCCAATTTGGCAGACTGTTGGTTAAATTTGAGCATAATTTACAGGCCTAAAACGTGAGAATTCAGAAATCCGTATATAGGACTTATTTGTAAAGCTCTAAGTATTCTTTCTAATGCAACTTAAATCAACTCAATATCATTTTCGAATAGAAAGTTATCAATAAAATACTGAAAGGTGTCAAATCAAAAACTGTAAACTGTTTTCGGAACAACAATAGACTTGAACCCAATATTTTACATCTTTAACATTTGAATCAGAAAATGATTATTGAATAAGAAATGTAGCTCTAAATGTTATATTTGAAATGCAATTTAAATCATCTCATGTGAATATAAGAATAAAAAGCTATGAAAAAAAAATCTAAAAGGGTGTCGAACAGATCATCAGAATTAAAACTGGTTAAAATCCAAAACCGATATATGTGTACTTGAAATCCAAAACCAGTTAAACTGAAAACCAAACATATTAAACTTGTATGTGTGTGTGTGAACATGCGTTTCAAAAATATATTATATCCTTTAACAAACTAAACTAAATACAAACCGAAGTCTTCTTGTAGAACCCCTTCTCCAAGTCGACTTGTTCCAAACACGATCCAACGAGCTTGACTCCAACCGAGTGCTACATGCGATCTTGACGCGTGAGCTCTTGAATCTACATGTGTTAGCTCTTATACTCTTTTGTTAAAATTAGACACCTACTAATATCTTGATTAATAACTGAAACTATATGAACACAAGATCATTAGTAAACTATAACTACATGAGTTAATCATCATCAAAACTAGAGTGACGGGCCTTTGGGCCAACAAATACCGCCTTATAACCCCAAACGGTGATATGCTCATGATGTTGATCAATGACAGATTCTTGAAGAAATACTATCCTTGACAGGATCCTTCCTATGATCAGGTTAACATTACACCTCTGATCAAAATTTTCAGATCCAAGATGTTTGGAAGAGTATCAAAGAAGAGCTTCTTTCTTTCTTTAATGGATCATATTATGATCGATCTTTGTCGAGCCGACCGAACGCTGGTTACATCATGATGCATGATGTAAACATTGAAGAAGAAATAAAGTGCGAAACTTCAGTTTTAACCTTCTTACTCTTCTCTAGTTGATCTATGAATATCTGACGCCTCTGACGGCTAAGGATAGAGGAAAATGTTGGCTTTTAAATCCAACCTAAGTTCTCGATAACTCATCATGCTGAGAGAATAGCATGGCTAGCCCAACTCAAATGGTAGTTGGTAAAGGCAGACCAAATCTATTGATAGTTGAGGGTTTGCTAAAAATCCTAAGGGACTTGGTCCCATCCTTCCCTCCAAAATCTCATACCAATTCTCGCCCATGGAATAGTAGGACCACAAAATACCGTGTCCATTTTCCCGATGGAATGAGCAGAGACTGGTCACGTTAACAATAAACCTCTGACAAGCTATTTTTCTCAATCTCTAGTGGAGTGAGTCAGTCAAGTTAATATTAAACCTCTGACAACAAGACCCACCCAAAATCTCTCTGTCATTAAGTTTAACCTTAACCTCTAACAGCAAACCTTCCATGCCCCTAGAAAATCAATGTGTGTCATGTTAATATTACGCCTCTGATAGTTCATTCTATTTTCCACCAAAGTCCCCTACCAATTCTCTCCCATGGAGGGGTAGGTCCACGAGCTCAATCACTGCTACGTTAACACTATACCTCTAACAATAAAAAGTTTCAATACTCCCCAGTGAGTACAAACTCCCACTTGTCACTCCCTTACATGGAGTCACAAGTCTTCAACCCTTGTCAAGTTAATACTAAACCTCTGATATTCCAAACTTCACTTGTCAATTCTCCTCAATAGAATGATAAGTCCTTAAAATTACTCATATTTGTCAAGTTAACACTACACCTTTGACATTCCAAACTTTACTTGTCAATTCTCTTCAATAGAATGACAAGTCCTCAAAATTGCTTATATCACTAATCAACTCTTGTCAAGTTAACAGTACACCTCTGACAAATTACTGTTAAGTTTAATATCACACCTCTAATAGTGATTAAGTTGCTGCCAAGTTCAATATTAAATCTCTGACAGTCACTTTCCTCAGGCTTCCATATTGAAGTCGAGATGAATGATGCTAAGTTTAACATCACACCTCTAGCATCCAGTTCATTGTTAAGTTCAACAATACACCTATGACAATGACTTTCCCTCGAACTTCCGTATCGAAGTCGAGATGACTAGTGTTAAGTGAAAAACACCTAGAGAGGGGTGAATAGGTGTTATGTTAATCAAATGCACTTTTAAAAACTAGTTAGGATGTATGATGCAAGCGGTCACTCAAAACAAGAAATTGAAGCTGAATTCCCAATGAATGCTTTGATACTAATTGAAAATACACCAAGAGGGCGGGTGAATAGGTGTATGGCTAATCTAAAGACAAATGATGTGGGATTAAAAACTAAATGTTACACACTTAGTGTAACCAAAGAGTGTAGCCAAATTCTCGGTGAAGGGCTCTGGACTAACTCCTCTTGATTCCTCTAAATAAGAGTTGAGGTGCTATTTGAAGCTCTCTTGGTTCAACACAAGTATAGGCACGCACAAACAATACCAAGCATATATATGATATGAACAAAATGATTCATCCACAATATAAGAGAGAGTTTAGAGATAGTGGATCAATCGCAAACACCAAGATATATTTCGAGGCTCGAGCTACTGCTCTACGTCCCCGCCTTCTCACAGAAGGATTTCTGCTAAAGCGTCCACACAGGACTTCCCACACAAGGAACCTCCACTGAGGATTTGGCAAATACAACTAGGAGTATACAACTCCTCTCTCAAATAATAACATCTACACAAGAGGTAAGGCACTAAGCCACACAAGATCAACATCTCAATAGAGGGATAGGCACAAAGCCAACATAATCACCTCTTCACTAAGAGGGATAAGGCACAAAGCCAAACAACCATAATCACCTCTACACTTAGGGGCCGTTTGTTTCGCGTAAAACTCTGTAATTCGTAAATAACTTACTACCCAGTTACAACTACGGTGTTTGTTTGGACCGTAATTCGTAAAAGACTTACGTAACTCAACTAACACTCACATGCAACCCAGTTACCACTCACTTACAGCCCAGTTACAGTTAATTTTGTGGTCATACAAATTTGTAATATTTTTTATATTAATATTAAAATTTTTTAATATTTAACTTTTTTAATATTTATTTGCAGTATTAAAACTTTTAAAATCACCAAATAGTTAATTTTGTGGTCAACTTTTTCACTTACGACTTATACATTGCGACAACCAAACTCCGTAAAGTACAATACACTTTCCCACTTTACAATTTTATATTACCAACAAAACACCGTAAAATTTACATACATGTAACTCATTTACAATTGTAAAAGACTTTACTAATTACAACTACGAATTACAGCCAGTTACGACAACCAAACAGACCCTTAGAGGATAGCTACAAACCCAATTGCACAACCTCCTCTACACTTAGAGGGAAAGGCACAAAGCCAAAGCAAAGGAAGGGTTACAACTGAAAAGTCCCTTAGAGGGGGGGTGAATAGGTGACAATGCTAATCAAGGGCAAATTAAAAATTCAAAGCTACAACAATTAACAATCAAGAATCACAAGATGAATGCAAGCAAGTAGGTATGATAATGAATATGATGAGCAAGTAATAAGTGCAAGCAAAGTAGAGTAAGGAATGCAAGAATGTAAACCAATCGCAAACACAAGGATATGTTATCGAGGTTCGAGCACCCAGCTCTACTCCCCGCCTTCCCCAGAAGGATTCTAGCTACTTCCACTATCACAAAGATCTCAATTACAATGGAGTACCCAACTCCACAATCTCAGTACAAGTAATTTCCTTGGTAGTCAAAAGACCACAAACTCTCTCTTTCAAATATCTCTTCCCTTACAAAGGTCCTTAGAGAATATTGAGTAGGAATGAAGCTCTTGTTGTAAGTGAAGAAAGAGAATTAAATTAGAGAGTATTTGAAAACCCTTCAGAAAATCAGTGAGAAATTCAGCACAAAAACCAAGAAACAAGTCTCTTTTGAAAGCCTTAAACTTTTGAATTTTTTAGCAATAATTGTTGTAACCAATCTCTCCCCAAACACCCCTATTTATAGGAGAGGGCTAGGGATTAGGGATAAGATATAATTACTGATGTTTAGGAGGTAATTAACTCAAAATATATTCTTAAACGAATTTTTAAAAACAAAAGACAAAAATAAACAGCTCTTAAAAATCTGCCCGTTACTGTTCAAACGGTCGGATCGGTCGACCGGGCCGGTCGACCGGTAGTTCAAAAATTCGACCGTTATAGGCTAGCGGTCGACCGACCCGGTCGACCGATAAAACCTGTGAGCAAAAACAATAGTCCGGTCGACCGCCCCGGTCGACCGATAGACATGCACACGGATACGTGCATCTGCCAGAACTTCGGTCGACTGGTCCGGTCGACCGGACCAGACTGACACAGACTCGGTCGACTGCCCCGGTCGACCGGATCAGGTCAAAAAACGATTTTAGAAAAGAAAACAAAGAGGATTTTGATTTTAACAAAAATACTTTTGAACAGGGAATAGTATAAAATATAAAGATGTATCTGTAGGCAAAAACTTGTAGGCAAAATATTTTTGTATAATTTATAAGAAATTATTTTGGAATGAGCATGTGCGCAAAAAGGTGTGTGATAGAGCTTCAAACCTATCCACTATTCTTTAACATACTATAAACTGAAAAACAAATTACATGAAGACTTCTTGTGCTATCTTCAAGTCTTTGAGCCATCCAATGCCTTGCTAGAGCCTTCTCTTCTATGATCCTTCCTTGATGTGCAATTTGCCTTCCTTGCTTTGTGGAACTTAGAAGTTCTTGCAATAGCTAAGCGAATGGTCTCTAAACATGGTACAAACCTGAAACTTATCTTGAACAAATGATTAGTACCAAATAGCACTAATTTGGTTTGTCATCATCAAAACACAAAACAATTGGAGAGTGTAACCTCTTGGGCCAACAATCTCCCCCTTTTTGATGATGACAAAACAAATAGGCTATTAACAAAAATATAGGGAGGAGAAAGCTCCCCCTCAAATTATGCTATACATAAAACACAAGAATATGCTCTAGATACCAATAATTGAAATGATGCACCAATTATTGAAACTAATTAAAACACAAAAATTGCTCTTGATACCAAAAATATCAAAACAACTAAAACACATGAATTCATAAAACCAAAACATATAAATTCATAAAGCTTCATAAAACTTATTTTTGTCCATGTAAAACTTATTCTCCCCCTTTTTGTCATACATCAAAAAGGGTTATGAAAAACATGTCTATTCAATAATACAAACATTAAGTTCTCCACAAATAAACGAAAATCTAGCAAAATCAAGAGGTTTAGTGAAAATATCGGCTAGTTGTAAATCCGTGGAAACATAATCAATATCTATGTCACCTTTCTCAAAATGATCTCTAAGAAAGTGATATCTAATCTCAATGTGCTTGGTCTTACTATGTTGATTTGCATTTTTGGTCATGTGTATAGTACTAGTATTATCACAAAATATTTTTATATGATCAAAGTGCAAATCAAAATCAAGGAGAGTATGTTTCATCCAAAGGACTTGTGCACAACAAGCTCCCGCGGCAACATACTCCGCCTCGGCGGTTGAGAGAGCTACGGAATTTTGTTTCCTAGAGGACCATGAAACAAGACAATTACCAAGAAATTGACATGTCCCACTAGTACTCTTCTATCTACTCTACAACCCGCATAGTCGGCATCCGAATAACTAGTCATTGAAAAATCTATAGTTTTTGGATACCAAAGACCCATTCCAATAGTGCCCTTAATATAACGAATAATGCGTTTTACCGCAATAAGATGAGACTCTTTAGGACACGATTGAAATCTAGCACAAAGACACACACTAAACATGATATCCGGCCTACTTGCCGTCAAATATAAAAGACTTCCTATCATGCTTCTATATAATTTAATATCAACATTTTTACCTTGTTCGTCCTTATCAAGCTTGGTTGTAGTTGCCATTGGAGTGTTGCAAGCCTTTGATCCTTCAAGCCCAAACTTCTTTACTAGCTCCTTTGAGTACTTGGCTTGGTTAATGAAGGTTCCGTCTTGCAATTGCTTGATTTGGAGTCCAAGGAAGAAATTGAGCTCACCCATGGAAGACATTTCAAATTCTAGTTGCATTACCTTCTCAAAATCCTTGCATAAAAGCTCATTAGTAGATCCAAAAATTATATCATCAACATAAATTTGCACAATTAAAATATCATTATCAACATGCTTAGTAAAAAGAGTTGTGTCTACTTTGCCTTTAATAAAATCATTTGAAATGAGAAAACTAGAAAGCCTTTCATACCAAGCTCTTGGAGCTTGTTTCAATCCATACAAAGCTTTATCAAGTTTAAAAACAAAATCGGGATGAACATGATCAATAAAATCGGGAGGTTGAGAAACATAAACTTCTTCATTAATAAATCCATTCAAAAATGCACTTTTCACATCCATTTGAAAAAGTTTAAAATTTTTAAAACATGCAAAAGCTAGTGTCATCCGTATGGCTTCAAGCCGTGCTACGGGTGCAAAGGTCTCCTCAAAGTCAATTCCCTCAACTTGAGTGTAACCTTGGGCCACTAACCTAGCTTTATTCCTAATGACATTTCCGGACTCATCCATCTTGTTTCTAAAGATCCACTTAGTACCAATTATTGGTCTATCGTGGGGCTTAGGAACAAGGTGCCAAACTTTGTTGCGCTCAAATTGATTGAGTTCCTCTTGCATGGCAAGCAACCAATATGGGTCCGTCTCGGCTTCGAGAATGCCTTTGGGTTCAAAATGAGAAATGAAAGCAAAGTTACCACATAGGTCATGGAGTTTGGAGCGCGTTGTGACTCCTTTAGATGCATCACCCAAGATGAGCTCCTTAGGATGATTTGTAGCGTATCTCCAAGCTTTAGGAAGCGGTTGAGCGCTTTCCTCTTTATCCTCTTGAACATCACCAATAGGTTCTTGCTTATCTTCTTGAGCGGGTGAGTCCTTCAAGGATAGCTTCTCCATGCTTTCACCTAATGGTTCAATCTCTACAACATTCTCAACAAACACATTAGACTCTTCAAACTTAACATGCATGGTTTCTTCAATAGTAAGTGAAGATCTAATAAAAACTCTATATGCTTTGCTAGTAGAAGAATATCCAACAAAGATAGCTTCATAAGCCTTAGCATCAAATTTACCCAAATTCTCTTTAGTATTTAAAACAAAACATTTGCATCCAAAAACTTTGAAATATGCAACATTTGGTTTTCTAGAATGATACATTTCAAAAGATGTTTTAGAAGAATTTTTGCATAAATAAATACGATTCGATATATAGCATGCGGTGTTTACGGCCTCGGCCCATAAATATTGAGGGAGGTCATATTCACTTATCATTGTCCTAGCCATCTCTTGAAGTGTTCTATTTTTCCTTTCTACAACTCCATTTTGTTGTGGAGTTCTAGGACAAGACATTTCATGCTTAATTCCCTTTTCATCACAATAAGTCATGAAGAGTTGGTTAATAAACTCACCACCTCTATCACTCCTTATTCTTAAAATCGGAAAACCTTTTTCTTTTTCAACTCTTTTTCGAAAAATCTTAAAATGAGAAAAAGTTTGATCTTTATTTTGCAAAAAGAAAACCCAAGTAAAACGGGAGAAATCATCAACCAAAACAAATGCAAATCTACTTCCTTTTAAACTCTTAGTTTTAGTTGGTCCAAATAAATCCATATGAATTAATTCTAATGGCCTAGTTGACATGATATCCTTGATTGGTTTAAAGGAAGACTTGGTTTGTTTCCCAAGTTGACACGCACCACAAATGCGGTCTTTCTCAAACTCAAGCAAGGAATACCCTTCACCAATTCCTTAGAATTAATCCTAGAAATATGGTCAAAAGATGCATGTCCAAGTCTTCTATGCCAAAGCCAAGAATTTTCATCAAAAGCATTTAAGCATTTAGTAGAACAATCTAGATTAAGCATGTCAATAATATAAACATTATTATCACGAAAACCGGTAAGAATACAATCATTAGATTTAACATCAAAAATCTTGCAAGAAGTATCATCAAAAACAACTTTAAGTCCACGGTCACAAAGTTGACTAATGCTAAGCAAATTATGTTTTAAACCATCTACTAAAACAACATTTTCTATAATAGGAGATGCACCAATTTGAATGTTACCTATACCGATGATAGTTCCTTTGGAGTCATCCCCGAAGGTGACGGTGCCACCTTCCATGTACCTTGATAGGGTTGTGAAGTTGTTGATGTCCCATGTCATGTGTCTTGAACAACCACTATCAAGGTACCACCGCTCCCTACGTCTTGGAGCTTTGGTGTGTACCTACATCAAACAATTTAAGACTTGATTTTGGTACCCACATTTTCTTGGGTCCTTGAGGGTTAGTGTCATGAACCCAAACAAGATTATTTGACCTATTTAGTTGATCATAGCAAAACTTAGCTAAATGTCCATGTTTACCACAATATGTGCATCTATATACTCTACCATATCTAAATGCATAATGAGTGTGTGATTTGTGAGCATGAGCATTGTGAGCATGAAAGGATTTAACATGTGTGTGTTGTGTGGTGTGAGCATGGGAAATCTTATCATGAGAAATTTTAACATGAGAAGTATTCTTTTTAGAAAATTTTTCTTCAAGCTTCTTTGTATTAAAAGCACATTCTTTTAAAACTTTTTCAAAATCACTCATCTTAGATTTAAAGGAAGAAATCTCTTTATTATCAACAATAGGGGTTTTACCCTTACAAGAAATCTTATAAGCATCAAATTCATTTTGAATAGAAACAAGATTGGAAGAAAGATCATCTTTTTCTTTTGAAACAATGGCAAGTTGATTCTTAAGAAAAGCAACTTCTTTTTGTAATTTTAAGCATTCAAGTTTCTTATTATCATAAGTTTCAGAAAGTTCTACAAAGGCATGTACTAGAACTTTCTTACTTAGTTCATCATCTTCATCATCAAGGGATTGAGGGGTTACCTTAGGTGTGTTTGCCATGAAACACATATTAGCTTGATCCACCTCCTCTTCGGACTCGCTTTCTGAATCCCATGTTGCTTTGTATGCTTTCTTTTCCTCCGGCTTCTTTGGCTTGAAGGAGGAAGTCATCTTCTTCTTGAACTCCGGACAATCCGCCATGATATGTCCGGGTTTGCGGCAATTATAGCAAATGATCCTCCGCTCCTCTTTGCCTTCGAATTTTCTCCGGAAGTTGAACTTGTTCTTTCGGTACAACCTCTTGACATTCCGCACAAGTAGAGTTAGCTCCTCATCTTCTTCTTCGTCTTCATCATCGTCATCATTGGTGGATGAAGTCTTGAAGGCTATGGATTTCTTCTTTGAAGTAGTGGCTTCTTCTCTTGCCTTCTTCTCCATCTCATGGGTCTTTAGGTTCCCAATGAGACTAATGATGTCCATCTCGTCCTTGTCGTTCAACTCCTTTAAGGTGGTGGCCTTGATCTCCCATGACGAAGGAAGCGCCCGAATCACTTTCCGCACCTTTTGATCGTTGGAGATGTCATCACCTAATGAAGAAAGACCATTAGTGATTTTAGTGAAACGAGTAATCATACTATCAATAGATTCTTCATCAAGCATTTTGAATGACTCATATTGGGACCTCAAGAGATCTATTTTAGCTCTCTTGACTTGTGAAGTCCCTTCATGTGTGACCAATAGATGTTGCCAAATCTCATAGGCGGATTGGCAATGAATAACACGTGTAAGGTCATCCTCATTCAAGGCGGTTAATAGGGAGTTTTGGGCCTTGGAGTTTGCCTCATATTCTCTAAAGTTGAAGTCGGTCCAAGTGCTCTCATCACTATCGGGTGCTACATAGGGTTTAGTCAAGGACTTGGCCACTAAGCTACCCAAAGATTGCAAAAATATAGTCATCCTAACCTTCCAAATTGGGAAATTAAGTCCATCAAATTTAGGAGGGGTTTTGATGTTATCGGCCATGTTTACTAGTGATGAATGAATGAATGAATGAATGTTGATTAGCAAATATTAAGGATCTCTCTATGGATGTTAAGCCAAACCTAGAGTCCAAGCTCTGATACCAATTGAAAAGTCACCTAGAGGGGGGGTGAATAGGTGACAATGCTAATCAAGGGCAAATTAAAAAATCAAAGCTACAACAATTAACAATCAAGAATCACAAGATGAATGCAAGCAAGTAGGTATGATAATGAATATGATGAGCAAGTAATAAGTGCAAGCAAAATAGAGTAAGGAATGCAAGAATGTAAACCAATCACAAACACAAGGATATGTTATCGAGGTTCGAGCACACAGCTCTACTCCCCGCCTTCCCCAGAAGGATTCTAGCTACTTCCACTATCACAAATATCTCAATTACAATGGAGTACCCAACTCCACAATCTCAGTACAAGTAATTTCCTTGGTAGTCAAAAGACCACAAACTCTCTCTTTCAAATATCTCTTCCCTTACAAAGGTCCTTAGAGAATATTGAGTAGGAATGAAGCTCTTGTTGTAAGTGAAGAAAGAGAATTAAATCAGAGAGTATTTGAAAACCCTTCAGAAAATCAGTGAGAAATTCAGCACAAAAACCAAGAAACAAGTCTCTTTTGAAAGCCTTAAACTTTTGAATTTTTTAGCAATAATTGTTGTAACCAATCTCTCCCCAAACACCCCTATTTATAGGAGAGGGCTAGGGATTAGGGATAAGATATAATTACTGATGTTTAGGAGGTAATTAACTCAAAATATATTCTTAAACGAATTTTTAAAAACAAAAGACAAAAATAAACAGCTCTTAAAAATCTGCCCGTTACTGTTCAAACGGTCGGATCGGTCGACCGGGCCGGTCGACCGGTAGTTCAAAAATTCGACCGTTATAGGCTAGCGGTCGACCGACCCGGTCGACCGATAAAACCTGTGAGCAAAAACAATAGTCCGGTCGACCGCCCCGGTCGACCGACAGACATGCACACGGATACGTGCATCTGCCAGAACTTCGGTCGACTGGTCCGGTCGACCGGACCAGACTGACACAGACTCGGTCGACTGCCCCGGTCGATCGGATCAGGTCAAAAAACGATTTTAGAAAAGAAAACAAAGAGGATTTTGATTTTAACAAAAATACTTTTGAACAGGGAATAGTATAAAATATAAAGATGTATCTGTAGGCAAAAACTTGTAGGCAAAATATTTTTGTATAATTTATAAGAAATTATTTTGGAATGAGCATGTGCGCAAAAACGTGTGTGATAGAGCTTCAAACCTATCCACTATTCTTTAACATACTATAAACTGAAAAACAAATTACATGAAGACTTCTTGTGCTATCTTCAAGTCTTTGAGCCATCCAATGCCTTGCTAGAGCCTTCTCTTCTATGATCCTTCCTTGATGTGCAATTTGCCTTCCTTGCTTTGTGGAACTTAGAAGTTCTTGCAATAGCTAAGCGAATGGTCTCTAAACATGGTACAAACCTGAAACTTATCTTGAACAAATGATTAGTACCAAATAGCACTAATTTGGTTTGTCATCATCAAAACACAAAACAATTGGAGAGTGTAACCTCTTGGGCCAACAACAACTCTTGGTGGTCTCAATAAACCACAAACCAATTTTTCTAACAAACCAAGATCCTATAGATAGGATTGATATGATAGCTCAAGTGTGAGAAAATAAAGAGTTTGAAAAATAAATCACAAAGAAAAATACTTGAGAAAATAACTACAATAAGATAGAAATGAAGATCAAAACCAATATCCAAAATACTTTATTTTTCTTTGATTTTTTTCAACCCTTTAAAACAAATAAAGATAAATTTTTCCAACCCAAATGCGTTCCGAGCTAAATGGTGACAATTTTGGATGCATCACTTTCAAGGAAAGTTTGGTGGGAGAACCACCATGGTTTGGAGATCTAGAGGTTATCCCTAATGATTTTTGTAAGTATCTCTAACTTCTATTTAGTGTACATGCTTTCATTGATTGATTTTTAGCATGTTTTAGTTTTTCATGATTATTATGTTAAATGTCATGATAATTAGACTTGTGATATACATATATAGTATTTGAGATACACTAATATTTATATGGACCATTACTGTTGTGTTCTCACTTTTTTTAACTACTATGAATATGCTAGTTCTAAGACATATGCATTTACATAATGATCATATTGATTTTTGTTTATGATTTTACACTTCATGGTTTTGATTACATGTTTAGATGTAATTGTTATTAAAACTTGTGTATATACTTGTACAACTAGTAAGCCACATTTGATTATTATATGTTTGTGCTATGTTGCTCATTTGTACTCATTAGATGTACTAGTATAGCCTAGTTTTGATGATTCTTGCATTTCAACTTGTATTCCCTGTTTTTCGTACATGTTTTTCATGATAATGTGTTTAGCTTTATGTACATGTTAATTTTATTTAAAACTTTAGATATACATGTATACCCTTAAGTCACTTGCCTTCATGCAAATTACATTATGAAATTGTTTGTGTTTGAGATATGTATATATATTATTAATTTTGATAGAACATACATATACCTTGAAGTTTGATTATAACGAAAAATAAATTTTTATAATTTTCATATTTTTGATAAGGAATTTCATATGAGTTTTATTGCTTATTTTCATGATTATGCTTTTCACATAATTCTTGTACACTCACATTACCTAATGTTTTATCATGACTTTATTTTTATGAGTCTTATATGTGCTTTATAGACTTTGAGTGTTAATTGTTGAGTGATTTTCATATTTTCATGGATATATTCTTATTTTATTTCTTACTTGAAGGACTTCGTACTAGTTTACAAGATTATCATAAAACTAGTTCGTATTCTTCATTTGGAAGAGTTTTCAATTATACTAAAATTATTCTCAAATTCATATTTTTGAAAACCCCTTCCTTCAAAGGGCGGTTGGATGGACGACCATGCCTTGTATGCTCAAATTGAATATTTATTTAACATGTGCATGAATAGGGTGGTAGGTATGAGTTATACACTTAATTCTCATTATATTTTTCAATTGGTATCACAATTGATATTTTTTATGTTTGTATACTCATATTTGTATTTTCTATATATGTATGCTTTAAACTTCAAATAGTATCAATTTCGATTGGTATTTACTTTTTCATACATATATATATATATGATTTGATTGTGCTTACTATATCTTTACATCTTAAAGCACAAATTATATTTATGCTAAGCTTGATTTACTTCTTAATGACAATTATTTTTCAATTGGTATCTTATACAAGCTTATGCATCTTTTTATTAGTATTTCATAAAGGGAGTGAAAATTTTCATGTTTTATATTTCAATCGGTTTTAGTTTCACTTGGTATCTTACTCACATTCTTTATGATGAAAAATGCTTTATTTTGGTATATGCTAACATTTTCAATATTGGTATCAATAATCTTAAATTGGTATTATTCTCTATTTGATATCCTTATTGAAAAATGAGTTGTGTTTACCAAAAAATTTGGTTTGTATTTTCAATTGGTATTTTCAATTGATTTTTACTTTCAATTGGTATCAATATTTACAATATATATTTCAATTGATATCAAAAACGTACAATGTTTCATTTTCTATTGGTCTAAAAAATTTACAAGATATTTTCAATTGGTATCTTAAAAAATTTTGTTTATTTTCACTTGGTATCATAAATTGGTATCACAAATTTGTCTTAAAGAGGTTTCATAATGTTTTGATATATATTACTTATATACAAGGGAAGCTTAACATCTTCTCTATATATAGATTCATGTTGAGTGTATTTCATATTGAAGTGATTGACCTCTCTTTGGTATGTAGTACACGTGTGTAGGGGGAGCTTTACATCTCCTTTTTTACATTGTATATTATGCTTTTATGTGGTTAAGGCCTAGTCATCTCTTTTCATGTATTGCATATATGCAGGAGGAGTTAACTTCACGTCTCTCTTCTTCATAGATATATATCGCATATATATCTTTATTGTTTGATTTGTTTTCACCCCTTTGTTGATGATTTGATAAAAAAGGGAGAAGAATTTTGAGAATTAATATATACATATTTGTTTTCTTGTTTAATGCATATATGTTTTGTCTATGCAAAAAGGTGAGAAGTATTTGGGGAGTTTATTTGTATTTATTTCCTCATTTATACATATATGTGTTGTTTGGTTTATGAGCATTCATTGAATATCTTTATGTTTATTGCTATGCATGAGTTAAGGGAGAGCTTCTATGAAGCTTATCTATAATCCATCCATATATAACTCCATGAGTTTTGTCATCATCAAAAAGGGGAGATTGTTGGCCCAGAGGCCCATCACTCTAATTTTGATGATGATTAACTCATGTAGTTACATTTTACTAATAATCTTGTGTTTAAATAGTTTCAGTGATTGACCAAGATATTAGTAAGTATTTAGCTTCAATAAAGGAGTTTTGGAGCTTACATATATTGATTCAAGAGCTCGCGTGTCAAGATCACATTTAGCACTCGGTTGGAGTCAAGCTCATTGGATCGCGTTTGGATCGAGTCTTCTTGGAGACAAGAAGACTTTGATTTGTGTTTAGTTTGTTTAGATCTTGTGTAAAAATTAGATAGTATTGATATGCTTAAGTTCACATACACACACAAGTTAAAATGTTTGATTTTTGATTTAACCAGTTTTTGGATTTCATGTCAAAAATATAGATATATATCTTATATGTATATTGGATTCTATCCTTATGTAATATGCTTCAAATTTGTTTCAATATCATGTTTTTGTATCCATTTGAGTTTTGGAGAAAACAATTTTTCATTTCAAAAATCCAAGTTTTAAAAAATTTAGATTTTGTGTTTAAGCCAAATTTCAATATCACAAAAATGGTTCAAATAGTTTGTAATATGTGTTGATTTTTGGTCACACATGTTTGGTATTCAAAGATCTTAAAAGAACTTATTTTTGTTCAATTATGTGTATTTTATGGGATTTTATTAAAGGTAAAAAGATTAAGTTTTTAATCTCCAAAATATGTGACCTGGCCTTCTGCTGGTCGAACGGAAGGTCGACCGAGACAAAATTCGGTTAGACCGAGACCGGTCGACCGATGTGCACAAACGTGCACGGCTAAATGGCTTGAGGGCCAATCGACCGTCCAGAGAGCTTTGCTCTCTGGATCTGGCCCCAGTCGAGCAGGCGATCGACCGACCAGAGAGCTCTACTTTCTGGATCCAGCCTCGGTCGACCAGGCGGTCGACCGATGGCACAACGGTCGAAAATTTGACCGTTGGCCGGTCGACCGTGCGGTCGACCGACAGCAGCCTCAGCTGCTGATTTGGCCCAACGACTAGTTTTTAGAATAGGTTATAAATACCCATCCCTTTGGGCTGTTTTGATTAAGAATTTTAAGAGCAAATTTTCCCATCTTCTTAAATGTTTTAGCAACAAGTTTTCAAGAGTTTTTGGGCTAAAAGATTTATCTATATTTATTTTAAAGGGTTGGATTTCTTTGATTTTTCCAACCCTTTAAAACAAATAAAGATAAATCTTTTAGCCCAAAAACTCTTGAAAACTTGTTGCTAAAACATTTAAGAAGATGGAAAATTTTGCTCTTAAAATTCTTAATCAAAACAGCCCAAAGGGATGGGTATTCATAATCCATTCCAAAAACTAGTCGTTGGGCCAAATCAATAGTTGAGGCTGCTGTCGGTCGACCGCCCAGTCGACCGGCCAACGGTCAAATGTTCGACTGTTTTGCCATGGTCGACCGCCCGGTTGACCGAGGCTGGATCCAGATAGTAGAGCTATCTGGACGGTCAACCGCCCGGTCGACCGGGGCCTGATCCAGAGAATAAAGCTCTCTGGACAATCAACCGGCCCTCAAGCCATTTGGCCGTGCACGTTTGTGCACATTGGTCGACCGGTCCGGTCGACCGATTTCTGTCTCGTTCGACCGTCCGGTCGACCGGCAGAAGGCCTGGTCACATATTTTGGGGATTAAAAACTTGATCTTTTTACCTTTAATATAATCCCATAAAATACACATAAATTTAACAAAAATAAGTTCTTTTAAGATCTTTGAATACCAAACATGTGTGACTAAAAATCAATACATATTACAAACTATTTGAACCATTTTTGTGATATTGAAATTTGGCTTAAACACAAAATCTGAATTTTCCAAAACTTGGATTTTTGAAATGAAAAATTGTTTTCTCCAAAACTCAAATGGATACAAAAACATGATATTGAAACAAATTTGAAGCATATTGTATAAGGATAGAATTGAATATACATATATGATATATATCTATGTTTTGACATGAAATCCAAAAATCGGTTAAACCGAAACCAAACATTTAAACTTGTGTGTGTATGTGAACTTGAGCATATCAATACTATCTAATTTTTACACAAGATCTAAACAAACTAAACACAAATTGAAGTCTTCTTGTCTCCAAGCCGACTCGATCCAAACGCGATCCAACGAGCTTGACTCCAACCGAGTGCTAAATGCGATCATGACGCGCGAGCACTTGAATCAACATGTGTAAGCTCCAAAACTCTTTTGTTGAAGCTAAACACCTACTAATATCTTGGTCCATCACTGAAACTATTTAAACACAAGATTATTTGTAAACAATAACTACATGAGTTAATCATCATCAAAACTAGAGTGATGAGCCTCTGGGCTACCATTAAGTTCAAAATTACACCTCTAGCATTACCTCCACTGCCAAGTTTAACTACACCTATGACAGTGGTATTTTCAGTTTTTCCCAAATGAAACTGAAATTCTTGTGGAGCTAAGTTTACATCACACCTCTAGCTCACATCCTTGTCAAGTTAATATCATACCTCTGATAAGATTCAATCTAATCCGATAAGTTAATATCACACTTCTGACGGTAAAAAAAATTCTTAGATCCCGACGGGTCTAGCCTTACTTGTTATTCTCGTCAATAGAAGACACGTCTACTTAAAATCACTCTTAGGTTAATATTACACCTTTAACAGTGTTCTCACCAATCTCCAGCTGAGTCTTAATTACGTTAATACTAAACCTCTGGCGAAGACTCGATCACGATCCTCCGTGAAGTTAAAACTTCACTTATCATTCTTATCCATAAAATGGAAAGTCCATAGAAATTATTCCACTCCTGTCAAGTTAACATCACACATCTGACAGCAACCATAAATTCCTTAAATGGAATTTTTTCTACTTTGAGTTGCTAAGTTTAATATCACACCTCTAGCAAGTCAAAGATAATCACTTCTACTTGTCTGATGTTCAATGCAAAAGGGAAGTCAAGACAAATAAGAAGGCAGGAAAAAGTGTCACTTTTATGGATATTCAAAAATATAAAAGTGATACAAAATGCTCTCTTATACAATAAGATTGAGTGTTACAACAAAGGAGTACAAAAAAGTCTCTCATGCTCAGCGAAAGGTTACACTCACTCCTCGAAACATTGAAGATACATAAAGCTCGTCCTCTCAACTGTGGCCGAAAATAGCAGATCAACTTTCTCTCCTCTAGAAAATAATGGCATTTCTCGAGGTCGAAATACAGGGGAGCATTTGGATTCCACCCGACCAACTGGCACGAAGGTCTTCACAATGCCATAATCTTTCGCTTAATGGGAAGATCCACCACCAGAAAGTCATCTAATGAACATGAGTTTTTCGTTGCTGTCACTTCTTTGAATAAGATTGGTGAAGGGAGGATCCGAGACCTTACTGGTGACGTCCTCTTTCCCATGACCTTCAAATGCGCCATTCTCATTATGATCAAGAAGGATCCGAGACATCACTAGTGCGTCATGTTCAATAATATCTTGATGTGTATCGAGAATCACGCGGATTTTCTTTGCCCTTGGACAGAAGTTCTAACTTCTCAAGTGGTCGCCAATCGAACAAGTTGGTTGTTTCATGTCTCCTCCAATGGACATGGCAAGGACACTGGAACCAGCACCATCGATATAGCCAAGATCTGTAAGAAGGAAAAAAACCTGAGGGTTAAATTTCTATAAAGACAGAAAACATGAAGCTGGGAGCACAAATGCAGAGCTGAAGTCATGAACTCCAGACGCGAATCTCGCGGACGCATAGATAGAAAATATGGATCCGAATGTGAGCTGATATTAGACTCAGTCTGATAATTGAGACGCGAGGTATATATCAAAGATGCAGACGCGGGACTTAAAGCTTTCTAAAGTTACCCCAGATGCAGACAATGTGGATCCGCGTCTAAGACTTCAAGACACAGAATTCATCACAATCACGTCTAAGATTTAAAAGAGTATCTAAGGCTTCACGACGTGGATTTTGCCACATTCGCATCCAAGAGATCTCAAAAAAAGCAGACTTGAAATTCTCTAAGTCATGAACTCCAAATGCGAGCCTCGCATACAAATCCCGCATTTCAAGTCTCAAAACGCGGAGTTCACCATGCTCGCATCTAAAGAACTTGAGACTTAAAAGTCAACAAGCTCACGTTCCATTAGATAACGTAAGGGTCGTGTTTACAGATCATGAACGCAGGGATCTCAAGTCGACTGTTTAAACTTCAAGAAAGAAGTTTCAGGAGGAGATCAAGAGATAAAGTCTCTGCATAACTGGCGATGACAAAGCTTTAAGAAAACAGAGCCTGATCATGGCAAAGGCCATTTCCTACCTGAAGAAAAGTTCTCTGAAGGTTGGACATCATTCGTCAAGGCACGACCTGAAAGCGCCTGAAGGGGTGCTTATTGATTTTGAAATCACTTAACAGTGATAATCTTCAAAGAAGATTACAAGTAAGCGTCGAAGCTTTGGGTTCTTTTAAAAAACTCTGAAAGTTTCTCAGAGCACATGCCCTTGAAGAAGAACAATCAAGACGGAGTTCTTCAGAGCACATGCCCGCGAAGGAAAACAGTCAAGATGAATGACTGTTAAGAGGCTCATGATCTATTTATAAGCTCATTAATGGCCATTAATTAACGGCAAAAATCAAAGCCGTTCTTAAAAGCCAATTAATATCCTTAATTCCCTACATGAATATCAAATCCAGTCTGGGTGAGACACATAGATTTTTGCTCCGGAAAATTCAAACGACACACGTCCCCAACTGTCAATACTGACTTTGCTTTCAAAGATCCAGCAAGATCTCTGCGTCCCTGAAAACTGCATGCGACGCTTCAACGGTCGCATTTTGAAGTCTGCGTCCCTGCACAGACCTAAGGTTGCGTTCTCTCAATGAAGCGAGGATTGTGTCCTTAAGCAATTCCAGGGCTGCGTCTCTCAATGGTCTAGGGCCGCGTCTCTCAATAAATTGGAGTCGCGTCTCTAGACAACCCAGAGCCGCGTCTTTAGACAACTCAGAGCCGCGTCTCTAGACACATTAGAACTGCATCTCTCAACACATCATTTTCGTGTTCTCTCAACAAATCTGATTCGCGTCTCCCCGACAATTTAGGGCTGCATCTCACCCCACAACTCAGTGCTGCCTGAGTTTCTCCTATACAACTCATAGCCGCGTCTCAACAAATGACTAAGGACTGCGTTTTCACAATAGTCAATGGCCGCGTCTGTGAAAGCTGCATTCTCTTACGCAACAAAGAATCCGTCTGATTCTCGAACACAAAGAAGAAAAAAAGACGAGACAAAATTTGATAACTTTTATTATTTATATCAAAATGGTAAAAGTGAATCAAACACTCTTTTATTTGACAAGTGGAGTGTTACAAAAAAAAGAGATACAAGAGGAGGAGGGCTAATCCCACTCAGCAAAAGAATAGATCTGGTTCTGGATACGCTGCATCTTGCGCTGGAGTGCCTTCTCAACTCTGCCCAAGCTTGAACCCGTAATTCTTCCTCTGATAAGAATCTCTTCGTAGCCAGCTATACTTGAAGAGACTCCAACTTGGAAGAATGAGCACTAAGATCTTCTCGGACCAGCTTTTGGGCAGCTTCCAGTTCTTCCATCCTTTTCTGGCAGCAGCAAGCTTCTGCTCATTGATTTGAATCAGGACTTGTGCCTTGGCAATAGCTGCCCGAGTAGTGGTTATGACTTGCTCTACATTCTTAATGATGACCTCGATTCCCTAGAATCATTAACTAATCTTTGGTAGCTGGCTTGGAAGTTATGGAGATGACGGGCCTCCTCAGCCATCTGCTCCTCCATCTCTTTCCTCTCGTATTCTTGAGAGGTAAGGAGCTTATTCAACATCGACCGAGTCTCGTCCACTGGACTAGCTTTCTCCAGGGTCCTTAGTTCCTTCAAGCATATCCCCAGCTGTTCGACCAGCGTCAGATACGCCCTAGCTTTCTCTGAGCTTCCAGTATGACAGATGTTCTCAATCTAATTTTCAAGAAGCATCCGGGCAAACTCGAAGAAACTTCTCCCAGAGAGAACCAGTTCGATGCAAGACCTTATTGAGGTGAAAAATTGTTGTACTATCTGATGCACCAATTCTTCCATGATGTCCATGGCTGAAGATAGCTCTACAGGTGCGCTCTCGGATCCCCTTTCTACAATGATGTGTATAATGTCCACAGAGGTGGGATCCAACTTATTAATGTAGAGACAAGGCAGGCGACAGGTTCCGTCAACACTAAGGTTATGGCCGGCACCTCCGGGACCGTTATTATGATAGCCTCTGAAGCAACAGGGGCAGCAAAAAACTCCATAGCACCTGGTTCACCGGGTGCAATCTGAAGTGCGCTATCCTCTGCGCTAGTGCTTGCCACAAACATCTCCACTTGAGCCAGCCCAGTACTCTCTGCAATCATAACATCAATGTTATCAATAACGATGAGAGTGGGAGTATATTAAGAATCCTTGTTCTCTTACCAATTTAAGGATCTGAAGACGGAATCCTTTGGCAGGCTGCTCTGGGATCAGGGTTCCCCGGTCACGGTGGTTATACCCTCAAGAAGCATCCCAGTAGCAGAAACTTCAAGGCCCTCCGGCTGGGCCAGCTCCTAGATAATCTTCTCAATATGGGAGGAGGTCACAGCCTCAACACCGGTAGCCACTCCTATAGAAGAGATTCAAATGAAGCATTAAAACATCTGCCCCAACTCAATAGGGAAACAATTAAGGGGGATAGAAGAAATACCCTCGGCAGTGGTGACCTCTCTTGATGGCAGAACCATCGCATGAACATTCGCCTGCATCTCTTCCTCTGAAATATACAAAAACTTGATGGTATCAGGAAGAGCGGGTTCATGGTCGAAGTCAACTTCATCTCCCGAATAGTAATCGTGCTCTTCAGACGACAAAGATGATACCTGAACCCAGGAAGTCTCAGTGATTGGGGCTTTACCACTAAGAACCCCCGTTGGTAGGCTGGGCTCCACAATCCGGGAAGTAGGCATCAAAACTCTGGGAGAACCAGGTTGTTGCACCTCCATCCTTCTCTTCTGAGCCGAAGAAGTTGCAGGCCGAATTGAAATTTCCGGTTGTGACAGAATTTTAACTTCGGCCCTCTTCACCACTTCTTTAGGCCATTCAGCCCCTTCGGCCACGGTGGATTGGCTTGCTGATCGGGGCGGAACTAGCACTCTTAAAACGTGTAGTTTATGAAATCAATATAAAAGCTCGTATGTGCTAATGTTCCCACGATACTTCCGTTATAGCATTGACTCAACGGGTCGAATCCAAAGGGACGGGATGCGATAGAATCATTAACAGTCTCTATTCACGTTGGTTGTTAATAAGTTCTTCTTTGTTAAAGAATTAGAAAAAGAAAAGAAAAGAAAAGGAAATCAAGCATGTGGTAGGTAAAGAAGGCGATGAAAACGGCAAAGAAAACAAAAGAGAAGTGGTTTGAAAAACAAAATAGAAAAGAAGATGAAACAAAAGTGAACTAAGAGGATGGTGAAAACATCGATAGAAAAATGAGAAAAGGATTTTGGAAATAATTTTCAAAACAAAGTAAAATAAAACTCATGGCTACTAACTACCAATTACTTCACTAACCATACTAACCTCTTAGTGATAGTTGCCTCACATGGATCCTTGGCCATCACTAATTCTTGGCTTCAAGAGACGATACAGAGCATGGCCCATAAGATTGTTCTTCTACATTCAAACAACACATCCATACCACATAATAAGTTGCAATCTATCGTTACATCATCAAAATCGGTTAGAGGTGAGCATAAAATAAAGAAGACATTACAAGTTAGCAAGCTAGTGGGTTAGATGTTAGAAATGTTAGAATGTTAGAATCCATCATCATGAGCCATCAATGGCTCTTGCAAGAGCAAGGCCTTGTAGAGGTTATTAGATTCATGTGGATTATCAAGTAAGTGTTAGATGGTTAGTGGTTAGTAGTTAGATTGCCATGAGAAGAAGAAATTAGCCAAGCATCATGTAGAAGATGGAGAAGATTACAATGGAGAAGAAAGGAGGCACCTTTACATAGATTGTCATCATCTATGACATCAATCCCTCTCTATCTCTCTCTGAATCTCTCAGCCCTACTACAAGATCTAAAAACGAAATATCAATACAAAATAAAAGAAATGAAGAACACCTACCTACACTACACTAAAACATAGAAACCCTAGCCTAAAATCAAAAACTCCTTCGTTCTGGACTTCTGTAGGGGTTTATATAGGAAAGTATAGCTTCTAGAAGACAAGACGGGCCCACGCGTCAAAAATCGACGCGTGGGCCCACCACATTGCCGCGGATCTGCGGCAACTGCCGTGGATTCGCGGTAATACCAGGGATAAAAGTCCCTGGTTTTGGTGCGTGGCTTCATGATGCTTCTAGGATCTTCCTAGTATATCCTAATTCTGGTCATTGCGCCCGAATATTCGTCTGACGCAAGCAAAGGTCTAGGTTCGACGTTTCTTCTAGAAGATCTCTTGCTTGGCCTCCAAGAATTGCGGATTTAATTACCATAAAATGGGTTTAATTAAGCTCTTATTACTCCTTTACCCTTAAACTCTTGATTTACCTGTAAGAGAGACCAAAACACAGTTTAGACTGACATTTTATTCATAAATCGGTGGGAAAATGCGATATAATAATACAAAATTGTAGATTAATCACACCCCCACACTTATCTTTTGCTCGTCCCGAGCAAAACAAAAAAAGAAAAACTATACTACACATGTTATTACACCACTTTCGCAGGTGACGCGATTGCACTCAGCGCATGCAACAAGCCGTTAAACCTCTATGTTACCCTAGAGGAGGAGTGTTGTCTCCTGAGGGTTTTCAGCGATTGCACTCACAAAATCCATAAAGAAAGTAGACAAATGTTAGTATTTTAAAAACACATTTTGAAAGAGAGACAAGTTTTCAAAATATTTTTGCAAAAATATAAGCGATTTAAGGTCATAAGTCCACCAAAAATCATTCTTCCTTAAACTTAGTCTCTATGCAGGATCTTGTCTTCCATTAAGGTAAGAATTCAAAATTGGATTGAATATTTTATCTTTCATAAAACTTAGATAATATGCACTTTGTGATAGTGAAAATTTCTGGGATTTCAACTCTAACCATCAAGCCATTTATTTTTATTTTTTTAATTTTTTTTTCTTCTTCTCTTAATTTTCTTAGGCTTTCTACTTTACCGGGTAGTGAGCCTTTAACCGATGACTCCCAGACCAGACGGTTTTAGGGCACCAGATGAGAAAACATCCCTTGGGTTTAAGGACTCAAGTAAACAAGGCCACAAAACTAAGGGGTATTTATTTGTTTCTTTTGACCACCGTTAGGCATGAATAATTATGCTTCTTGAGGCATAATTATCCAGCTTAATAAGTGATATTTTTTTTATACCATATATATATATATTTTTTAATTTTTATTTATTTTTGCTTTATAGCATTTTAGGTCTTTGTTTCCATCCCAAAAATATGTAAGTGTGAAGTGTATACTGTCTAAGGTAAAAAAATCAAGATAAAATTATCTCTCCAATCTATTTACTTAGCCTATAATTTTAAACAAGATCTATTATTTCAACTAGGTGTAAGATGTCATAATTAAGGTTTCCTTAATTTCTAAGATTATCTTAATTTTCTTAAAAATAGATCAAAACTTTGTCTCTTATTTCAAAAAATTTTTAAATAAAGAGAAAATTCCTATACAAAAGGGAAGATTTCTAAAAGTATCCTAAAATAAGTGTAAAAGAAAGAAAATCTAAAAAATCTATGTTAGTAAACCCTCCCCCACACTTATCTCATGTATTGTCCTCAATGCATCGTGATATATGTATGCACAAAACAAATAGAGAGGAAAGGAAAAATCACCTCAAGGTGGTGGTTCCGGTGGTGGTCTGATTGGTCCACGAAATGCGACCCAATCTAATGTGCATGGAGTCCGGAGGAACCCACCAGAGACCTCTATAATACAACCCACTAAAATGATGTATATATTTATGATTTTTATTAAGAATTTAACCCTATCTAATTTTCAAAATAATTTCAGAGTCAAATCTATCAAGACCCTTGTCCCAAAATGGAATGATTGATTTGGACTCAGAAAGTGCAGGAACTAATACCGACTCAGGAAAAAGACTTAAGTCAAGTAAAGGTTCAGGAGTCGAGATTGGTTCAGGAAGTGGGTCCAAATCAAGAAGTTGAAACTCAAGTCCACATTCATTTCCCCATGATGGAATGTGACTTTCGAAGATTGGTGATTCAAGTTCAAGAATGACAGGTATGGGAACCAAAACTGACTCTAAAATGTTGCTCAATTTGGGTAACAAAACTGGAGTCAATATTGATTCAGGAATTTGAACTGAATCACAAATTTGAGGATCAAAGTCACATTCCTCATTGAGTTCAATTCCATAAAAATGAGAACTTGCCAATTTATCAATGTGACTTTCAAAAGTATGAAATTGGTCAAGTTCAATTATGATGATCATAAAAGATTGGTGATTAAATTTCACAATGGACTGGCACTGGATCCAATACTGACTCGGGAAAAGGCCTGAATTCAGGTAAAACCACCTCAGTCAATATTGAATCGGGAAGTGAAATTGAATTACCAAGTAGAAATTCAGGATCATATTCATGCTCAAGTTCAATTTCAGGAAAAGGATAACTTGCCAAAATGTCAATAGGATTTGAAGTTTGGACAAGTTCAGATGGGTGTGCTGAAATTGAAACTTGATTTTCAAAATGACAAGAGTCCTGGGTCAGATCAATAGAGTTTGGGATAGCTGAATTGGTCAAAGATTGATAAGATAGAGTTTCCTCATTCCTATAAATGCTAACCAATTGACTCAATTGTGTTTCCAACCTATTGATCAACTGGGCAGAAGATTTTTAAAATTGTAGTGCAGACTCTTGCAAGACTTATATAATCTTTTCTAGATGTGATGTATCTTCAAGTGGTTGTTCTAGAAAAGGAGTATAGGAATCTTGATTTCCAAAACAACAAGAGTCATGGGTCAAATTGATAGAGTTAGAGATATTTGGATTGATCAAAGGAGGAGAAGAGAGTGCTTCTTCATTCTTATAAATGTTGACCAATTGACTTAATTGTGTTTCCAACCTATCAATAGACTGAGAAGAAGATTTTTGAAATTGTAACGCAAACTCCTGTAAGATTTCTATACTCTTTTCTAGACTTGATTTTTCTTTAAGTGGATGCTCTAGAATGGGAGTATAAGAATCTTGGTTTTGGAAATTTTGTGAAGAATGTGAGTCGAAAATGTTTTGAGATTGAAGCTTGGACTCACACAAGAGTTCCTTACTCATTTCCAGGGTAGATGGTTGTTCATTATGAGGAGGTGGAACTGAGTAAGACTCTTGAAAATATTGTGGAATTGGAGAGGCCAACATTTTTTGAAGTTGTTGCTCGGCCTCTTGTAGATTGGCTTCTATACTCTTTTCTAACTCGGATTTTTCTTCAATGGGAGGTCCAGAAAAGAAGTATAGGAAGCGAAATCGGGGAATGAAAATTGTGAACAAGGTGGACAAGGAGGTTGAAAATTTAACTCGGTGAAGGTGAATCCCCATTGACTCCGTGAAGAGTTGAAATTATTTTGGAAATTATAGTTATAAGAATGAGGGTATGGGTTGTATTGATTCGGATAAGGCCAACCCGGGGTATTTAATTGGTTCATATTGTGAAAAACTGAGTTGGAATAATCCGAAACAAATGGGGTTGGTGTGAAATATGGATTCACTTTAGTATTGAAAGAATTGTTATCGTTGAATTCTATTTCACAAACAATGACAAACAAAAAAGAAAAAGCAAATAACAAACAAAAAGAAAAGAAAAAAATCAAAACCAAGCCTATATTAAGGTTGACCTAGACCTAGATGACTCCTAACTGGTTGATTACCCATGGGAGGTTGTTGCTTGAATTCGACCACAAGCTAATCGGTCAGGTAGGGATAAAATACGGTGGGAGGTATCCGTGCGTAAGCAACGGGCCTTAATTACGCCAAACTACGGTATCTTCAAGGCGTAACCTCTTAATCCCCAATGTTAGACACCGATTTCACAAGAGTAAGATTCAAAATAAGTTCTACCCTCGGTCAATCTCTTAATGAGTCCGAGATGTCCCTAAGGGCCAACGTTTATCAATTTTTATTAGGGCTTGGGTTGTGTGAGTGGGGAGGTAGTTTTTGGGCTAAGGAAGGGTGATAAAATCTCCACCTTATCTTGTATGGGTTTTGCCCTTAAGTTCAATTCGTGCAAGTGTGCAATATAGACAAGAATATAACACAAAGCGATAAATCACCCACGTGTTTGTACTATGCTATATGCAATGCCATATGTACACCTCAATCCAGATCACAACAACGGAACAATATACAGTATATTGGAATTAAATTGACACGTGCCTAAATGCAAATGTCTAAACTGTTTTAAAAGCATCCAAATACCCTATTTCCTATTTTAGTTCTTTAGTTTATTATGGTGTGTAGGCAATCAAATCAGGAAAGTAATAATACAGATCCACTAGCTATTACAATGAACACATCCCAGCATAACAAGATACACAATGATTACAAAATGGCCGTGTGGCCGCGGCAAAAGTCGCGTTTGCGCGGCGGTTCTTTAGAAGCTAAGTTCCTACTTTCTAGAGCAGGGAGATGCAAAGCTAGTGTTTATTCTGCAATGTTAAGATCCTATAAAGAATGTCCTGCACACCAAAACAGAGAAGAAAAATGTTAACAAAAACGTGAAGTCAAAACCATTCCCATTCCCCGGCAACGGCGCCAAAAACTTGATCGGGACGGAACTAGCACTCTTAAAACTTGTAGTTTATGGAATCAATGTAAAAGCTCGTCTGTACTAATGTTCCCTCGATGCTTCCGTTATAGTATTGGCTCAACGGGTCGAATCCAAAGGGATGGGAGGCGATAGAAGCATTAACAGTCTCTATTCACGTCGGTTGTTAACAAGTTCTTCTTTGTTAAAGAATTAGAAATAGAAAAGAAAAGAAAAGGAAATCAAGCATGTGGTAGGTGAAGAAGGCGATGAAAATGGCGAAGAAAACAAAAGAGAAGTGGTTTGGAAAACAAAATAGAAAAGACGATGAAACAAAGGTGAACTAAGAGGATGGTGAAAACATCGATAGAAAAATAAGAAAAGGATTTTGGAAATAATTTTCAAAGCAAAGTAAAATAAAACTCATGGCTACTAACTACCAATTGCTCCACTAACCATGCTAACCTTTTAGTGATAGTTGCCTCACATGGATCTTTGGCCATCACTAATCCTTGACTTCAAGAGACGATACAGAGCATGACCCATAAGATTGTTCTTCTACATTCAAACAACACATCCATACCACATAACAAGTTGCAAGCTACTGTTAAATCATCAAAATCGGTTAGAGGTGAGCATAAAATAAAGAAGACATTACAAGTTAGCAAGTTAGTGGGTTAGATGTTAGAAATGTTAGAATGTTAGAATCCATCATCATGAGCCATCAATGGCTCTTGCAAGAGCAAGGCCTTGTAGAGGCTATTAGATTCATGTGGATTATCAGGTAAGTGTTAGATGGTTAGTGGTTAGTAGTTAGATTGCCATGAGAAGAAGAAATTAGCCAAGCATCATGTAGAAGATGGAGAAGATTATAATGGAGAAGAAAGGAGGCACCTTTACATAGATTGTCATCATCTATTACATCAATCCCTCTCTATCTCTCTCTGAATCTCTCAGCCCTACTACAAGATCTAAAAATGAAATAACAATACAAAATAAAAAAAATGAAGAACACCTACCTACACTACACTAAAACATAGAAACCCTATCCTAAAATCAAAAACTCCTTCGTTCTGGACCTCTGCAGGGGTTTATATAGGCAAATATAGCTTCTAGAAGACGAGACGGGCCCATGGGCCACCACATTGCCGCGGATCCACTGCAATACCAAGGACAAAATTCCCTGGTTTTGGTGCGTGGCTTCATGATGCTTCTAGGATCTTCCTGATATATCCCAATTCTGGTAATTGCGCCCGAATATTCATCTAACGTGAGCAAAGGTCTAGGCTCGACGTATCTTGTAGAAGATCCCTTGCTTGGTCTCCAAGAATTGCGGATTTAATTACCCTAAAATGGGTTTAATTAAGCTCTTATTACTCTTTTGCCCTTAAACTCTTGATTTACCTGCAAGAGAGACTAAAACATGGTTTAGACCGACATTTTATTCATAAATCGGTGGGAAAATGCGATATAATAATGCAGAATTGTAGACTAATCACATGCAGGCTCTCCCTTCGCCAAGATTGCAGGACCCCTGCTGCGTAAACTCAGGGACAAAGAGCCAGGACTGCCTCCTCCTCTTCTTCTTCCCCTCCTGCTCCTCAGTATCAGGAGAAATTATTTCAGGCATCTAGGCGGAAACCTCAATCTCAGATCCTTTTCTGGCTTTCTTCGGGTTGGGCTCGCCTTGGGAAGTAGAGGCTGAGGACGCTTGGACATGACATGTCAGTCCACCGAACGGGATGTTCCTTTATGGCTCCTGCTCTAGACTCTGACCCCGAAGCTGCTCCTGCTCTGTCGGCCTCTCTCCTGGCCTCCCTTTCTGCTTCCTTGTCAGCCTCCTGGTACTCGCTCATCCCTCGCATGCGGCTCTTGGAACCCGACTTGACTTTATACGATGCCATAATACTCTTGATACAAGAAGTATTCATTCCAAAGCGGGTAACCTACTGGCGATGAAGTACCATGTACAGAAGCCGAGGCTTGTGTAGTAATTAGGCGTCCTGTGACGTGGCCAAAGATAGCACCTGTTTCCTCAGCTACACTGTAATACCATGCCCTGGCGCCTTCAAATAGGTTGCCGCTGAAGCGAAGGCCAGTGCTAGGGTTGCAACATATAATTGATCGTAACCGAACTGCCTAGCAAAATGGCTAGGCATGTAAGACTCGATCGTGCATGAATCACCTTGCCGAAAGACCAAGTATCCAGGCCAGATGTTGATGAGTTACCAGAAGACTCTAGATGGTAGCCGCGTGAACTCGTCCCGGCCTCAAGGTCAGCAAACTTGTCCCCGTATGATGCATCAGAGATCTCGGGGAAGCATCAGTCAAGTTGATAGTTCGAGCTGCTAAGAATAGCTTTTCGAACATAGTACATATAATACTGTGACTAGCTTGAAATCTCCAACCTCTGCACAAAAGGGATGAAGCCTTCTGAGGGAGATACCGCTGTCATCAGCGACTGGCAATGTATGACGTACCAGGCCATCAGGTACGTGTATGACAGCTCGACTCTGGGATTAGGAGTCCTCACTTCTGGCCTCCCCTCTGAGTCCACCACTTGCCTGTCCTAGGAGTCTACAATAGCCTCCACTTGGCACAAGCTTTTTGCCAATGCTCGCAAACCACTCTGAATGTCTGCCACCATTGCTTTAAGGAGAGATATTGACTTTTCATGTGCTAACAGGACCGCCGGGTACACCACATTGGCAACAATCACTTCGTGTCGCGGCGTCGGTACCACATAATGCTTCAGCCACAACATGAGAAAGCCCGCCAGTAGAGCCCGGTCAGATATCGAGATCCTGGTCTGATGGTGAAATCTTTCAAATACTGTATTAGGCTTGAAAGTATCCTCGTTGGACTTCGTCGTATACGAGCTTGTGGAGGTACTGATCCTTTCAATAATCTTTTCATCAGTGCAAGGAGCCAGACGGGTCACTGATCGGCAAAAAGCAAGCACAAGAATAAATAAAAAGAGTGTGGGTCAATGTTACTGCTTTTGCGATTCTTCCGTAGTAGCAAAGTGGCTATACGGGTCGTATCCACAAGGAGGGAGAGCGATGGAAGCTTGATGCGGCTTCTTTGTGTTGACACTCTAAAAAAGATAAGATTCCTAACTGGCCTAAACAATGTCTAACTTGTTGACATCTACAAAAGACAAGTGGCAGACAAGCCGATGACCAACTCTTCACCCATCTCAAAGGGACGAATCGACAACTTGGACTCTACTGATCTAGTGAAGCAGACAGTAAGCCAAGAAAAGCTCGTGAGAAGGTCCAGGCAGGTCCAGAGACACTAAGTTAGCTCAATACTTAGTCTCACACGAGCCCACAAGATAAGTCTCGCATGAGAAGCTAAAATTGCTTAGCATCGCAGGAAGATCCTTCATAACTTCGCTGCGAGCTGACTTGCAGTTTCGCCTACAAACGCTCAGCTAACTCCGCAGAGAGTTAGCTTCGCTTGAAGCCCCATGCAGCTGCGTAAAAGGGTAATTGATAAGGTAACTTCGCCACATTGTTATTGTTGGCCCAATGGCCTTCCACTCTAGTTTTGATGATGATTAACTCATGTAGTTATGTTTACTAATAATCTTGTGTTGTTTAAGTTTCAGATCATTAACCAAGATATTAGTTGGTGGTTAGCTTCAACAAGGAGTTTAGAAGCTTTTCATAGTGATTCCGGTGCCAAAGCTTAAGGGGGAGCTTCCTTTTGCACTCGGTGGATCACGGTTTGGGAGCAAGTCTACTTGAAGATGGAGGTCATCAAGAAGACTTAGGTATCCTAGTTAGTTTAGTGTGTTTTAGATCCATTTGTAAAGCTTAGTATAGTTGATATGCTCAAGTGCACAATACACACACGTTTTGGTTTTGATATGCGTTTTCATGAATAGTAGATCAAAAGAAGTTTACTTTATCTTTATGTATATTAGATATGTTCTAGATATACATACATGCTTTAAACTTGTTAGACAAACTTATTTTGACTATCTTATTCATGTTTTTGAAAAATCAAGTTTGATAAAAATACAAGTGTTGGTTTTTGATAAAACTTGCAAGACTCAAAAATGATTGAATATGTTGATATATGTCTTGAAATTTTTATCACAAGTTTGTTTATCAAAATAAAATGATAAAACAATTTTTATGGTATTTTTAAAAGAGATAAAAGATTTTTAGAAAATATTTTATACTATTTTTCTGACCCAGATTTCTGTTCCAGACTTCACTTAGTCGACTAGTCAAACTGACCTAGTCGACTTGGGGTGAAGTCGGTCGACCGGGCGGGTCGACCGACGTGCACAGATCTGTGCACGTTTGGCAGCGCTGGGACGGTCGACCGAGCCGGTCGACCGGGTCTGAGAGCAGTGCTCTCTGTTTGTTTGGGTCACCGGGCGGTCGACCGGGTTGCTCCAACGGTCGGATTTTTGACCGTTGGCGGTCGACCGGGCGGTCGACCGATGTTCTGTCAGACTGACAGATCAGCCCAACGGCTAGTTTTGTTTTGGGGCTATAAATACCCCATCTCTTCATAGTTTTCCCTAAGATTTTAGAGCAGAATTTCTAAAGCCTTTCTTAGTGTTTTAAACAAGTTTTTAAAAGAGTTTTGTGCCAAAAAGATTTATCTTTGTATTGTTTTGGGTTTTTGGAAAATCAAAGAAAACTAGGTTTTTGGGATATTGTATTGGTTTTTATTTTCTATCATCTACAAGAGATTTCCCAAGTAGTTTTTCTTTGTTGCTTGTTTCCAAAAACACCTTGATTCCACACTTGAGCTATATCCTCTATCCTAATCTATTAGGATCTTTGTTTTGTGGAAAAGTGAGAAAAAGAGAGAGTGTTTGAGGTTAAGCCTCCAAGATTGTAAACCCTCCTTTATTTGTGTATCCCTCTTTGGTAGAGGTTGATCGGAGTGGTGTTTGGATCCCTCTTCGGTAGAGGTGATTGTGATTGTATTGGCTACGGGCCTTATCCCTCTTCGGTAGAGGTGGATTGTGGTTGTATAGCCTCGGTGGCTTTGTAAGGTTGAGAGAGGAGTTCGGTACTCCTTTAGTGGATTGGAAATCCTACACGGTTGGTGTAGGCGGGGATGTAGAGCTGGGTGCTCGAACCTCGAAACATATCGTTGTGTTTGCGTTTGCTCCACTTGTCTCTTTAACTCTCTCTCACTTTATATTTGTGCAAAGCATCATATACATATCACCATACCATATTTGTTTCATTCATATCATATATTGCTTGTATTGTGCCTTGCATAATTCATATTGCTTTACATTCCTTATATGCTTGGCTTGCTTGTTTGTGTGCATCACTTATACTCATCCAACAAGAGCTTCACATAGCACCTCAACTCATTTCAAGGGAAATCAAGAGGAGTTAGTCCAGAGCCCTTCACGGGGAATTCGGCTACACTTGTTGTATTGTATTAAGTGTGTTGCAAGAATAGTTTTAGCTTCCGCATTTAGTTTGCATTTAGATTATTAGATTAGCAATTACACTTATTCACCCCCCCTCTTGGTGTTCCTACAATTGGTATCAGAGCTAGTGCTCCTGATATTAGGCTTAACATCCTAGGAGTGAGATCCATTTGCTTGCTAATCTATTGTTTACATTTGCTTGTTTGCACACATATAGTTTATACCATGGACTTCATGACCCCACCTAGCTTTGACCCTTCCAACATTGTTGTTTGGAAGTATAGGATGTCCATGTACCTAAAGACCCTAGGCTTGCATGTCTTCCTTGCCGCAACCAAGAAATGCTATCTTGGTAATGGTGATCATATAGGGGCCAATGCACAAGCCCTTGAGGCCATTAGAAGCACATTACCTAAAGATTATCTTATGTGTGTTTCTAACATTGATTCCGCCTTTGCAGTGTGGAACAAGTTGACAACCACAACCACCACCTCCGAGCTTCAAGTACAAATCCAAGGGGAGGAGACTAGTGGAGAATCCGACTCACAATGCTTAATGGTCCAAGGGAATGACTCCCTTGAGGTACATTCGGAACCCCACTTAGACAGTGATAATGATGCTAGTTCTTCTTCATGTGATGATTTTGATGCCCATGCTTTAAATGAAGAACTTTCTATTGTATGTGAAAAATTAATAGAAAAATATAAGATTTTGAAAAAGAAAAGTCTAGGTATTGATAATGAAAATAAAAATTTGATTGCTAGACTTGATATTATTTTGCAAGAGAAAGAGGAGATTGCTAATGAGAGGGATTCATTAAAATCTCAACTTGATCTTGCACTTAAAGAAAATGAATTTTTAAAATCTAAAAATGATTGCCATGCTATTTTGAAGAAAAATGAAAACTTGTCTTCAAAAATTGATTTTGTTTTAAAGGAGAATGTTGCTTTGAAAAATAAAATAATTTCTATTTCAAATGATTTAAATGTTTGTTTAGAGAAAAACATTGTTTTGCAAAATAAAATTGATGCACATGTTTGCCATGCTAGGGTAGCTTCACCTAGATCACCCATTGCATGCTCCACTTCTTCTTTGATTGAAAATGATATAAATTTAATTAAGAATAAAATGGATTGTTTGGGCTCCACTATGAGCCAATGTGCCATAAACCATTCACGCTTGGAATCTTTGGTTCGAAAGAAACAAGTTCCATCTTTTCATGCACACCCTCCACGGCATACACATGCTTCTCACGGACACCATCACACGTATGCTCATGTGTACACTTGTACACATTATGGTCGTAAGGGCCACCTTGCTAAATTTTGCTTTGATAGATTACATACTAATGTGAATTTAGCAAATAAGTTTGTTTGGGTTAGAGAAGGTACTAACCCCATGGACCCAATAAGAGATGGGTACCAAAGACCACCCCTCCTATTTTTGATGTAGGTGTGGGCTCTCACATGACGTGAGAGTAGCCGTACCTTGGAGTGGATGCGTTCCGTACTTAAAGGAAATCAATTGGATGCATCACTTTCAAGGGATGTTTGGTGGAAGGACCACCATTGTTTTGGAGATAAGGAAAGTTGCCCTCTTGGTATTGGTAACAATCCCTAACTCCTTATCTATGTTTACATGCATTCTTTTTATGATTTGTAGCATGTCATGTTTTTGTGTTCATTATGCTTGTGCTAAGTTTATTAGATTAGTGTTATACATGTGTAGTTATTTGAGGCACCCATGTTTGATATGAATCTATCTATATGTGTTCTCATTTTTTTTAAACTAACATGTATGTCCTATGTCTAATGCACTTGCACATACATAATGATCATATGTTTGTGATTTCATGTTTTTGATGTTTTATAACATGTTTTATTGTCTATGGATTAGTATGAAACCTCCATGTTTATTAGATCCTTGACATACATGTATAGTATTTGAGACACACATGCTTATATGAACCCATATTTAGTGTTCTCACCTTTTGTTTATGCTATAATGTACATCATGAATCTAATACATGTGAATTTACTTAGTAATCATGTTTTAGTTTTATCATGATGATTTTTATATTTGTTTTGATGCTTCATGTGTTGATTACATGTTTAGATGTTAGTTTTCACTAAAACTAGGTATATACTTGTACATATAGTGGGCTACAAATAAATCTATATATGTTTGGGTTGAATGCTTATTTGAACCCATTAGATGTGCTAGTATAGTCTAGTTTTGATGATTCATACATTTTAAACTTGTATTCCTAATTTTGGATTTGTTTTATGATTTTTCACTTCATGTATATGTTTGTATTGCCAAACTTTAAGATATACATGTATACCCCTTGAGTCATTTGCCTTTCATGCAAATCTATATATATTGGACTCAATTGTGTTTAGGGTTATGTATGTATACTTATTGTGTTGACAATTCATACATATACCTTGAAATGAAAATTTGTGTTGATGAAAGTTTAGTTTTTCTTGATTTCGTGATTATTTGTTTAACTTCATGTATATGTCTATTTTATCCAAACTATTCATATACATATACATCCTTTTGAGCCACATGCCTTAATGCATACATTTTGTGGACTCGTTGTGTTTTGGATATGTATGTATACCTTAGTTTGTATAGGACATACATATACCTTGAAGATTAAATAAGTTTTTGATAATTTTCATGCTTTTCATGTTTAAGGAATAATTGAGCTTAATGTCTAATTTTTGTTTTATTCCTTACTTGAAGGATTTCATACTAGTTAACAAAACTTTTCATTTTAACTAGTTCGTATTCTTCGTGAGATATGAGTTATACCATGCTTTTATTGTTATGTCAATTGATATCATTGAACTCTTTCAATTGGTATCAATCTTGATTCTCTTGTATACTCATATGTGTTTGTGTATGTATGTTTTTCAATTGGTATCATCTATTGGTGATTGGTACTAATTCTATTTCATACACATATACTTGTTTATTTGTGCTTAAGATATAAATTTGCACAAATTTTGTTTATGCTAGAGCTTGAGCTTCAACTTTATTTCAATTGATTTAGTTTTCAATTGGTATCTTATTTCAAGCCTACGCAATGTTTCTTTTGGTATTTCATAAAGGGGGAGAAAATTTGATTTTGTCTTACAATCGGTATTTGATTCCCACTCCCTTGCTTTATGATAAAATATAGTTTCATTGGTATCATATGGCTTAAAAAGAAAAATGCTATCTTTTGATATCAAGATGTATTGTGTTTTAAAATTGGTATCTCAAAATTTTGTTTAAAGAAAAAATTCAAAAGTTTTGATTTGTATTGCCTATATGAAAGAAGAGCTTAACATCTCTTCTACATATAGATTCATGATGAGTGTATCTTGTGTTGAAGAGCTTGACATCTCTTCTTTATGTGATACACGTGTGTAGGGGGAGCTTCACATCTCCTCTTATGCATTACATAATATGTGTTATGTGAATTGGGGCTTGTCATCCCTTCTTCATGTAATGCATATGTGTAGGGAAGCTAACTTAGCGTCTTCCTCTTCATGAATGTATATAGCATATAACCTTTATTGATCCTTGTTTACTTTTAATTGGTATCAAGATGCTTCATTGACATATTTTCAATTGATATCCTTATGCCTTAAAGAATAATGTTTAATTTCATTTGATATCACATGATTAAAATGAACAATTATTTCAATTGGTATCAAGATGTTGTTTTCATTTTTTTTAATTGGTATCTAGAGGCATATCATGTTTATAGTTGATTGATCACACCCCTTATTGACTTTTGTTTTAGACAAAAAGGGGGAGAACATTGTTTTTATTGTTTTGATTGACAGAAAGGGGAAGAAAGATTTGTACCCCTCATTTTATTTATTGTTTTGATTGTTTACCCCTTTGTTGATGATTGACAAAAGGGGGAGAAGATTTTGAGTTAATATGCACATGTTTTATATACATGTTTTGCTTGTCGTTTTATTGGTATAAAAAGCATTATTTGTTTTGTAAAAAGAATCATTAGTTTTGTTTTATGTTAATTGGTATCTAGAGCATGTTTTGTTTTGAACATTTCATTGGTATCTAGAACCTTATTGTTTATGCATATTCATGCATTCATGTTTAAGAGCCTTCATTGCATATTTATTATGTTTATTTGTTTATGCATGAGTTAAGGGGGAGCTTCCTTGAAGCTTAACTTTAATCCATGCATATATAACTCCATGAGTTTTATCATCATCAAAAAGGGGGAGATTGTTGGCCCAATGGCCTTCCACTCTAGTTTTGATGATGATTAACTCATGTAGTTATGTTTACTAATAATCTTGTGTTGTTTAAGTTTCAGATCATTAACCAAGATATTAGTTGGTGATTAGCTTCAACAAGGAGTTTAGAAGCTTTTCATAGTGATTCCGGTGCCAAAGCTTAAGGGGGAGCTTCCTTTTGCACTCGGTGGATCAAGGTTTGGGAGCAAGTCTACTTGAAGATGGAGGTCATCAAGAAGACTTAGGTATCCTAGTTAGTTTAGTGTGTTTTAGATCCATTTGTAAAGCTTAGTATAGTTGATATGCTCAAGTGCACAATACACACACGTTTTGGTTTTGATATGTGTTTTCATGAATAGTAGATCAAAAGAAGTTTACTTTATCTTTATGTATATTAGATATGTTCTAGATATACATACATGCTTTAAACTTGTTAGACAAACTTATTTTGACTATCTTATTCATGTTTTTGAAAAATCAAGTTTGATAAAAATACAAGTGTTGGTTTTTGATAAAACTTGCAAGACTCAAAAATGATTGAATATGTTGATATATGTCTTGAAATTTTTATCATAAGTTTGTTTATCAAAATAAAATGATAAAACAATTTTTATGGTATTTTTAAAGAGATAAAAGATTTTTAGAAAATATTTTACACTGTTTTTCTGACCCAGATTTCTGTTCCAGACTTCACTTAGTCGACTAGTCAAACTGACCTAGTCGACTTGGGGTGAAGTCGGTCGACCGGGCGGGTCGACCGACGTGCACAGATCTGTGCACGTTTGGCAGCGCTGGGACGGTCGACCGAGCCGGTCGACCGGGTCTGAGAGCAGTGCTCTCTGTTTGTTTGGGTCGACCGGGCGGTCGACCGGGTCGCTCCAACGGTCGGATTTTTGACCGTTGGCGGTCGACCGGGCGGTCGACCGAGGTTCTGTCAGACTGACAGATCAGCCCAATGGCTAGTTTTGTTTTGGGGCTATAAATACCTCATCTTTTCATAGTTTTCCCTAAGATTTTAGAGCAGGATTTCTAAAGCCTTTCTTAGTGTTTTAAACAAGTTTTTAAAAGAGTTTTGTGCCAAAAAGATTTATCTTTGTATTGTTTTGGGTTTTTGGAAAATCAAAGAAAACTAGGTTTTTGGGATATTTTATTGGTTTTTATTTTCTATCATCTATAAGAGATTTCCCAAGTAGTTTTTCTTTGTTACTTGTTTTCAAAAACACCTTGATTCCACACTTGAGCTATATCCTCTACCCTAATCTATTAGGATCTTTGTTTTGTGGAAAAGAGAGAAAAAGAGAGAGTGTTTGAGGTTAAGCCTCCAAGATTGTAAACCCTCCTTTATTTGTGTATCCCTCTTTGGTAGAGGTTGATCGGAGTGGTGTTTGGATCCCTCTTCGGTAGAGGTGATTGTGATTGTATTGGCTACAGGCCTTATCCCTCTTCGGTAGAGGTGGATTGTGGTTGTATAGCCTCGGTGGCTTTGTAAGGTTTAGAGAGGAGTTCGGTACTCCTTTAGTGGATTGGAAATCCTACACGGTTGGTGTAGGCGGGGATGTAGAGCTGGGTGCTCGAACCTCGAAACATATCGTTGTGTTTGCGTTTGCTCCACTTGTCTCTTTAACTCTCTCTCACTTTATATTTGTGCAAAGCATCATATACATATCACCATACCATATTTGTTTCATTCATATCATATATTGCTTGTATTGTGCCTTGCATAATTCATATTGCTTTACATTCCTTATATGCTTGGCTTGCTTGTTTGTGTGCATCACTTATACTCATCCAACAAGAGCTTCACATAGCACCTCAACCCATTTCAAGGGGAATCAAGAGGAGTTAGTCCAGAGCCCTTCACGGGGAATTCGGCTACACTTGTTGTATTGTATTAAGTGTGTTGCAAGAATAGTTTTAGCTTCCGCATTTAGTTTGCATTTAGATTATTAGATTAGCAATTACACCTATTCACCCCCCCTCTAGGTGTTCCTACAGTTATCTAGCTCCGCTGAAGAGCTTTCTTCTAACTTCGCCAGATGCTCCTTCCAGTTTCGCTGTGAGCTCGACGTGGCAGATCCGCTGCGGGTCTTCTATGATCACTTTTGACCAATCAAATCTCTAGATGAGATCAAATCTAATTGAGATCAAATTTGACAGTTGCTTGCCATAATCTTTTGACTCTCCCAATCAGGTAAGAAGATCCGGAGAAATCTTTCAGTTATTTGGAAAGAATCAAGGGCGCATCCCTCATTTAGCAGAACGGATCATGAGATCAGCACTACTTGCTATTCCTAGCTTCACAAAAGCTATCTTTAGCCTTGCGGCGAGGCTACTTTCTAGATGTAAAATCGATGATTCAATCTGTTTTCAAATTTTCAAGGGACAATTATACCCCTGCTCTCCCTATAAATAGCCTACCAGAGGCATACAGAGAGAGAGGCTGAAAAAGAGGAAAAGAGGACTAAAGACAGAGATCTACTCTCTTGCTTCCAAGAATTCAGAGAATTACTTCTCTAATCAGGGTGCTAATACCCTAAAATCTTCCTCCCTCTCAAAAAATGTCCGGAACCAGGCGAGAAGGAATTCCCAAGCGGAGGCAATTTGAGAAGTAACAAGAGGGTTCTACCGACCTTCTGTTCTCCGATTCCCCGAACCAGGCGAGAAGGGAATCTCATCAGGCAGTAGTCCGATTGCCTGATCGATCGCATCGTCAAAGAGATAAAGTGATCACGCGCTGATCAGATTCCTACTGGCACACCTCCCCAGAAATCTCAGAGGAGATTTACCTGTAATCTTCTTCCTAGAATTACTTATAATTTAGCTCCTCGACCCCTTTTTTTTGTAAGTTTTCCCCTTTGCAAAATTTATGGAAAACAAGATGGCGGCTCCACTGGGGATATTCATTCTCCACTGCTGAGAATCAAGTGTCGCAATGCGACGATCAGACCTTCGGGTCTACTGCAGAGTGCAAGGAAGTCGGCGCATCCAGAATTCCTCTGGCTAATTCTTTGAAGCAAGTCTCTATCTGAAAATCACCTAGAGGGGGGTGAATAGGTGATGAAGCTAATCAAAGTGCAATTTAAAAATTATGAAGCAAGTGAATGCAAATGCAATGCAACAATCTCCCAAAACAAGACTAAGAGCCGTATGCCCCTTGCGGGGTTCTGAACTCCTTCCTCCGGCTTCCTCGTAAAATGAGTTAGAGGTGCGCAATGCAACCTTGTTGTATGGGATTTTGATTGACAAGATGAAGTATGATGAAAATGGCAATAGTAATCAAAAACACAAAGTAATAGCAAGGGAAAGTAAACCAATCGCAAACACAAAGATATGTTATCGAGGTTCGAGCACCCAGCTCTACTCCCCGCCTTCCCCAGAAGGATTCTAGCTACTTCCACTATCACAAAGATCAATTACAATGGAGTACCCAACTCCTACAATTTCAGCACAATTGAATTCCTTAGTAATCAAAAGATCACAAACTCTCTCTTTCAAATATCTCTTCCCTTACAAAGGTCCTTAGAGAATATTGAGAAGGAATGAAGCTCTTGTGTAAGTAAAAAAAAAATGAAATCAAATCAGAGAGTATTATCAAGAAAACACTTCTGAAATGAGTGAGAAATATCAGCACAAAAACAAGAAAAATAGCTCTTTTGAATATCACAAACTTTGAATTTTTCTCTTGAATAATTGTTGTAAAGAAACTCTCCCCAAACACCCCTATTTATAGGAGAGGGCTAGGGTTTAGGGTTAGGAATTAATTACTGAAGATTTAGGAAGTAATTAGTTCCAAATATACCCTCCAACGGATTTTTAATTTCAAAAATCAAGTTTAAAACAGCTATTAAAAAATCTGCCCGTTACTGTTCAACGGACACATCGGTCGACTGGCCCGGTCGACCGATAGTTCAAAAATCCGACCGTTATGAACTATCGGTCGACTGATCCAGTCGACTGAAAAGATACAGAGAGCAAAACAAACTATCGGTCGACCGATCCGGTCGACTGATGCCTGACTGAGACTTAAAATAAAATTCCGGTCGACTGTCGGTAGACAGTCGGTCGACCGACAGACGTGCACACGGATACGTGCACTCTGCCAGGACATCGGTCGACTGGTGGTAGATAACCGGTCGACCGGCTCAGGCCAAAAGATGAAATAAAAATAGAATTTTGAAGAGATTAATATTTTTATCAAATCTATTTCAAACACAAATTCAGTATCTAACATAATAAAGAATTTGTAGAAGAAAGATTTAGTATTAAAATATTTTTGTATATTTTATAAGAAATAAACTTGGAAATGGTATACGCGTGAAGACGTGTGTGTTTGAGCTTCAAACCTAATCAACATTCTTTAACATACTATAAAGCTAGAAAATAAAACCTAAGGACCTCTGAAGCAATCTTTGAGCCATCCAATGCCTTGCTAGTGCCTTCTCTTCTATGATCCTTCCTTGATGTGCAATTTGCCTTCAATGCTTGTTGGAACTTAGAAGTTTTTGCAAAAGTGAAGCGAATGAACTCTAAACATGGTACAAAACCTGAAACTCATCTAAGATAAAAGATTAGTACCAAATAGCACTTATTTGGTTTGTTATCATCAAAACACAAAACAATGGAGAGTGTAACCTCTTGGGCCAACAATCTCCCCCTTTTGATGATGACAAAACAAATAGGCTATTAACAAAAATATAGGGAGGAGAAAACTCCCCCTTAAATTATGCTATATTTAAAACATATAAAAATGCTCTAGATACCAATAATTGAAATGATAAATAGAAGTGATGCACCAATTATTGAAGTCAATTTAAAACAACAATACAATACAAATAAAACTCAAAAACTTGCACTTGATATCAAAAACACCAAAAATCTATCAAAAACACCAAAAATCAAAAATTGCTCCTTGATACCAATTTTAAACAAAAATACCAACTAAAATACAAAATACAAAAACTCAACTAAAATACAAAAAACCAAAAACTCATAAAACCAAAGCATCATATAAATTCATATGGAACCAAGACCAAATGAACTTATTTTTGTCCATGTAAACTTATTCTCCCCCTTTTTGTCATACATCAAAAAGGGTTAGAAAAACATGTTTAATCAATAATACACATATTTAACTCTCCACAAATAAACGAAAATCTAGCAAAATCAAGTGGTTTTGTGAAAATATCGGCTAGTTGAAAATCGGTGGAAACATAATCAATATCTATATCACCTTTCTCAAAATGATCTCTAAGAAAGTGATATCTAATCTCAATGTGCTTGGTCTTACTATGTTGATTTGCATTTTTGGTTAGATGAATAGTACTAGTATTATCACAAAATATTTTAATATTTTTATAATGCAAATCATAATCAAGGAGAGTATGTTTCATCCAAAGGACTTGTGCACAACAAGCCCCCGCGGCAACATACTCCGCCTCGGCGGTTGATAGAGCTACGGAATTTTGCTTCCTAGAGGACCCTGAAACAAGACAATTACCGAGAAATTGACATGTCCCACTAGTACTCTTTCTATCTACTCTACAACCCGCATAGTCGGCGTCCGAATAACTAATCATAGAAAAATCTATAGTTTTCGGATACCAAAGACCTAAACCAATCGTTCCCTTAACATATCGAATAATGCGTTTTACGGCAATTAAATGAGATTCCTTGGGACACGATTGAAATCTAGCACAAAGACACACACTAAACATGATATCCGGCCTACTTGCCGTTAAATATAAAAGACTACCTATCATGCTTCTAAATAATTTAATATCAACATTTTTACCTTGTTCGTCCTTATCAAGCTTGGTTGTTGTAGCCATGGGAGTGTTGCAAGCTTTAGCGTCTTCAAGTCCAAACCTCTTCACGAGTTCCTTAGCGTATTTGGCTTGAGAGATGAAGTTCCCATCATGCAATTGCTTGACTTGGAGTCCAAGAAAAAAGTTGAGCTCACCCATGGAGGACATTTCGAATTCTTGTTGCATTACCTTTTCAAAATCCTTGCATAAAACTTCATTAGTAGAACCGAAAATAATATCATCAACATAAATTTGGACAATTAAAATATCATTATCAACATGCTTAGTGAATAGAGTGGTGTCTACTTTGCCTTTAATAAAGTTATTTGAAATTAGAAAACTTGAAAGCCTTTCATACCAAGCTCTTGGAGCTTGTTTTAAACCATACAAAGCCTTTTCAAGTTTGAAAACAAAATCGGGATGAATATGATCGATAAAACCGGGAGGTTGAGAAACATAAACTTCTTCATTAAGAAAACCATTTAAAAATGCACTTTTTACATCCATTTGAAAAAGTTTGAAATTTTTAAAAGATGCATAAGCTAGTGTTATCCGTATGGCTTCAAGCCGTGCTACGGGTGCAAAGGATTCCTCAAAGTCGATTCCCTCAACTTGAGTGTAACCTTGGGCCACTAACCTAGCTTTATTCCTAATGACATTTCCGGACTCATCCATCTTGTTTTTAAAGATCCACTTAGTACCAATTATTGGTCTATCGTGGGGCTTAGGAACAAGGTGCCAAACTTGGTTGCGCTCAAATTGATTGAGTTCCTCTTGCATGGCAAGCAACCAATATGGGTCCGTCTCGGCTTCGAGAATGCCTTTGGGTTCAAAATGAGAAATGAAAGCAAAGTTACCACATAGGTCATGGAGTTTGGAGCGCGTTGTGACTCCTCTTGAAGCGTCACCGATGATGAGCTCCTTAGGATGATTTGTAGCATATCTCCAAGCTTTGGGAAGCGGTTGAGTGCTTTCCTCATTATCCTTTTGAACTTCACCTAAAGGTTCTTGCTTATCTTCTTGAGCGGGTGAGTTCTTCAAGGATAGTTTCTCCACGCTTTCACCTAATGGTTCAATCTCTACAACATTCTCAACAAACACATAAGACTCCTCAAACTTAACATGCATAGTTTCTTCAATAGTAAGTGAAGATCTAATGAAAACTCTATATGCTTTGCTAGTAGAGGAATATCCAACAAAGATAGCCTCATAAGCTTTAGCATCAAATTTACCCAAATTCTCTTTTGTATTTAAAACAAAACACTTGCATCCAAAAACTTTGAAATATGAAACATTTGGTTTTCTAAAATGATACATTTCAAAAGAAGTTTTAGAAGAATTTTTGCATAAATAAATACGGTTTGATATATAGCATGCGGTGTTTACGGCCTCGGCCCATAAATATTGAGGGAGGTCGTATTCACTTATCATTGTCCTAGCCATCTCTTGAAGTGTTCTATTTTTCCTTTCTACAACTCCATTTTGTTGTGGAGTTCTAGGACAAGACATTTCATGCTTAATTCCCTTTTCATCACAATAAGTCATGAAGAGTTGGTTCACAAATTCACCACCTCTATCACTCCTTATTTTCAAAATCGGAAAACCTTTTTCTTTTTCAACTCTTTTTCTAAAAATCTTAAAGTGAGAAAAAGTTTGATCTTTATTTTGCAAAAAGAAAACCCAAGTAAATCGAGAGAAATCATCAACTAAAACAAATGCAAATCTACTTCCATTTAAGCTTTTAGTTTTAGTTGGTCCAAATAAATCCATATGAACTAATTCTAACGGTCTAGTTGACATGATATCCTTGATTGGTTTAAAGGAAGACTTGGTTTGTTTCCCAAGTTGGCACGCACTACAAATGCGGTCTTTCTCAAAACTCAAGCAAGGAATACCCTTCACCAATTCCTTAGAATTAATTCTAGAAATATGTTCAAAAGATGCATGTGCTAATCTTCTATGCCAAAGCCAAGAATTTTCATCAAAAGCATTTAAACATTTAGTAGAACACTCTACATTAAGCATGTCAATAATATAAACATTATCATCACGAAATCCGGTCAAAATACAATCATTCGATTTAACATCAAAAATCTTACAAGAAGAATCATCAAAAACAACTTTAAGACCACGATCACAAAATTGGCTAATACTAAGCAAATTATGCTTTAAACCATCAACCAAAACAACATTCTCTATAATAGGAGATGAACCAACTTGAATGTTACCTATACCGATGATAGTTCCTTTGGAATCATCCCCGAAGGTGACGGAGCCACCTTCCATGTACCTTGATAGGGTTGTGAAGTTGTTGATATCCCATGTCATGTGCCTCGAACAACCACTATCAAGGTACCACCGCTCCCTACGTCTTGGAGCCTTGGTGTGTACCTACATCAAACATTTTAGGACTTGATTTTGGTACCCACATTTTCTTGGGTCCATGAGGGTTAGAGCCATTAACCCAAACAAGATTATTTGAATTATGCAATTTATCATAACAAAATTTAGCTAAATGTCCATTTTTGCCACAATATGTGCATCTATACACTCTACCATATTTAAAAGCATAGTGAGTGTGTGATTTGTGAGCATTGGCATTGTGAGCATGAAAAGATTTAGCATGTGTGTGTTGTGGGGTGTGAGCATGAGAAATCTTATCATAAGAAACTTTAGCATGAGAAGTATTCTTTTTAGAAAATTTTTCTTCAAGCTTCTTTGTATTAAAAGCACAATCTTTTAAAACTTTTTCAAAATCATTCATCTTAGATTTAAAACAAGAAATTTCATTATTATCAACAATAGGGGTTTTACCCTTACAAGAAATCTTATAAGCATTAAATTCATTTTGAACAACAACAAGATTGGAAGAAAGATCATCTTTTTCTTTTGTAACCAAAGCAAGTTGGTTTTGAGAAAAGCAACTTCTTTTTGCAATTTAAAGCATTCCATTTTCTTGTTATCATAAGTTTCGGAAAGTTCTACAAAAGCATGAACTAGAACTTCCTTACTCAAATCATCATCATTATCATCTATAGATTCAAGAGTTTGAGGGTTTACCTTGGGTGTGTTTGCCATGAAACACATGTTTGCGGTATCCACTTGTTCTTCTTCGGACTCGCTTTCCGAATCCCATGTGGCCTTGTAAGCTTTCTTTTCATCTTGTTTCTTTGGCTTGAAGGAGGAAGTCATTCTTTTCTTGAACTCCGGACAATCGGCCATGATGTGTCCGGGCTTGCGGCAATTGTAGCAAATGATCCTCTTCTCCTCTTTGCCTTCAAACTTTCTCCGGAAATTTTGCTTGTTCTTCCGGTACATCCTCTTGATGTTGCGCACTAGGAGGGAGAGCTCCTCATCTTCTTCTTCATCTTCTTCATCATCTTCAATGGTGGATGAAGACTTGAAAGCTATGGACTTTTTCTTTGTTGGAGCCGCCTCTTCTCTTGCCTTCTTCTCCATCTCATGGGTTTTTAGGTTCCCAATGAGATTTATGATGTCCATCTCGTCCTTGTCATTCAACTCCTTTAAGGTGGTGGCCTTGATCTCCCAAGATGGAGGAAGAGCCCGTATCACCTTGCGCACCTTTTGATCATTGGAGATGACGTCACCTAATGAAGAAAGACCATTAGTGATTTTTGTGAAACGAGTAATCATGCAATCAATGGTTTCATCATCAAGCATCTTAAATGATTCATATTGAGACCTCAAGAGATCTATTTTAGCTCTCTTGACTTGTGAAGTCCCTTCATGCGTGACCAATAAGTGTTGCCAAATCTCATAGGCGGATTGGCAATGAATTACCCGTGTAAGGTCATCCTCATTCAAGGCGGTTAAAAGGGAGTTTTGGGCTTTGGAGTTAGCCTCATATTCTTTAAGGTCTAGGTCGGTCCAAGTGCTCTCATCCTCATCGGGTACTTCATAGGTTTGGTAAGAGACTTAGCCACTAAGCTACCTAGTGATTGCAAAAAGATAGTCATCCTAACCTTCCAAATAGGGAAATTTAGGCCATCAAATTTAGGTGGGGATTTAATGTTGTCGGCCATGTTTACTAGTGTATGTATGGATGAATGAAAGTGTTGATTAGCAATATTTTAGGATCTCTCTAAGGATGTTAAGCCACACCTAGAGTCCAAGCTCTGATACCAATTGAAAATCACCTAGAGGGGGGGGGGGTGAATAGGTGATGAAGCTAATCAAAGTGCAATTTAAAAATTATGAAGCAAGTGAATGCAAATGCAATGCAACAATCTCCCAAAACAAGACTAAGAGCCGTATGCCCCTTGCGGGGTTCTGAACTCCTTCCTCCGGCTTCCTCGTAAAATGAGTTAGAGGTGCGCAATGCAACCTTGTTGTATGGGATTTTGATTGACAAGATGAAGTATGATGAAAATGGCAATAGTAATCAAAAACACAAAGTAATAGCAAGGGAAAGTAAACCAATCGCAAACACAAAGATATGTTATCGAGGTTCGAGCACCCAGCTCTACTCCCCGCCTTCCCCAGAAGGATTCTAGCTACTTCCACTATCACAAAGATCAATTACAATGGAGTACCCAACTCCTACAATTTCAGCACAATTGAATTCCTTAGTAATCAAAAGATCACAAACTCTCTCTTTCAAATATCTCTTCCCTTACAAAGGTCCTTAGAGAATATTGAGAAGGAATGAAGCTCTTGCGTAAGTAAAAAAAAAAAATGAAATCAAATCAGAGAGTATTATCAAGAAAACACTTCTGAAATGAGTGAGAAATATCAGCACAAAAACCAAGAAAAATAGCTCTTTTGAATATCACAAACTTTGAATTTTTCTCTTGAATAATTGTTGTAAAGAAACTCTCCCCAAACACCCCTATTTATAGGAGAGGGCTAGGGTTTAGGGTTAGGAATTAATTACTGAAGATTTAGGAAGTAATTAGTTCCAAATATACCCTCCAACGGATTTTTAATTTCAAAAATCAAGTTTAAAACAGCTATTAAAAAATCTGCCCGTTACTGTTCAACGGACACATCGGTCGACTGGCCCGGTCGACCGATAGTTCAAAAATCCGACCGTTATGAACTATCGGTCGACTGATCCAGTCGACTGAAAAGATACAGAGAGCAAAACAAACTATCGGTCGACCGATCCGGTCGACTGATGCCTGACTGAGACTTAAAATAAAATTCCGGTCGACTGTCGGTAGACAGTCGGTCGACCGACAGACGTGCACACGGATACGTGCACTCTGCCAGGACATCGGTCGACTGGTGGTAGATAACCGGTCGACCGGCTCAGGCCAAAAGATGAAATAAAAATAGAATTTTGAAGAGATTAATATTTTTATCAAATCTATTTCAAACACAAATTCAGTATCTAACATAATAAAGAATTTGTAGAAGAAAGATTTAGTATTAAAATATTTTTGTATATTTTATAAGAAATAAACTTGGAAATGGTATACGCGTGAAGACGTGTGTGTTTGAGCTTCAAACCTAATCAACATTCTTTAACATACTATAAAGCTAGAAAATAAAACCTAAGGACCTCTGAAGCAATCTTTGAGCCATCCAATGCCTTGCTAGTGCCTTCTCTTCTATGATCCTTCCTTGATGTGCAATTTGCCTTCAATGCTTGTTGGAACTTAGAAGTTTTTGCAAAAGCGAAGCGAATGAACTCTAAACATGGTACAAAACCTGAAACTCATCTAAGATAAAAGATTAGTACCAAATAGCACTTATTTGGTTTGTTATCATCAAAACACAAAACAATGGAGAGTGTAACCTCTTGGGCCAACACTATCAAGACAGATAAGGCTCTCCGCAAGCCTACTACGGTCCTCTGGCGCAACAAGGAGGGTCAGGATCTTGAGCCTGTTACCTTCGAAAACCTGGTTGTTCATTTCGACCAAGGAAAATTCAAAGAACTCCTCTCTGGGGTGGTCCAATGCTCCACGCACGACAGCATAGAAAGGTCTCGATGGCCAAAGTTTCAGAGCAGAAATTGGAGGCAGAATCCTCCCAACTCCTCTCAGTTCGCGTGAGGCTAGTCAGGTTCCCTGCGAACCTAAGTCCCCTCTTTCAAAGCAGATGTGGAGGCCAAAGTAGAAAGCTCTCTATGAAGCTTCAGGCGTAACTACGCCACAAGTTCGTCTGTCACGCAAAGACAAAAGCAAGATACCCGCCTGCTCCGTTGAGACTATCAGTCGCGAAGTTATAACGGCGACCACCCCTTCACCTAATTTTGGAGCAGTAACTCCTAGAGCCAGCCTCGTTCTTATGAGTGAAGCTACTGATGGTGTGGTGATTAGTCACATATATTGCATATACATTGTCACCTTACCATACTTTTTAGCTAATAACTCCTATTAATAAGTTTTATTTTTCTCTGTTTAATGTAGGCCTAAGTGCTAAAAGAAATGAAACAGAAACAAGCCCAAAAGCCCACCAAATTCTGATTTAATTCAGAAGAAATTCGAAATCAAAGAATCAGGGCAAAATCTGGCATATCAGAGAGGTTGAAAACCGGTTGAGAAGAATCCTCCCTGAATCAAGCGGTTAAAGCCAACAATCAAAGGCTGTTTCGTCAAATCTTGGAGCAGAAACGAGAAAACCAGAAGAAGATACAAGACAATCAACAAATTAGGGATCTCCACCAACTGGGTGTGACCACTTGGCCACACCAGGGCCGCGAAAACGCGGCCCTAGCCGCGTTTTCGCGGCCTTGTTAGGTCAGTTGGGGGAGCGTTTGCTCCCCCAATCTTCCCGGGATTCCCCCTTTTGGTTTTTCTCTATAAATACTAGTTTCAACAGAGAAAAATGCCATGCAGAAATAGGAATTAGTCCAGTTTTTCACTCTTTGTAGTATAGGTTTTTGTTTTATTTTTATGTAATTTTAATTCGTATGTAAGCTTAAATTAGATTGAGATTCATGTAAGTAAAAGAGAGAGGCTTATGTTGAGAGTGACACCGATGTACCCTCCTCCTTTCTTCCATCGTTTCTGCAAGCAATAAAAGGTAATATTTTTTTATGTTCGTCTTTACTTTTGTTTTCTTCTTCTTCTTTCTACTCTACCTCTTTTGGTTTTGATGAGCATGCAAGTGAATCCAGAAGCATCAGTATAACAATGTTTGTGTGAGTGCCAACGATAATTCATGATGATGTTCTCCTCCTCAAGACTCTGTATCATTTCATGCTTGTTCGTCTTGAGATGTAATGCGACTGGGGACTGAGCTCGATCCTATGGCTTATGCGTTGAACGCCTCCGAAGTAAGGTAGAACATGCAAGGGTTCCAGGTAAGTCATCAACCAAACTAGGTAAGTATTTCTTTAATCTTCTTTCTTTTCTTTTTCTTTAGTTTAAATCACCATCGCCCACTTCTTTCATCACTCCTTTTCCATTTCTTTGTAAATAATCATTCTCCATTTTTCTCCACCTTCTCCATCTATCGCTTTCTTTCTAACTCTAACCTAACTCTTTTTTCATTTTCATTTCTTAAAATAAAGAAGAACCTTCGTTTTTCTTCACAAAGATTTCAATACAAACTTTGAACACTTCTATCGCTAACCCTCCTTGTGGATCACGACCCGCATAGCCACTTGCTATCGCGGTAGAATTGAGCACTTGCACATCTCTATTTTAAAGTTCTGAAATACTGTATTTTTTGTGGAGGTTGTAACTCAATCAAATTTTGGCGCCGTTGCCGGGGAGGGTAACGGTTTTTTATTGAATTTTTGAACTAAAATGAAATTTTCTTCTCTGTTGCAGGTTACAGGGCAGGAAAAGTAGGAAAAAAAGATTGCAGTAACATATAAGTGGTCTTGGGCCTCTGTTTCAGAAAACAGAGACCAAGCACCCTCTGGATTGCCGCGTTTCCGCGGCTATGGTCGCGGATCCGCGGCAAAAAGGAGTTCACTACTGACTGTCTTTTTGCAGGGCTGCTTGCTTTGCAAAATTATAGTTTTTTGCAAACTTTATTTCTTATATGCCATCACCAGAAGCTTGCTAATAAACCAACAGTAAAACATTTGTTGGAAAAGTTAAAAAAATTGATTAGAAGTTTGCATTTTAGGCACGTATCTTTTCAATTCATTTACTTTACTGTTGAAGAGTGCTGGAGCAAGGTACGTTCGCATTGCATTTAGAATAGGACTCATCTCTTGGTTGATTTACATCGCTTTGAGTGAATCTTGTTTGCATATCTTGTACACTTGTACAAACTGATATTAAGGGCACAACCTCATAACAAGATAAGGTGGAGATTTAATCACACTTCCTTGGCCCAAAAATTAGATTCCAAGCACTCACTAACCCGAGCCTAACTAAAAATGAGTAGACGTTGGCCGTAGGGACATCTCAGACTCAATTAGGAGATTATCCTAAGGGGGAAAGGTGTTGGAATTTGACTCCTGCCAAATCAGTGTCTAGGAAAGGGATTAAGGGCCGAAAGCCCGAAGGTTGGCGGTTATTTAATTAAGGAACGTCTTTGACGGATAACCTCCCACCAATCTTGACCTGACCTGGCTGATTAGCTTGTGGTCAAAGTCTGCATTATACCTCCCGTGGACAGTCTAACCAGTTAGGAGTCGTCTAGGTCATAGGTCTACCCTAACTTAGTTTAGAAATTTTTTCTTTTTATTTGTTTGATTATTTGTTTGTTTTTTTTTCTTTGTTTGTATTCTATTGTGTGATATGGCTTATAATAACAATTTTTTCAATTTTAATAGTAATCCATATTACACACCGACCTCTTTTTTAGATATTACCAACCCGGCATATCATAACTTTAACCAACCTAGTGTGCCGGATTGGTCTTATCCGAATCAATATAACCCATGCCCCAAATCTTATAACCATAATTTCAAGAATAATTTCAACTCTTCACAGAGTCAGTGGGGATTCACCTCCCCCGAGTATAATTTTCAACCAACTTGTCCTCCTTATCCACCTAGTCCGCAATTTCCAAGATTCATACTCAGTTCCACCAGTCCAAAATAGAAAACCATCAATTTTGGAAATGAGTATGCGCGAGTCCAAACAAAAATCATAAAATCTGATGGACTCACAATTTCACCACCAATTCCAAAATAATACTTCATCTTTTCAACAAAACGATGAACCTATCAACTATGAAAAGATGCTTGAAGCTATGACTCAGGCTCAAAACACTCGTAATCGTGACATAGATATGATGGTCCAATCTCTACGTTCTCACCGTTTGACCAGTTCTGATGTCACTAACCATTCTGTTAGAGCCGAAGAGTCATGTTGTTTTGGAAATCAAAGTTCCATTTCAGAACAATCATTTGAACTTGCCCAAACTCCAAATTTTGAAAATGATATTGACAGTTGGGCAAGTTATTCCTTTCCTGAAATAGAACTTGAGAATGAATATGATCCTGAACCTCTACTTAGTGATTTAATTCTACTTCCTGATTCAATAATGACTCCGGTGTCTTCACCTGATTTCAATCATTTTCCCGAGTCAACATTGGATCCTGTGCCAATTCATCATGAAATCGAATCACCCATCTTTGATGATCATATTGAACTTGACCAATTTTACACCTTTGAAAGTCCTATTGACAAATTGGCATGTTCTCATTTTTATGACATTGAACTCAATGAGAAATGTGACCTAGATTCTCAAATCTGTGATCCAGTTCAAATTCCCGAATCAATATTGACTCCTGTTTTGTTACCCAACTTGAGTAATATTTTAGAGTCAGTTTTGATTCCCACAACTATCATTCTTGAACTTGAATCACCAATATTAAGTCACATTCTATTGTTGGAAAATAAATGTGGACTTGAGTTTCAACTTCTTGACTTGGACCCACTTCTTGAACCAATCTCGACTCCTGAGCCTTTACTTGACTTAAGTCACCTTCCTGAGTCGGTATTAGTTCATGTACTTCCTGAGTCCAAGTCAATCATTCTATCTTTTCACACTCCATTTTGGGACAAGGCGGTTGACAAATTTGACTCCGAAATTAATTATAGAATTTGAAAATTAGATGGGGTTAAATTTTTAATAAAAATCCTTCATGGATACATCATTTTAATGGGTTATGTTAGAGAGATTTTTGGTGGGTTCCTCCGAACTCCACGAAAAGTCGATTGGGCCGCATTTCGTGGACCAATCAGACCACCACCGGAACCACCACCTTAAGGTAACATTTTCCTTCCCTTTCTTCTTTTTCATGCATCTATGCATTAATTCATACATTGAGGACAATGAATGAGATAGGTGTGGGGGAGGGTTCTAACACAACTTTAAAAAAAAAAAATTAATTAACATTTTTCTTTACTTTTAAAAAACTTTTTGAAAATAGAAACAATATTTTGACATATTTTTTGTAAGAAATTAAGTCAATTTTAAGGAATAGGAAAATCAAAATTAGGATTTCTTAAATTTGGTCAAAATAAGATTATTTGTTTGATTTTTAGGGTTAGGAAGATAATTTGTTAAAGTAATTTAGTCTTGATCTTTACCTTAATGAAATATGCACACTTCATTCACTTACACACTTAGGGTTCAAAAAAACGAAGATTCTTATGCCTTATAAAAAAAAGAAAAAAATAGATCTATGAAAGTTGAACAAATCTAATTATTGATTAGCTAGGTGCTTTGGCCTAAGCAAGCCTTAGTATTTATGCGAAAGATGATTAGATAAGTTTGAGAAAAAAAATATATAAAAATCCTCTGATTAAGCTGGGTATTTGTGCCTAATAAAGCGTAAGTATTCACGCCTAAAAGGGGTTCATATAATAAAATTCTTAGTTTTGTGGCCTTGTTTGCTCGAGTCCTTAAGTCCTTGGGGTGTTTTCTCACCCGGTGCCCTAAGACCGTTTGGTTTGGGAGTCATCGATTAAAGGCTCATTACATGGGCAGATTAGAAAGCCTAATAGAACTAAGGAATAATACCACAAAAAATATATATAAAAATAAATAAGGCATAAAAGTTAGAGTTAATGAACCCTTAGTCAAAAATTTCACAGTCACGAGGGTGCATATGACTTAGGGTAAAGTAATAGACTAAATGAGAAGTACAATTTGACTCCTTACTTTGACTGATAACAAATTTTTGAATAGAGACTAAGTTTAGGAATGAAAAATTCAGTTTTCTTATAACTTATAGATTACTTAAGTCTTACAATTATATTTCAAATATTTTTCTCTTTCAAAATGCTTTTCGAAAATACTAACTCTTTATTTCTCTTTCTTTATGGATTTTATGGGTGTAATCCACTGAAAATCCTCACGAGACAAAACTCGTCCTCTAGGGGTAACCTAGATGTTTAACGGCTTGTTGCACATGCTCAGTGCAATCGAGTGACCTGCGAAAGTGGTCTAATAATCCTTAGTATAGTTTAGTTGTTTTGCTCGAGGACGAGCAAAAGATAAGTGTGGGGGTGTGATTAGTCACATATATTGCATATACATTGTCACCTTACCATACTTTTCAGCTAATAAATCCTATTAATAAGTTTTCTTTTTCTCTGTTTAATGTAGGCCCAAGTGCTAAAAGAAAGGAAACAGAAACAAGCCCAAAAGCCCACCAAATTCTGATTTAATTCAGAAGAAATTCGAAATCAAAGAATCAGAGCAAAATCTGGCATATCATAGAGGGTGAAAACTGGTTGAGAAGAATCCTCCCTGAATCAAGCGGTTGAAGCCAACAATCAAAGGCTGTTTCGTCAAATCTTGGAGCAGAAACGAGAAAACCAGAAGAAGATACAAGACAATCATCAAATCAGGGATCTCCACCAACTGGGTGTGGCCACCTGGCCACACCAAGGCCGCGAAAACGCGGCCCTAGCCGCGTTTCCGCGGCCTTGTTAGGTCAGTTGGGGAAGCGTTTGCTCCCCCAATCTTCCCGGGATTCCCCCTTTTGGTTTTTCTCTATAAATACTAGTTTCAACAGAGAAAAATGTGACGACCATGCAGAGATAGGAATTAGTCCAGTTTTTCACTCTTTGTAGTATAGGTTTTTATTTTATTTTTATGTAATTTTAATTCGTATGTAAGCTTAGGTTAGATTGAGATTCATGTAAGTAAGAGAGAGAGGCTTATGTTGAGAGTGACACCGATGTACCCTCCTCTTTTCTTCCATCATTTCTGCAAGCAATAAAAGGTAATTTTTTTTATGTTCGTCTTTACTTTTGTTTTCTTCTTCTTCTTTCTACTCTACCTCTTTGGTTTTGATGAGCATGCAAGTGAATCCAGAAGCATCAGTATAACAATGTTTGTGTGAGTGCCAACGATAATTCATGATGATGTTCTCCTCCTCAAGACTCCGTATCATTTCATGCTTGTTCGTCTTGATGATGTAATGCGACTGGGGACTGAGCTCGATCCTATGGCTTATGCGTTGAACGCCTCCGAAGCAAGGTAGAACATGCAAGGGTTCCAGGTAAGTCATCAACCAAACTAGGTAAGTATTTCTTTAATCTTCTTTCTTTTCGTTTTCTTTAGTTTAAATCACCATCACCCACTTCTTTCATCACTCTTTTTCCATTTCTTTGTAAATAATCATTCTCCATTTTTCTCCACCTTCTCCATCTATCGCTTTCTTTCTAACTCTAACCTAACTCTTTTTTCATTTTCATTTCTTAAAACAAATAAGAACCTTCATTTTTCTTCACAAAGATTTCAATACAAACTTTGAACGCTTCTATCGCTAACCCTCCTTGTGGATCACGACCCGCATAGCCACTTGCTATCGCGGTAGAATTGAGCACTTGCACATCTCTATTTTAAAGTTCTGAAATACTGTATTTTTTGTGCAGGTTGTAACTCAATTGATTGAGGCGAAACCTGCGCACAAAATACGGAATTTTAGATCAAAGAATAAATAGGTGCAAGTGCTCAATTCTTACCACTATAGCAAGTGGCTATGCGGGTCGTGATCCACAAGGAGAGTTTTACGATAGAAGCGTTTACGTTTCTTTATTGAAATCTTAATGAAGATAAAATGAAGATTCTTCTTTGTTTAAAGAAATGAAAATGAAAAAGAAAGTTATGTTAAAGTTAAAAAGAAAACGGTAGAATGAGAAGGTGGAGAAAATCAGAAAATGATGAAAGCGATTATGTACAAATGAGTATTTACAAAGAAGTAAAAAGGAATGATGAAGGAAGTGGGTGTTGGTGATCTAAACTGAGAAATAAAAGAAAAGAAAGAAAGAAGAGTGAAGAAGACTTACCTAGTTTGATAGATGTCTTACCTGGAAACCTTTGCATGTTCTACCTTTGCTTTGGAGGCGTTCAACACATTGGACATAGGATCGAGCTCAGTCCCCGTTCGCATTATATCATCAAGTCTCGCAAGAATGAAGTGATGCGGATCTTGAGGAGGAGAACGTCTTCATGAACTATCGTCAGCACTCACACAACATCGTTATACTTGTGCTTGGGATTCACTTGCAAACTCATCAAACACAAAGGAGGTAAAGTAGAAAGAGGAAGAATGAAACAAAAGGAAATATGAACATAAAACAAAAACATTTACCTTTATTGATTGCAGAAACAATGGAAGAAAGGAGGAGGATACATCGGTGTCACTCTCAACTTCAGCCTCTCTCTCTTACTTACATGAATCTTCCTCTAACCTAAGTTTACATACAAGTTACATAAAAAGAAAAGAAAAACCTAAACTAAGAAATGAAAACTAGGCTAAATCCTATCTCTGCATGGTCGTCTGGTTTTCAGTGCTAATACTGGCCTTTTATAGGCAAAAACCCAACCTTCAGGATCCCGGGGAGATCGGGGGAGCAAACGCTCCCCCTAACTCCCCAACAATGCCGCGAAAACGCGGCTTTGGTCGCGTTTCCGCAGCCAGGGTGTGGCCAGGTGGCCACACCCTATTGGTGGGTCTCTCTGGGATTTCCTTCTGCATTTATCTTCAGTTGGTTTCTTCGTTTGAGTCTAGGATTCTGACGAAATGGCCTTTGATTCTTGGCTTTAACCGATCGATTCTGAGAGGATTCTTCTCAACCGATTTTTAACCTCTTGATTTTGCCCTGATTCTCTGAGCTCGAATTAACTCTGATTTAATTCTGAATTTTGGTGGGCTTTGGGCTCATTTCTCTTCATCTCCTTAAAGAATGGGCCTGCAAATAAATTAAGCATTTAATTAGGACAATGCAAAGTTTTATTCTATAATAAGTATGGAAATATGATATTAAATATGCAACATTAGCGACCAATCATCAATCATGTGGCAAACACAATACCTCAGGGTACACATGAAGTTCCCAGCTGCCAGGCTAGGACTAGAGCACCAAGTGGTGCTAATCTCCTTCGCAGCAAGGAAGCGAACAAAGCACCACAGCGTGCTTCCCTCCCCTGTTCATCAGGCACTAAGCTCGCCCTTCGCAGCGGAGCTAAGAGATCATCCCTAAGTGTTGACAGCGGTGCTTATGCAGCTTCAGCACCCAAGGGCATTCCCAAAGTTCTTAGCCGCGAAGCTAGAGCTAAAGCACTATTTAGTGCTAAATACCTCTGCGGTGATGAAAGGAACCGGGCATCGTCCTATACGCAATCCAACAAAGCCTCTGCGCTAAATCGCTTAAGCCTGGCTGGGTCAGACTTGCGAGAATTCTTGACAAGCAAACGGAAGTCAGAGTCTTTCCGAACTTCTCCCTCCTGTTGTCAACAAGTGGGATGTCAGTTGGTGACAATCCACTCAGTCCATTGCCGCCTGGGACCAATTCCCACCACTCCTCCAGACCGACGATCAGTTTTTGATCGACTATCGGAACAAGCTCCTGTGAAGCATCGCAAAAGGAGCATATCGCAATATCTGCCCTCTGCATCCGTTAATATGATCAGAAGGGGACGAGAACCGCGTAGGGACAGATAAGCGTCGTATGCCGCTCCCTCCAGTTCTCCAGATCTGGACTATAGTCCGGGCCTTGGCGAAATCTTGGTACACAAAGAAGGTGTCTTCTGAAACACCAGATCTAGGGTCGCAATACCCTACGGTTATGAACAACCATCCTCCTCAACTGCAGTAACCTCACCAGAACCAATGAGAAGATTATTTCAATGGTCTGATGAGGAGGACGAAGACAGTGGGTATGCCTCTTCAGCAACAGTCAGCTCGGTACGAACGGATAGAGTATCAGTGAATATGGCTGATAACGGTAATGATGAGCTCCGTCGACGGTTGGAAACTCAAGAGCAAACCTCTAAGACTCAGCAAGAAGCCTTGGATAACATTCAACAGATGCTCGCCCAACTCCTCATTTACTGAAATAAAAATGATACCAGGAGTAACCATGATGAGGAAGAACATCATAGGCATGAACAACCAAAGACTGAGAAGTCAAAGGAAAGTTCTTCTATGGATGCTGAAGTTCTTAAAGGCATTCAAGCTCAGATCGCGTCCCTAACTCAGAGGGATGAACTAAAGAAGGTAAGGACAGTCCGTCCTTGCCCTTTGGAATAGGATTCAGTACCATACCCAACAAAGTTCAAGCCACCAACGTTACATACGTATGATGGAAAAAGCTCACCAAATCAACACATCTACTAATTCCGGTCTCAGACCGGTAACGTTATAGACAATGATGCTATCATGGCCAGCCTGTTCATCGGCACCTTAAAGGGGGTAGCATTTGACTGGTTCCAAAGTCTCCCTCTGGGCTCTGTCAATTCCTGAATCGACCTGGAAATCCGATTTCTTTCTCATTTCTATGAGGACGATATCGAGGTAACCATATCTAAACTTCTCTCTACCGTACAGAAGAAGGGTGAATATGTCTATGACTACATTGAGCGGTTCAGAAACTTGTCTCTGATGTGCCCAGCAGGGATGCCATTACCCATGCTCTTACAGACATGCATGCATAACTTCTCAAACCAAGTAGAAATTCGCATGGGAGCTGTCAAAGCTCATACCTGGAAAGAACTGGTCGAGTAAGCTGAAATAGCCAAAAAGTCGGCTAAGAAGTTCGAACCATCTACCCCTAAAGGCAAATGGGGTATGAATAATAAAGAACGCAGAGACATGGCACAGTCTTCTCAAGCCAAAGGGAAAGAGACTATGTCCATTGAATTGTCAAGGGGACGTTCAGTCGAAGGCCAAGAAGAGCGGCTTCAATAATCAGGAGTCTAAGTTTCCTCTGAAACAGTACTCCTTCAAAGACGAACAGGTGATCACAATATTCCATTTACTCAACAAAGGGAATAAATTGAACCTACCGGATGCTCGGCGTCCTAATGAAGTGGGACGCACGAACGATCCCAACTATTGCCTCTCCATAGGATGGTTCACCATCCTACTGATAAGTGCTTTGTCCTCAAGGACAAGATCCAAGCTTTAGTCGAAGCCAGAGTTTTGACTCTAACGTCAGAACAAAAGAAAGTCACTACAAACATGGTGACCCTCGAGTTCGACAAAACCCTAAAAGTCACAGTTCCTGACGGGACCTTTCTAATCCCTACGCCGCGACTGGAAGTCAAGCATCCTATAGCTAAAACTCAAGAGAATACGGGTCTTGTTTTCTTGACACTGGAGATAGGGGAAATCAAGTGGATACACCCAGACCTTGTCCAAGACGAACAATGGATTCGAAGAAATCCAAGTCGAAGGGCAAATCTTGCAATGTTGTCTCCATCCTGCCGGATGACGGCAATCTCACATCAGCTTCTCTCAGCGATTCTGAAGGGAAAATGCACGCTTGCACGACACAGGCTGATGTACCTCAGCCGATAGGTACTCGATCTGAAAAATCATACTTAAAACAGTATGAGAAAGTTACTGACGAGACACAATAGCAGACGACGTCAGTACAAATATCCACACCGGCTCTGCTCCCGACGACGGGAAAAGAGAAGCAGAAAGAAATCCAGTTTGACCATGTCCTGAAGAAGCCTTCAGGCCCAGGGCTTAACATGCCCTTTCGTTTTGACATATTGGCCCAGCTGGCTAATATCCCAGCTCGTATTACCATACACGAGCTCCTTCATCTCTCGAAAGAGACAAGAGAAGTACTCAGAGATGCACTGGCTAATTCAGAATTATTCCTGACGTATATGCCAGAAATCCCTAAAGATGACGCTCAGTCTTCTTACTCCGAATGCCATCATGTGCAATCAAAGGTACCTGCTATTACTTCACAGTGGAGGATATGCTTCTCAAGGATAACAAGCACAATCGACCTTTGTACTACACTGAATACATCAGTTCGACATGCATTGAAAGGGTACAGGTTGATCCGAGGTCTGCACTCAGTATCATCCCCAAAAGACTCCTCTACTTCCTTGGCATACCACTGTATCGGTTGTCTGCAACCACTACAACAATATACGATTTTAATGTAGGGAGTAGTCATCCGCTTGGGAAGATTCGACTCCGTTGCCAAATAGGGAGCCTGAAGTCAGAGGTGACGTGCTATGTCATTGACGCTAACACGTCATATAACTTATTATCAGGGAGGCCTTGATCCACGTGATCGGTCACATATATTGCATACATATTGTCACATTTTCATGCTTGTTATCTAAATAAATCATATTAATAAGTCCTATTGTTCTTTATAAAATGCACGCCTATTGCTAAAGGATAGGTGATTGAGTTTGAACCTGCACACAAATACAGAATTTCAGAACTACAAAATAGAGAGTGGAAGTGCTCAATTCTACCGCAATAGCAAGTGGCTATGCGGGTCGTGATCCACAAGGAGGGTTAGCGATAGAAGCGTTCAAGGTTTGTATTAAAATCTTTGTGAAAAAAACGAAGGTTCTTCTTTGTTTTAAGAAATGAAAATGAAAAAGAGTTAGGTTAAAGTTAAGTGAGGAAGAAAGTGGTAGAATGAGAAGGTGGAGAAAAATGGAAAATGACTATGTACAAATAAATTGAAAAAGAGTGAAAAAGATTTGGAAGATGTGGTGTTGGTGATCTAAACTAAAAGTTACAAGAAAAGAAAGAAAAACTAAAAATAATTACTTACCTCCTTTTGACCAAAAGCTTACCTCAAATCTTTGGCGACGATGTTACCTTGAAGTGGAGGCAATCAGCGTATAGCCCATAAGAGTTGATTATTGTCTCTTCCACATTACATCATCAAGATAAAACAAGCATGAAATGATACAGAGAGACTCAAATCCATCGTCATGAGCTATCGGTGGCACTCGCAAAGGCAAGGCTCTTTCGATGCTATAAGACTCACTTGGATAGCAATTGGTACAAGAATGAGTGAAGTAGAAAAGAAGAAGAAGAAGAAGAACACTAAAATGAAGTACATAAAAAGGTAACTACAGATTCGATTTCATAACAATAAGAGAAAAGAAAGAAACCTTACACCGGTGTCACTCTCAGCACAAGCTTCGTTCTCGTTCTCCTATGAAACTATGATCTCCTCTGATTTACATAAATTAAAACTAAAAATTACATGAAAAGAAAAACAAAAACCTATACTAAAAAATGGAAAAGTGGACTAAATCCTATCTCTGCATGATCGTCCTCTGGAGGCTCTGAAAATCCCAGTATTTATAGGCAAAACCCAACCTACAGGATCATATGAAGATAGGGGAAGCAAACGCTCCCCCTAACTCTCCAACAGAGCCGCGGAAACGCGGCTTTGGCCGCGTTTTCGCGGCCAGGGTGTCGCCAGGTGGCCACACCCTGTTGGTTGTGCTCCCCGGTTTCTTAATTTGTAATTATCTTTATCTGGATTTGTCGTTTATGTCCGGGATTTTGACAAAATGGCCTTTAATCCTTGGCTTCAACCAATCGATTCAGGGAGGATTCTTCTCAACCGATTTTAAACCTCTCTGATATACCAAGATTTAGCCCTGATTCCTTGATTTCGAATTTATTCTGAATTAAGTCAGGATTTGGTGGGCTTTTGGGCTCATTTCTCTTCACTCTCCTTTAGGAATGGGCCTGCAAATAAATTAAACATTTAATTAGGAAAATGCAGAGTTTATTCTATAATAAGTAGGAGAATATGATATTAAATGTGCAATATTAGTGACCAATCACCCCCCCCATACCTATCTTTTGCTTGTCCTCGAGCAAAACAACTAAACTATACTAAGGATTATTAGACCACTTCGCAGGTCACGCGATTGCACTGAGCATGTGCAACAAGCCGTTAAACCTCTAGGTTTCCCCTAGAGGACGAGTTTTGTCTCGTGAGGGTTTTCAGTGGATTACACCCACAAAATCCATAAAGAAAGAGAAACAAAGAGTTAGTATTTTCGAAAAGCATTTTGAAAGAGAAAAATATTTGAAATATAATTGTAAGACTTAAGTAATCTATAAGTTATAGGAAAACTGAATTTTTCATTCCTAAACTTAGTCTCTATTCAAAAATTTGTTATCAATCAAAGTAAGGAGTCAAATTGTACTTCTCATTTAGTCTATTACTTTACCCTAAGTCATATGCACCTTGTGATCGTGAAAATTTTGACTAAGGGTTCTTTAACTCTAACTCCTATGCCTTATTTATTTATATATATTTTTTGTGGTATTATTCCTTAGTTCTATTAGGCATTCTAATCTGCCCATGTAACGAGCCTTTAATCGATGACTCCCAAACCAAACGGTCTTAGGGCACCAGGTGAGAAAACACCCCAAGGACTTAAGGACTCGAGCAAACAAGGCCACAAAACTAAGGATTTTATTATTTGAACCCCTTTTAGGCGTGAATACTTATGCTTTATTAGGCACAAATACCCAGCTTAATCAGAAGATTTTTATATATATTTTTTTCTCAAACTTATCCAATCATCTTTCGCATAAATACTAAGGCTCACTTAGGCCAAAGTACCTAGCTAATCAATAATTAGATTTGTTCATCTTTCGTAGATTTTTTTTTAATATATATAAGGCATAAGAATCTTTGTTTTTCAACCCTAAGTTTGTAAGTGTATGAAGTGTGCATATTTCATTAAGGTAAAGATCAAGACTAAATTACTTTAACAAATTATCTTCCTAACCCTAAAAATCAAACAAATAATCTTATTTTGACCAAGTTTAAGAAATCCTAATTTTGATTTTCCTATTCCTTAAAATTGACTCAATTTCTTACAAAAAATATGTCAAAATATTGTTTCTATTTTCAAAAAGTTTTTTTTAAAAGTAAAGAAAAATGTTAATAATTTTTTTTTTTAAAGTTATGTTACCCCACACTTATCTCATGCATTGTCCTCAATGTATGAATTAATGCATAGATGCATGAAAAAGAAGAAAGGGAAGGAAAATGTTACCTTAAGGTGGTGGTTCCGGTGGTGGTCTGATTGGTCCACGAAATGCGGCCCAATTGACTTTTCGTGGAGTTCGGAGGAACCCACCAGAAATCTCTCTAATATAACCCATTAAGATGATGTATCCATAAAAGATTTTTATTAAAAATTTAACCCCATCTAATTTCAAAATTCCATAATTAATTTTGGAGTCAAATTTGTCAACCGCCTTATCCCAAAATGGAGTGTGAAAAGATAGAATGATTGACTTGGACTCAGGAAGTACTGAAACTAATACCGACTCAGGAAAGTGACTTAAGTCAAGTAAAGGTTTAGGAGTCGAGATTGGCTCAGAAAGTGGGTCCAAATCAAGAAGTTGAAACTCAAGTCCACATTCAGTTTCCAACAATGGAATGTGACTTAATATTGGTGATTCAAGTTCAAGAATGATAGGTGTGGGAATCAAAACTGACTCTAAAAAATTACTCAAGTCGGGTAACAAAACAGGAGTCAATATTGATTCGGGAATTTGAACTGGATCACAGATTTGAGAATCTAGGTCACATTTCTCATTGAGTTCAATGTCATAAAAATGAGAACTTGCCAATTTGTCAATGGGACTTTCAAAAGTATAAAATTGGTTAAGTTCAATATGATGATCATCAAAGATGGGTGATTCAATTTCATGATGAATTGCATAGGATCCAATGTTGACTCGGGAAAAAGATTGAAATCAGGTGAAGATACCGGAGTCATAATTGAATCAGGAAGTAGAATTGAATCACTAAGTTGAGGTTCATGATCATATTCATTCTCAAGTTCAATTTCAGGTAAGGAATAACTTACCAAACTGTCAATATCATTTTCAAAATTTGGAGTTTGGGTAAGTTCAAATGATTGTTCTGAAATGGAACCTTGATTTCCAAAACAACATGACTCTTTGGCTCTAATAGAATGGTTAGTGACATCAGAACTGGTCAAACGGTGAGAACGTAGAGATTGGACCATCATATCTATGTCACGATTACGAGCGTTTTGAGCCTGAGTCATGGCTTCAAGTATCTTTTCATAGTTGATTGGTTCATCATTTTGTTGAAAAGATGAAGTGCTATCTTGGAATTGGTGGTGAAATTGTGAGTCCATCAGATTTTGTGATTTTTGTTTAGACTCACGCATACTCATTTCCAAAATTGATTGTTTTCTATTTTGGACTGGTGGAACTGAGTATGAATCTTAGAAATATTATGGACTAGGTAGATAAGAAGGACAAGTTGGTTGAAAATTAGACTCGGGGTAGGTGAATCCCCAAAGACTATGTGAAGAGTTAAAATTATTCTGGAAATTATGGTTATAAGATTGGGGACATGGGTTATATTGATTCGGATAAGACCAATCCGGCACACTAGGTTGGTTAAAGTTATGATATGCTGGGTTGGTAATATCCTAAAAAGAGGTCGGTGTGTAATATGGATTACTATTAATATTGGAACAATTGTTATTATAAGCCATATCACACAATAGAATACAAACAAAGAAAAACAAACAAACAAATAAGCAAACAAATAAAAAGAAAAAATTCTAAACTAAGTTAGGGTAGACCTATGACCTAGAGGACTCCTAACTGGTTAGACTGTCCACGGGTGGTATAATGCAGACTTTGACCACAAGCTAATTAGCCAGGTCAGGGCAAGATTGGTGGGAGGTTATCCGTCAAAGACGTTCCTTAATTAAATAACCACCAACCTTCGGGCTTTCGGCCCTTAATCCCTTTCCTAGACACTGATTTGGCAGGAGTCAAATTCCAACACCTTTTCCCCTTAGGATAATCTCCTAATTGAGTCTGAGACGTCCCTAGGGCCAACGTCTACTCATTTTTAGTTAGGCTCGGGTTAGTGAGTGCTTGGAATCTGATTTTTGGGTTAAGAAAGGGTGATTAAATCCCCACCTTATCTTGTTATGGGGCGGTGCCCTTAAGATCAGTTTGTGTAAGTATACAAGATATGCCAACAAGATTCACTCAAAGCGATGTAAATCAACCAAGAGATGAGTCCTATTCTAAATGCAATGCGAACGTACCTTGCTCCAGCACTCTTCAACAGTAGAGTAAATGAATTGAAAAGACACGTGCCTAAAATGCAAACGTCTAATCAATTTTTCAAACTTTTCAACAAGTATTTTACTGTTGGTTTATTAGCAGGTTCCTGGTGATGTCATACAAGAAATAAAGTTTGCAGAAACTCTAATTTTGCAAAGCAAGTAGCCCTGCAAAAAGCCAGTCAGTAGTGAACTCTTCCTTGCCGCGGAATCGCGGCTAGAGCCGAGAAAACGCGGCAATCCAGAGGGTACTTGGTCTCTGTTTTCTGGAACAGAGGCGCAAGACCACTTATATGTTACTGCAAGTCTTCTTTCCTGTTTTCGTTGACCTGTAACCTGCAACAGAGAAGAAAAATTCGTTTTAGTTCCAAAAATTCAATAAAAACCGTTACCCTCCCCGGCAACGGTGCCAAAATTTGATTGAGTTTGAACCTGCACACAAATACAGAATTTCAGAACTACAAAATAGAGAGTGCAAGTGCTCAATTCTACCGCAATAGCAAGTGGCTATGCGGGTCGTGATCCACAAGGAGGGTTAGCGATAGAGGCGTTCAAGGTTTGTATTGAAATCTTTGTGAAGAAAAACGAAGGTTCTTCTTTGCTTTAAGAAATGAAAATGAAAAAGAGTTAGGTTAAAGTTAAGTGAGGAAGAAAGTGGTAGAATGAGAAGGTGGAGAAAAATGGAAAATGACTATGTACAAATAAATTGAAAAAGAGTGAAAAAGATTTGGAAGATGTGGTGTTGTTGATCTAAACTAAAAGTTACAAGAAAAGAAAGAAAAACTAAAAATAATTACTTACCTCCTTTTGACCAAAAGCTTACCTCGAATCTTTGGCGACGATGTTACCTTGAAGTGGAGGCAATCAGCGTATAGCCCATAAAAGTTGATTATTGTCTCTTCCACATTACATCATCAAGACAAAACAAGCATGAAATGATACAGAGAGACTCAAATCCATCGTCATGAGCTATCGGTGGCACTCGCAAAGGCAAGGCTCTTTCGATGCTATAAGACTCACTTGGATAGCAATTGGTACAAGAATGAGTGAAGTAGAAAAGAAGAAGAAGAAGAAGAACACTAAAACGAAGTACATAAAAAGGTAACTACACATTCGATTTCATAACAATAAGAGAAAAGAAAGAAACCTTACACCGGTGTCACTCTCAGCACAAGCTTCGTTCTCATTCTCCTATGAAATTCTGATCTCCTCTGATTTACATAAATTAAAACTAAAAATTACATGAAAAGAAAAACAAAAACCTATACTAAAAAATGGAAAAGTGGACTAAATCCTATCTCTGCATGATCGTCCTCTGGAGGCTCTGAAAATCCCAGTATTTATAGGCAAAACCCAACCTACAGGATCATATGAAGATAGGGGGAGCAAACACTCCCCCTAACTCTCCAACAGAGCCGCGTTTCCGCGGTCAAGGTGTGGCCACCTGGCTACACCCTGTTGGTGGTGCTCCCCGATTTCTTGATTTGTAATTATCTTTATCTGGATTTGCCGTTTATGTCCGGGATTTTGGCGAAATGGCCTTTGATCCTTGGCTTCAACCGATCGATTCAGGGAGGATTCTTCTCAACCGGTTTTCAACCTCTCTGATATGCCAAGATTTAGCCCGATTCCTTGATTTCGAATTTATTCTGAATTAAGTCAGGATTTGGTGGGCTTTTGGGCTCATTTCTCTTCACTTTCCTTTAGGAATGGGCCTGCAAATAAATTAAACATTTAATTACAAAAATGCAGAGTTTATTCTATAATAAGTAGGAGAATATGATATTAAATGTGCAATATTAGTGACTAATCAATAGGCCAGAGAAACGAGCCTAAAAGCCCATTTAATTCAGAATAAATTCGAAATCAGGGAATCAGGGCAAATCTTGGCATATCAGAGAGGTTGAAAACTGGTTGAAATGAATCCTCCCAAATCAAGCGGTTGAAGCCAACAAATCAAAAATCGTTTCGTCAAATCTGGGAGCTGCAACAGTAAATCCAACAAGACAAAAGGAAGCCCAAAGCCACGCTAACCATCCCTCCACCTGGATGTGGCCAATTGGCCACATCCAGGGCGCGGATCCGCGGCCCAAGCCACGGATCCGCGGCTTGTTGGTGGAGATAAGGGGAGCGTTTGCTCCCTTTATCTCCTCACTCCCTGCCCTCTGAGGTTTTGCCTATAAAAGCTAAGGTTTTGTACTGAAAATTTAGCGAAGACTAGGATTAGAATTTTGTTTATACTTTAAGGTTTAGGCTCTTTGTTAGGTAGTACAAAAGTTATATTTTTGTTTTGCAATTTGTAGTTCAGCACAAATACTTGTGAGAGAGAGGAATTGAGTGCTTGTACTTGAAGATTGAAGTGACATCAATATAAGAATCGAGCTACTTTTTCTTCCACTCATTTACGGTATGTCTTGCGTTATTTACTTGTATTTTTCTTTGTTCCCATGAGTAGCTAAATCAGTTTTCTGGGCTCACTATTATACCTCTCTCCAATTCTTCTTCTTTTCTGATTTTCATGAAAAAGACCCAATGAATCATTTGCATGCCTAACTTAAAGCCTTTCTTCTTGAAAGTGTTCTTGAAGGCACATGAGGATGGGTTTGGATCTTTAAACTCCTACTTCTTTTAAAAACGTTTCTTGAACTGTTTTTATTTCATACTTGCTTCTTCGCGCTTGATGATTTAACATTCGATTCAAAATGATTTCTTAAAGAGAAGAGTGAACCCTTCCAACCCATCTTATGTGCTTTACTTCAAACTTTCTAAAGTCAACCTTAAGTTTTGCCTATGATCAAGTTGAGGCACTTAGGATTTCAATAGAAGAATAAACGGTTGAGTAGTGAGATAGTGAGCCCAGATTTTCTTCTTTATTAAAATCAACCAAACAATTTTCACATTTTTTAAATCACCTTCTCAAAAGCCTTCTCCAAAGTTTCAATTTCTCTTTTAATCATCTCCTTCTTTCCATTCTCTTTTCAATTAAAAAATGAGCATAATTCTTTGTCATTAAATGGAACACCGAAAAGCTTTCATCGCATTCCTCCTCGTGGACACGACCCGTTAGCCACAAGCTACATGGTAAATCTCTTAACTCTTTGATTGTTCTTTCATTCTACAATTAATTTTTGACGTCGTTGCCGGGGAGGGAACGGTGTATTTGTTTTTTAACAAGTTTGGTGTGTTGTTTTAGGGACTTGAAGATTCAGATCTAGCATTCAAGCTTTGCAAGAGAAGACTTGCAAATTCTGTGCCCCTACTCTCGAAAGTAGGAAACAGAATTTCAAGAAATTGCGTTGCAGAAGTTGAAAATTTCATTGGACTACTAAAACTTTTTTTTGCAGGACATATTACTCGCAAAAAAATTAAGTTTTTGTACGTTATATTCTTGCTATTTCTGCTATCCACCATCCTTGTTTTAATCCAACAATAATTTGAGTGATTGTTAATTGCTTAAAAAACGTTTAGACTTGCATTCTAGGCATTTGTCTAATTACGTTTATTTTACAATTGTTGTTGAAGATAGCTGGAGACAAGGTATGTATGCATAGCATATAGTTTAGGAAACATTCTCGGGTGATATTTGCTTTTGAATGCTACTTTTCTATATCTTGCACACTTTGCACAAATAAATTCTAAGGCAAAACCCATGTCAAGATAAGGTGGGGAGTCATTACCCTTCCTTAGCCCACACACCATCTCCAAGCACGCACAACCTAAGCCTAAGTAAAATCTGATAGACGTTGGCCTTAGGAACATCTCGAACTCACTAGGAGATTATCCTAAGAGTGAAGGTGTTGGAATTTGACTCCTGCCAAATCAGTGTCTAGGAAGGGGATTAAGGGCTGAAAGCCCGAAGGTTGGTGGTTACTTAATTAAGGAACGTCTTTGACGGATAACCTCCCACCAATCTTGCCCTGACCTGGCTGATTAGCTTGTGGTCAAAGTCTACATTATACCTCCTGTGGACAATCAACCAGTTAGGAGTTGTCTAGGTCAAGGTTTCCTTAGACTAGGCTTGGTTGTTTTCTCTTCTTGACTATTAGTGAACTTGTTTGTGATTGTGTTTGTGTATGCAAGTGTGGTCAAGAGACCCTAATTCATCTAGTTTAACTAGAAACACATCATCACCCAAGTTCGAAATAAGACCAGATTCGATTATGGATCGACCGACATCTTTGCAGGATAGGTTCTACCCCATTAGCACATCACTTCCATCCTGCATCCAACATCCATCGGTTGGTGAACACAACTTTGAGCTTAAGCCACAGTTCATCAATACCCTCCCTAAGTTTCATGGCTTAGAGTCCGAAGATGCTTATTTCTTCATAAGAGAATTTGAGGAAGTATGCTTAATGATGAAAATCCCACACCTTGCAGATGATGCTATTAGGTTGAGATTTGTCCCATTTGCTCTTAAGGACTTGGCCAAGAAATGGCTCTATAGCTTAGCGGTTGGCTCTATCACATCCTGAGATGGTTTCATCAAGGTCATCTTGAAGAAATTCTATCCAATCCACAAGACCACTCTCGTTAGGAAAAACATCATGCAGTTCAAGCAAGAACCTAGTGAACCGTTTTGGAGGTATTTCGAACGCTTCAAAGACCTCCTTGTTCAATGTCCTCATCATGGAATAGAGAAATGGCGACAATACCAAATTCTTTATGACGGTTTAGACTACTCGACCAAGACCCTCTTAGAAAGCATGTGCCAAGGGAGATTCTTGCAGAAGGATGAGCATGAAGGATGGGATTTATATGAGAATCTAGCTGAAAAGACCATCCAATGGGAACCTACTAGTGAAAGCTCTAGAAATCCAAACTCTATCTCTTCAAAAGGAGGTCTCCATTTGATTGAATCATCCATAACTAATGAGGCTAAGTTAGCTAATCTAGCGAGAAGACTGAAAGCTCAAGAAACTAAGGAACCAAGTCCAGTCAATCAAGTCAGCCCAAACCAATTTTTAACTCCGGGTTGTACTTACTGTCAGGCCATGAATCATGTGTTTGAGGAGTGTCCTATATTTCAAGCTCACCAACACTTTTCTGAACCGATCAATGCGGCCTTTTTAAGGCCAAACAATGATCCTTACGCTCCAACGTACAATCCTAGCTGGAGAAATCACCCAAATTTCTCATGGAGCCAACAAAATAATGACCACCCACGGTCAAACCATGCAAGCCACTTCCATCATTCCAATAATTCTTCCAATCATCAACCCAACTTTTCCAATCACCCTCACAATTCTCCCAACAATTTTTCAAATTATCAACAAAATTTTCCCAACCAAGCTCAACCATCTTCCTTCCAGAATCCTCAACTCGAAAAGAGAATGACTAATTTTGAGAGAAACATTGAAAGGTACATGAAGAACCAAGATTCCCTCATGCAAACAATACAGAGGCTAGAGGGTCAAATGAGCCAGTTAGCCAATCCACAACATGAGAGGCAAAAGGGTATCTTGCCCAGTCAACCAATTATGAATCCTAGGAATTCACAACAAGCTCATTTGGTTGAGGATCAATCACTGAATCAATGTAATGTTGTTCATACATTGAGGTCGGGAAAGAAAGTTGATAACCAAGTGTCAACACCACCTAATTCTAGTCAGCACAATCACACTTCAGCATCCACCTCATCTAATCCCACTCCTCCTAAAATTGATGAATCTGAAAAAGATAAGTCAACCAGTCATGTACACCAGCCTATAGCACCATTTCCTAATAGGCCGAAAAACAAACAAAATCCACACATGGATAAGATAATTGAGATCTTTAATCAAGTGAAGATAAATGTGTCACTTCTTGATGCCATCCAACAAGTCCCATCTTATGCTAAGTTTCTTAAGGACATGTGCACCAAGAAGAGAAAGACTAATGTTCCTAAAAAGGTCTTCTTAGCCACTAACATTAGTGAGCTACTATCGGGTTCGATCCCTGTTAAGTACAAGGATCCAGGTAGTCCAACCATTGCCTGCACAATAGGACAAGCCGAGATTAGTCGTGCACTTCTTGACTTGGGGGCAAGTATCAACTTGCTTCCATTCTCAGTTTATCAACAACTCGGGTTGGGCGATCTTAGTCCAACTCGAGTTACTATCCAACTGGCTGACCGTTCAGTAAAAGTCCTAAAGGAGAGATTAATGATGTTCTTATCCGGGTCGGGGAGTTTATTTACCCTTTCGATTTCATAGTTCTAGAGTCACAACCTGTGTCCAACTCCAATCATAGGGCTTAAACTCCTGTTATCCTAGGGGGACCATTCCTTGCTACTGTCAATGCCATCATCAATTATAGGAATGGGTCCATGTGGTTAACTTTTGGGGACATGACTAGAGAAGTCAATGTCTTCAACCTAGAAAAACAACCTCGCAAGATAAGAGATCAAACATTTGAGGTAAACTTTGTTGAAAATAATTGTGATGAGGAGAGTGAAGATATAGAAGATGATTCACTTTTTCTTAATGAATTATTTAAGAATGAATGCGATTATCTTGATGAGAAGGCACATGTCGGAGATCCTAATGTTAAAGTACCCTTTAAAAAGGGGAAATTTGATTTGAATATCTTCACTTTCGATGAGCCAACCAATAATGTATCGCATGAGAATATAATTCAAGAGCCTCCGATTGACATACTCTTTGAGAACCTCTTCGAAGAAGAACTCATGTGCTCATGTGTTTGGATGAACCAACTAGGGATCATTTGGTTAATTATATATTTTCAGGGGAAAGTGTTGACCTAAACTTTGAGGAGATCTATGGAATTGAGTTAGAATTCCTAGGCATTCATAATGAAGAAGTTCCAACTGAGAAGTGTGGCGGAAATAAATTTTTGAATAATGATTGTAGCAATATGAGGAAGAAACACCTAAAGAAGGTAAGACTGAGAAGGAAGAAAGCTAAAATGACAAAACAATTGGCCTCCCCACTATGCCCTATAAAGAGGACCCATTGGAATGATGGGAAGAGAGCTAGAGGGATAAGACCGAAAAAGATCTAGGTGTGGGAGAAACTTGATGTTGTACATATTTCTGTATAATATATGCACCTCTTTTACATTTCATTTCATGCATGTATACATTTCTTTCATACATTGGGGACAATGCATGAGATAAGTGTGGGGGAGGGTTCTAACATGACTAATATAACTTTAAAAAAAAATTGTATATATATAAAAAAAAACTTTTTGAAAGGTAAGAACAATATTTTGATATATTTTTGTAAGAAATTAAGTCAATTTTAAGGAATAGGAAAATCATAATTAGGATTTCTTACACTTGGTCAAAATAAGATGACTTGTTTGATTTTTAGGGTTAGGAAGAAAAATTGTGAAAGTAATTTAGTCTTGATATTTACCTTGATGAAATATGCACACTAAATTCACTTACACACTTCAGGTTTAAAAACAAAGACTCTTATGCCTTATATATAAAAAAAAGAGTATATATGTATGAAAAAAAAAGAAAAGAAAAAAATAATAAACAAATCTAATTATTGATTAGCTAGGTGCTTTGGCCTAAGCAAGCCTTGGTATTTATGCAAAAGATAATTAGATAAGTTTGAAAAAAATATATATATAAATCCTCTGATTAAGCAGGGTATTTGTGCCTCATGAAGCATAAATATTCACGCCAAAAAGAGGTACATTTTATAAATAAAAACCTTAGTTTCGTGGCCTTGTCTGCTCGAGTGTTTAAGTCCTTAGGGGTGTTTTCTCACCTGGTGCCCTAAAACTGTCCAGTTTGGGTGTCACCGACTAAAGGCTCGTTACATGGGCAGATTAGAAGGCCTAATGAAATTGAGGAATAAATACCACCAAAAATAAATATAAATAAGGCATAGGAGTTAATGTTAAAGAACCCTTAGTCAACTTCACAATCACAATGGTGCATACGACTCAGGGTAAATTAATAGACTAGATGAGAAAAGCAATTTGACTCCTTACTTTGATTGATGACATGTTGTTGAATAGAGACTAAGTTTAGGAATAAAAAATTTGACATTTCTATAACTTATAGATTACTTAAACTCTCACAAATATACTTCAAATATTTTCTCTTTTTTAAATGATTTTCAAAAACACTAACTTTTTTCTCTTTCTTTATGGATTTTGTGGGTGCAATCCACTGAAAACCCTCACGAGACAAAACTCGTCCTCTAGGGGTAACCTAGAGGTTTAACGGCTTGTTGCACATGCTCAGTGCAATCGAGTGACCTGCGAAAGTGGTCTAATAATTGATTAAGATTAGTTTTGATATTTTGCTCGAGGGCGAGCAAAGGATAAGTGTGGAGGTGTGATCGGTCACATATATTGCATATATATTGTCACATTTCCATGCTTGTTACCTAAATAAATCATTTTAATAAGTCCTATTGTTCTTTATAAAATGCAGGCCCATTGCTAAAGGATAGGCCAGAGAAACGAGCCCAAAAGCCCATTTAATTCAGAATAAATTCGAAACCAGGAAATCAGGGCAAATCTTGGCATATCAGAGAGGTTGAAAACCGGTTGAAATGAATCCTCCCAAATCAAGCGGTTGAAGCCAACAAATCAAAGATCGTTTCATCAAATCTGGGAGCTGCAACAGTAAATCCAACAAGACAAAAGGAAGCCCAAAGCCACGCTAACCATCCCTCCACCTGGATGTGGCCAATTCGCCATATCCAGGCCGGTCGTGGATCCGCGGCTTGTTGGTGGAGATAAGGGGAGCGTTTGCTCCCCTTATCTCCTCACTCCCTGCCCTCTGAGGTTTTGCCTATAAAAGCTAGGGTTTTGTACTGAGAATTTAGCGAAGACTAAGATTAGAATTTTGTTTATACTTTAAAGTTTAGGCTCTTTGTTAGGTAGTACAAAAGTTATATTTTTGTTTTACAATTTATAATTCAGCACAAATACTTGTTAGAGAGAGGAATTGAGTGCTTGTACTTGAAGATTGAAGTGACATCAATACAAGATCGAGCTACTTTTTCTTCCACTCATTTACGGTATGTCTTGCGTTATTTACTTGCATTTTTCTTTGTTCCCCATGAGTAGCTAAATCACTTTTCTGGGCTCACTATTATACCTCTCTCCAATTCTTCTTCTTTTCTGATTTTCATGAAAAAGACCCAATGAATCATTTGCATGCCTAACTTAAAGCCTTTCTTCTTGAAAGTGTTCTTGAAGGCACATGAGGATGGGTTTGAATTTTTAAACTCCTACTTCTTTTAAAAACGTTTCTTGAATTGATTTTATTTCATACTTGCTTCTTCGCGCTTGATGATTTAACGATTCAAAACGATTTCTTAAAGAAAAGAGTGAACTCTTCCAACCCATCTCATGTGCTTTACTTCAAACTTTCTAAAGTTAACCTTAAGTTTTGCTTATGATCAAGTTGAGGCACTTAGCATTTCAATAGAAGAATAAACGGTTGAGTAATGAGATAGTGAGCCCATATTTTCTTCTTTATTAAAATCAACCAAACAATTTTCAAATTTTTTTAAATCACCTTCTCCAAAGCCTTCTCCAAAGTTACAATTTCTCTTTTAATCATCTCCTTCTTTCCATTCTCTTTTCAATTAAAAAACGAGCACAATTCTTTGTCATTAAACAGAACACCGAAAAGCTTTCATCGCTTCCTCCTCGTGGACACGACCCGTTGCCACAAGCTACACGGTAAATCTCTTAACTCTTTGATTGTTCTTTCATTCTACAATTACCATGCTAATTGGATTGTCCCCTCCACTCTGCACCAGTGCTTCAAATATGTTAAAGATGATGCAACTGTACGAAATGCCTTCGCTGAGAAGCAACCATTCAAAGGGGTGGAAAATTACTTTACTGACGCTCTCCTGTATCAAGAGATCGGTGAAACGTTGAAAGAATCATTGTCTGACGGTGATGATAGTGGCAATGAGGCGGATTCAGAGTCTGAAGCAGACATGCCAGCCATTTTGATCAGTGAACCGATTATAGCATGTCTTAATAATCCCCAATGTAACACTCCTTCTGAAGATGAGGGTGAATGGGTAATTAATGACAATATTTTCTTTGAGTATCCTGTGAGTGTTGAATTGTTTAAATCCGTTATGGATAGCTCTCTGCATATGCCATTACATAAGCCAAGTGCATCAAGTACATCCGTAGAATCTATAGAAGGATCCGTTTTAGTGGTTCCTCCATCCAAAGAGGGTCAACTACCAATAATATTCGGTAAAGCCCAACTACGAAGGTCTACAGCCGCGGATTCAAGTTCAGGCTCAGACACCCCACAATTTTTCGATTATGCTCAATTAGCGCACCATATGATAAGGCAAATGGGATACAACCTGAAGCATGGGAAGGGCCTGAATTTCAGAAAAGGAAGACGTGATTTTCTATGCAACTTCGTGCCAAGAGGGAAACTTGCAAATTACTATGATAACACACGCAGGGGGTTGAGATACTTGACACCTACACCACCAGCAACAGTTCAATCTGAAGATAACAAATCAATCCCATCACACTCTGCCTCTTCTTTCGAATGGGACTCAGACGTCAGTGTGGGAACGGTGTTCAAAGAGCTCACTGTTAATATGACTTCAAGCAGCCAATTGGAACCAGCGAAAACTATTAATGAGGAACCATGGTCTCAGCAATTAGATCTCCAGTGGGAAAAGCGATTCGAACAACGCGAACCACCTACTGAAGACAAGGTGATCCAGGTCAACTTGGGTAGTCAAGATCACCCTAAGCCCATCTTTATAAGTGAAAGCTTATCACTCGCAGAAAGAGAAGAATTGATAATACTTATAAAGAAGTATATAAATGTCTTTGCATGGAACTATGAAGACATGCCCGGACTTGATCCACAAGTAGCCATGCATCGTCTGAACATCAGACCTGATGCCAAGCCAGTCAAGCGGTAGCAACGCTGGTTTCGTCCGAACATTATGGAGGCTATCGAAGTTGAAGTTCATAAACTCATTGCATGCGACTTCATACGGGAGGAACAACATCCAGATTGGGTATCTAATATCGTCCCCGTTCTCAAGAAGAATGGAAAATTTTGGATCTGTATTGACTACCGCGATCTGAATATGGCCTGTCCTAAAGACAAATCCCATTGCCCATCACCGATGTCATGATTGACAATACCTGCGGATTCGAAAGAATATCTTTCATGGATGACTTTTTAGGGTACAATCAAATTAAGATGTATCCGGAGGATGAAAAGCATACTTCATTCCGGACAACGTTGGGGTATACTGTTATACCATAAAGCCCTTCGGGTTAAAGAACGCGGGAGCGACTTATCGACGGGCAATGAGTATGATTTTTCGTGATTATCTCCGAAAAATGGTAGAATGTTATGTCGTTGACATTGCTGTCAAAAGTCGCGATAAGAATGACCATCTTCGTGACTTGAGAACGATGTTCGATATAATATGGGCTCATCAACTGAAAATGAATCCGACAAAATCCTTCTTGGGGGTTTCGAGTGGCAAATTTCTCGGATTTATTGTTACATCAAAAGGAATTCATCTTGACCCGGACAAAGTCAAAGCCATTCAGAGCATGCATCCACCTAAGAATCTCAAAGAACTTAGAGTCCTGCAAGGTAGACTGGCTTATATCAGTAGATTCATCGCAAATCTCTCAGGCTGCTGTCAACCGTTCACCCGACTCATGAAAAAGGGTGTCTTTTGTATAGGATCAAGCTTGTCAAGAAGCTTATGAAGATATTAAAAGATATCTTACAAAACCTCCAGTCTTAATAGCTCCCACATCAGGAAAACCGTTCCTGCTTTAAGTGAAAGCTATGGACCATTCTCTCGGTGTTCTGTTTGCTCAAAAAGATGATAATGGTCACGAACAAGTTATTTATTATCTGAGCAGCACTTTGATAGGGGCGGAATCTCGCTATAATCCTATTGAGAAAGAATGCTTAGCTCTTGTCTTCTCTATTCAGAGGACACGACATTATTTGGTCGGCCAAACCATACATGTCATTTTCAGAGTGAATCCTTTGCGTCTTCTCATGACGAAACCAGGGTCATTAAATTCAAGATTAGCTAAATGGGCCCTCCTTCTGTCTCAGTAGGACATGCTCTTTATCCCTCAGAAGGCGGTTAAAGGTCAGGCACTTGCAGAGTTCTTGGCAGCTCATCTGGTCCCGAAAAACTCAAAACTTCATGAAGACATTCCAGATGAAGTCTTTGAATCTAATATAACTTCAGAGGATGAAGTTTGGCAAATGTTCTTTGATGGAGCATCACGAATAGGCCTTAAAGACAAGATCATTGCCGGTGTGGGGGTTGTGTTTATCTCCCCACAAAATCATGTCCTTCCTAGAGCATTTTCTCTGACAGAATCATGCTCTAACAATGTGGCAGAATGTAATGCTCTACTTATTGGCCTTCAGCTCACTCACGAAATAGGGGTACGCTACCTTGAAGCCTATGGCGATTCAAAACTGATTATCAATCAGGTTAAAGGTGAATATGAGGTCCGTCACGAAGATTTGGTACCTTATTATCACGCAGTCATCGAAACGGCTAATCTGTTTGATGGCTTTTACATCGGTCACGTTTCTCGATTCCAGAACACTAGGGCCGATGCTCTGGCTGCACTAGCAACAACGCTAGCCTTGCCAGTCGACACCGAGTATCACCTTATAGTGGTGACTTGACACCTTATCTGCTCTAAACATATGTTGAAAACCAGAGAGGTCTATAATATCTCGACGGATCTTGAACCGAGAGATTGGCGATTTTCCCTCATCGACTATGCTCTGCATGGTTTACTGCTGGACGACTCTAAAGAAGCGGCATCCATCAGACGAAGGTCTCCCCGTTTTTACTATGATCCAACTCTGAAGACACTTTACCGTCGCTCGTATGACGGTATCCTCCTACGTTGCCTTTCCAATTTAGAGGCACAGGGAGTGCTCAAAGAAGCGCATGACGGCATATGCGGAGCTCATTAGCCAGGTCCAAAACTTGAAGACCGATTGCATAAGGCTTGGATATTATTGGCCAACCATGATAGCCGATGCCATCCAATATGCAAGAAGATGTAAAGCCTGCCAAATTCATGCAGACTTCATACATAAGCCCTCAGAGTTGCTCCATCCAACCATTGCTTCGTGCCATTTGAAGCATGGGGAATCGATGTCGTAAGACCAATTAGCCCTTCTTCGACAAAAGGACACCGGTTTATCCTAGCAATAACTGATTACTTTTCAAAGTGGGCAGAAGCTATACCACTGGTTGAAGTTAAAATTTCTAACGTGGTTAATTTCATCAAACACCATGTCATCCATGAATTTGGTGTCGCTAGCCAGATCATCCATGATAACGGTCCCCAATTTGTGAGTCAGATGTTCTACTGGTTTTGCGATAAGTACCGAATTCAGAACGTGGCATTAACTGCTTATAATCCTGCCGCTAATGGCTTGGCGGAAGCATTCAACAAGACAATCATTAAGCTACTCAAAAAGTTCATTTTCTCAAATAAGCGAGACTAGAATGAGAAGCTTAGTGAATGTCTTTGGGCCTACCGAACCACGGTTCGGACCCCCACAGGCAATACGCCTTTTTCCCTGGTATACGGATGCGAAGAAGTCATACCGTTAGAAATCCAGATGCCGTCATTACGAGTCGCTTTGATGACTAAGATGACAACAGAAGACAATGATCGGTTGCATCTTCAAGAGCTCGAAGCCCTAGATGCGAAGCGGTTACAAGCTCAGCAACACATTGAATTGTATCAAGCCCGGATCTCAAAAGCCTTCAATAAGAGGGTCAAGCAAAGAGTCTTCCAGAAAGGAGATTTGATTTTAGCCATCAGACGACCGATGATCATGACGCACAAAACCAAAGGCAAATTTCAGCCTAAATGGGAAGGACCATTTGTAATAGAAACAGTCTATTCAAACGGGGCATATCGCCTTATGACTTCAGATGGTGATTTACTCATGATGCCGATCAACGGCAGGTTCTTAAAGAAGTATTATCCTTGATAGGATCCTTATTATGATCAAGTTAACATTACACCTCTGATGAAGACCTCCAGATCCAAGATATGCAGAAGGAGCGCTCCTCTCTTTCTCTAAACAAGATCATACAACCATAAACCAGTATCGAGCTGATCGTACACTGGTTGTCTCAAAGAAAAATCAAGGTTACGAATACAGTAACCAAATAATCCAACACCTCTAACGGTTAAGGATAGAGGAAAATGTTAGCCTTTAAGCCCAACACAAGTCCTCGATAACTCATCATGCTGAGGGGAATAGCATGGCTAGCCCGACTCAAACAGTAGTTGGTAAAGGCGTACCAAATCCGTTGACAGCTGAGGATTTACTAAAAATCCTAAGGGACCTGTTCCCATTTAATTCCGCAGTTAAGGATAGAGGAAAATGTTGGCCTTTAAGCCCAACATAAGTCCTCGACAACTCATCATGCTGAGGCGAATAGCATGGCTAGCCCAACTCAAACGGTAGTTGGTAAAGGCGTACCAAATCCGTTGACAGTTGAGGATTTGCTAAAAATCCTAGGGACCTTTTCCCATTTGATTCCCTCTCCAAAATCACTTACCAATTCCTATCCATAGAATGGTGAGACCACATATAAAGGTATTCATATCCCTTGCAAAACGATGAGTCTAACCTATCATGTTAACACTAAACCTCTGGTAGCAAGACTATAATCTACTCCCCAACGGATAAAACCAATATCCTCAGTGAATAAACCCCGCTTGTCATTCTCTTCAACAGAACGACAGGTCCACTCAAATTATTGTTACGTTCAAACACCTCTAACAGTAAATGAATCCTTGTCAAGTTAATATCACACCTCTGACAAATTGCTTTACAAATCCCCACAGAGTTCTTTTAGTCACGTTAACAATCACCTCTGACATGTAATCTCTTACGGGATTCATTTCCTAACTCCCCAGCGGGCTTCTAATAATCAATTCTCAGCAGACTTTTCTGGTTGTCACGTTAACAATATACCTCTGACAATTTCTTCCAAATAACATTCGAAAGACATATCAAAATCCCCATGGAGTTGATAATCAAGTCTGATTTCTCCCAGTGGAATTATTCTTTTGTCATCATGTCCAGTTCGTCACCTCTGAATGACAAAATCTGAGCTTGGTGGCTTCTCAATTGGTTACATCCCTGCGACCTCTGAACCGACAGATAGCCAAGTCTCATCTTTCAGTCCAGTAGGGACTATTTCTTTATCATCATGTCTAGTTCGTCACCTCTGAATGACAAAATCTGAGCTTGATGGCTTCTCAATCGGTTACGTCCCTACAACCTCTGAACTGACAGATAGCCAAATCTCATCTTTCAGTCCAGTAGGGACTATTTCTTTGTCATCCATCATGTCCAGTTCATCACCTCTGAATGATAAAACTCTGAGCTTGGTGGCTTCTCAATCGGTTACGTCCCTGCGACCTCTGAACTGATAGATAGCCAATTCTCATCTTTCAGCCTAGTAAGGACTATTTTGTTGGCCCAAGGTTACAATCACCCTTGTTTAGTGTATTTTGATGATTACAAAACATATTAGTTATTTGTACTAATAACATTTGTTGTTTAAGTATGTTTCAGGTTTATTATCATACTAGAAGTACTCTCACACAAATACAAGGATTTGGACTCAAGTCAACTCCAATTGGGCTCAAGGCACAAGTATTGAAGATCATTTTTGATGAAGCCTATGGAAGATCTTGTAGTCTACAAATCATTGTAAGAATTAGAATGTTAAGTTTGAGTATTGGTTATTTGGCTCTAGGATTTGCACACACACTTGTTTCATATATTTCCTATGTTTTGAAAATGGTTATTTCTAAGTTTTATGCCTTAGTTTATATATACATGTACCAAAAGCTTTATATCTTGAAAATCTTGTTTAAAACATGTGTATAAACTATTTTCTGCATAATACTTAGCTATATGTATTTTTAAAATATTTCTCAAAATTTTTCTAACTCAAAACCAGCCCAGTTTTTTCTGTTTCAGGCAACTCCGGCCGACCGGACCGGTCGACCGGCGATGTGTCTGGACATGCACTGTTTGTGCATGTCTGTCGGTCGACCGGACCGGTCGACCGACGGAGAGCAAATTGCTCACAGGTTTTTTTGGTCGACCGGACCGGTCGACCGGAAGAAGGAAACTGTGTTTCCTCTTTTGGGACGGTCGACCGGACCGGTCGACCGAGAGCCAACGGCTCTTTGCAGCTGGGCTGACGGTCGACCGGACCGGTCGACCGCCAGGCCTGCAACACTCTAACGGCTCTTTCCTCTTTGGGCATTTCTGAAAATCTGTTTCTTTTTCTGCTTTAACAGATTTTTTGGAGAGTTGTTGGGGAGCTTTTGCAGGTCAAATTAGGTGTAAAGAAATTGTTTTTAACCTATTTTTCAACCCTATAAATAGAGGAGAAGTCTCTCTTGCATACAACCAAGAAAAATCCTCAAGTTTGTGTTGTTTTCAAAAGAGAAAAGAAAAGAGTTTAAAGCCTTCATTCCAATTCTTTTAAAGTTTGTTTTTCAGTTGTGTTTGATTGTCTATATCACTCTACAACTGAAGTTTTCTCACCACACTTCATAGAGCCAAAAATCCTATACTCATTCTATAGTGAAGTTGTAATAGAAGAGAGAGTGTTTGTAAAAGAGCTTGAGAAAAAGTGTAGTGATCTTGTTGTGATCACTTTGTTCTTGTAATCCTTTCCTTGTGGAGCAACCTCTTCGGTAGAGGTCCTTTGTACTCGGTGGAGCTCGGTGCTCGGTCTTCGGTAGACCAAATTGTAAAGGCGTCCTCGGTGGATAGTGGAAACCCTTCACGGAGGTGAAGGCGGGGAGTAGAGCGGTGGCTCGAACCTCGAAACAAATCACTTTGTTTGCGATTGCCTTTGCGTCTAATTCTTGCTTTACTTTTCAGTAGCTCCTTATTGCTTTCTATTGCATACTTGTGATATTGTTTGAATCTCTTGTGATACTATTTGCTTGCTTGTAATTCTTGCCACATATCATTGTGTTCGCATCATTCTTCATATCATCCATTTCATACTTGTGTGTGCCAATCCCGTACTCATCCAACAAGAGCTTCACATAGCGCCTCAACCCATATCAAGGGGAATCAAGAGGAGTTTAGTCCAGAGCCTCGCAAGGGGAATTCGGCTACACTTGTTGGATTGTACTAAGTTGAGCCTCACTTGTTTTTAGGTTCCGCATTTAGAGTGTTAAAATTTTAAGATTAGCAATCACACCTATTCACCCCCCCTCTAGGTGTTTTTCAATTGGTATCAGAGCTTGGACTCTAGGATTTGGTTTAACAACCTTAGAGAAGATCCTAATTTGCTAATCATTTCATTCATATTCATATAGTAAAAATGGCCGATGGAATTAAAACCCCTCCTAAGTTTGATGGACTTAACTTTCCCATATGGAAAGTTAAGATGACCGTGTTTTTGCAATCTCTAGGGAGCCGAGTTGCAAAAGCCGTGACTAAGTCCTTTAGTGTACCCCCCCGGTGACGAATCCACTTGGTCCGAAATAGAGACTAAGGAATTCGATGCCAATGCCAAAGCTCACTATGCACTTCTAGAAGCCCTTAATGATGATGATATTGCTAGGGTTATCCATTGCAAATCCGCATATGAGATTTGGTCACACTTGATAGTCACACATGAGGGGACCTCACAAGTAAAGAAGGCTAAGATTGACCTTCTTCGGTCCCAATATGAAACATTTAGCATGCAAGAAAATGAAACCATAAATGATATGGTTACAAGATTTACCAAGATTACTAATGGACTCTCTTCTTTAGGTGAAGATATCAACAATGATCAAAGAGTAAGGAAGATCATCCGAGCTCTTCCTACTTCATGGGAAGTTAAAGCAACAACCTTGAAGGAACTCAACGACAATGAAGAGATGGAGCTTATAGGTCTCATTGGGAACCTCAAAACCCATGAGATGGAAAGGAAAGCTAGGGAGGATATGGCTCCTTCCAAAAAGAAGACTATCGCCTTCAAGAGTCAAGCTACACACTCCGATGAAGACAATGAAGAAGAAGATGATGAGGAGCTCTCACTCCTTGTTAAGAACGTCTGGAGGATGTACAACAAGGCGAAGTACCAAGGTAGAAGAAGATGGCAAGGAGGCAAAGAAGAAAGGAAGATTGTGTGCTTCAATTGCCAAAGACCGGGACACATTGTTGCGGAGTGTCCGGACAAAGCTAAGCCCTCCACTTCAAAGAAGCCTTACAAGAAGAAGGCTATGAAGGCAACTTGGGATTCGGAGACCGAATCCGAAGAAGAGATCGACACCGCCAACATGTGCTTCATGGCCAATGAAAGCACAAGCAAGGTAACCTCTTCCCCTTCCCATAATGATGAGCTTTCTATGGATGAATTAGAAGAGGCCTTTGTTGAGTTGTCACAAAATTATGATTTCTTAAAGAAAAAGTATTTAAAAATGAAAAAGGAAAATGAATTTTTAAGTCATCAAGTTTTTACTCTTATAAAAGAAAAGGATGATTTGGTTTCCACCTTGGCCACTACTAAAAATGATTTTGAAAAATATAAGATTTCTTGCAAAGGTAAGGCCCCACAAATTGATTCTAATGAAGTTTCTATGCTTAAGGAAAGATTAGACTCATTAAGTGTTGTTTTGAAAAATTGTGAGTTTAACAAGAAGAAAATTGAGGCTATGTTTCCTAAGAAACAAGCCCAAAAAAATGCTCATGCTCATGTTCCTGTTCATGCTACACAACCTAAACAACATGGCAAAACCCCAAAACATGCTCACACTACACATACACATCATGCATTCATGTATGGTAGAGTGTTCTCATGTTCACATTGTGGACGGAAAGGGCACTTAGCCAATTTTTGCTATGATAGATTAAATGTATCACGTCATAATGTTTGGGTTCGAGGCACTAACTTTCAAGGACCCAAGAAAGTTTGGGTACCAAAATCAACAATTATGTTAAATGATGTAGGTACTTTCCAAAGCCCAACGACGTAGAGGTTTGTGGTATCTTGATAGCGGTTGCTCAAGGCACATGACTTGGGACATCAACAACTTTGCAACCCTATCAAGATATCATGAAGGTGGCACCGTCACCTTCGGAGATGACGCCAAGGGTAAAATCATCGGTATCGGTAATGTAAAACTTGGCACCTCTCCTTTAATTGAAAATGTAGTTTTAGTTGATGGCCTCAAGCATAACCTCTTGAGTGTTAGTCAACTTTGTGATAAAGGTTTTGATGTTGTTTTTGATAATGTTGCTTGTAAAGTAATTGATAGAGCCTCTAATGTTTGTGTATTTTCCGGTTTTCGTGAAAGTAATGTTTATATGATTAATATGTTAAATATGTCTTGTAATATTACTTGTTTGAAAGCCCTCGATGATGACTCTTGGTTGTGGTATAGGAGATTAGGCCATATTTCTTTTGATCACATTTCTAGGTTGAACACAAAGAAAATGGTGAAAGGTATTCCTTGCTTGAATTTTGAAAAGGACCGAGTTTGTGACACATGTCAATTTGGGAAACAAACTAAGTCTTCTTTCAAGTCAATTAAGGATATCATGACATCACGTCCTTTGGAGTTAATCCATATGGATCTTTTTGGCCCTACACAAACCAAAAGTCTAAGTGGGAATAGATTTGCTTATGTTTTGGTTGATGATTTTTCAAGGTTTACTTGGGTTTTCTTTCTTGAACACAAAAACCAAGCATTTTCGTATTTCCAAACTTTTAAGAAAAGAGCTGAAAAAGAAAAAGATGTTTCGATTTTGAGAATAAGAAGTGATAGAGGAGGTGAATTCATTAACCAACCCTTTACCACTTTTTGTGATGAACATGGAATAAAGCATGAACTATCTTGTCCTATAACTCCACAACAAAATGGAGTAGTTGAACGGAAAAATAGAACATTACAAGAGATGGCTAGGACAATGCTAAGTGAATATGGTCTACCACATTATTTGTGGGCCGAGGCCGTTAATACATCATGCTATATATCAAATCGTGTTTTCTTATGTAAAAATACTACTAAAACTTCTTTGAAATGTACTTTTCTAGAAAACCAAATGTTTCTTATTTCAAAGTTTTTGGTTGCAAATGCTTTGTTTTAAACACAAAAGATAATTTAGGAAAGTTTGATGCTAGATCTTATGAGGCTATTTTTTGTAGGTTACTCAAACACTAGTAAGGCTTATAGAGTTTTCATTAGATCATCTTTAACTATTGAAGAGTCTATTCATGTTAAGTTTGAGGAATCTAACAAGTTTGTTAAGAATGTTGTAGAAATAGATGCATTGGATGAAGGTTTGGAGAAAGTGACCTTGGAGGATGCTTCTACTATGGGAGACAAACCAAAGGATGATGAAGGAAGCGAAGCTAAAGTGGAAGAGGCACAAGGAAATGAATATCAAACACATGAGGTGGAGCCTACTCAACCACTACCAAGGGATTGGAGATACAATCCACATCATCCCAAGGACCTCGTCATAGGTGAAGTATCAAAAGGGGTAACTACTCGCTCTAGACTTCATGACTATTGTGGTAACTATGCATTCATTTCTCATGTTGAACCCAAAAATGTCCTCGAAGCCGAGGCCGATTCATATTGGTTGCTAGCCATGCAAGAGGAGCTCAATCAATTTGAGCGCAACCAAGTTTGGCACCTTGTTCCTAGGCCCCACGATAGACCAACAATTGGTACTAAGTGGATCTTTAAGAACAAGTTGGATGAATCGGGTAATGTAGTTAGAAACAAGGCTAGGTTAGTTGCCCAAGGTTACACTCAAATCGAAGGGATCGATTTTGAAGAAACCTTTGCACCCGTAGCACGGCTTGAAGCCATACGGATGACACTAGCATTTGCCTCATATAAAGATTTTAAATTATTTCAAATGGATGTTAAAAGTGCTTTCTAAATGGATTTATTGAAGAGGAGGTGTATGTTGAACAACCCCCGGGTTTGTTGATCCTACACATCCGGATTTTGTTTTTAAATTAGATAAAGCTCTTTATGGTTTAAAACAAGCCCCTAGGGCTTGGTATGAAAGACTTTCTTCATTCTTGATTTCAAATTATTTTAAGAAAGGAAAATTGATACAACTTTGTTTACAAAACATGTAGAAAAAGATATTCTTATTGTGCAAATTTATGTGGATGATATTATTTTTGGTTCTACTAATGAATCTCTTTGCAAAGCTTTTGAGTCATGCATGAAGGATGAATTTGAAATGTCTATGATGGGGGAACTCAACTATTTCCTTGGACTCCAAATCAAGCAAAGGAAGGATGGGATCTTCATCAATCAAGCCAAGTACACAAAGGAACTAATCAAGAGATTCGGGCTTGAAGGATCTAAAGTAAGCAACATGGCAACCACTACCAAGCTTGACAAGGATGAACAAGGTAAAAATGTAGACATTAAATTATATCGTAGCATGATTGGTAGCTTGCTTTATTTGACGGCTAGTAGGCCGGATATCATGTTTTCCGTTTGTCTTTGTGCACGTTTTCAATCTTGTCCTAAAGAGTCTCACATAATTGCGGTTAAACACATAATTAGATACCTTAAGGGCACCATTGAAATGGGTTTGTGGTATCCGAAAACCGGCCAATTTTCAATGACTAGTTTTTCGGATGCCGACTATGCGGGTTGTAGGGTAGATAGGAAGAGCACAAGTGGAACATGTCAATTCTTAGGTAATTGTCTTGTATCTTGGTCTTCCAAAAAGCAAAATTCGGTAGCCCTATCAACCGCCGAGGCGGAGTATGTTGCAGCCGGAGCTTGTTGTGCACAAGTTCTTTGGATGAAACATACTCTCCTCGACTATGATTTACACTTTGATCATGTTAAAATATTTTGTGATAATACTAGTACTATTCACATGACAAAGAATGCAAATCAACATAGTAAAACCAAACACATTGACATTAGGTATCACTTTCTTAGAGATCATTATGAGAAAGGTGATATTGTTATTGAATATGTTTCTACCGATTTTCAACTTGCCGATATCTTTACTAAACCATTAGACTATGCTAGATTTTCATTTATTTGTGGTGAGTTGAATGTTTGCATTATGGATTCTTAAAAATAAAATTTTTCAATTGGTATTTTAACCCTTTTTGATGTATGACAAAAAGGGGGAGAATAAGTTTTAGAGTTTGATATTTTGAATTTGTTTGAGTTTGTTAAGTTTTTATACATAGCATTATTTGAGGGGGAGTTTTCCAAACTCCTCTTCCATGTTTATTTAAATAACCTATATGTTTTGTCATCATCAAAAAGGGGGAGATTGTTGGCCCAAGGTTACAATCACCCTTGTTTAGTGTATTTTGATGATTACAAAACATATTAGTTATTTGTACTAATAACATTTGTTGTTTAAGTATGTTTCAGGTTTATTATCATACTAGAAGTACTCTCACACAAATACAAGGATTTGGACTCAAGTCAACTCCAATTGGGCTCAAGGCACAAGTATTGAAGATCATTTTGATGAAGCCTATGGAAGATCTTGTAGTCTACAAATCATTGTAAGAATTAGAATGTTAAGTTTGAGTATTGGTTATTTGGCTCTAGGATTTGCACACACACTTGTTTCATATATTTCCTATGTTTTGAAAATGGTTATTTCTAAGTTTTATGCCTTAGTTTATATATACATGTACCAAAAGCTTTATATCTTGAAAATCTTGTTTAAAACATGTGTATAAACTATTTTCTGCATAATACTTAGCTATATGTATTTTTAAAATATTTCTCAAAATTTTTCTAACTCAAAACCAGCCCAGTTTTTTCTGTTTCAGGCAACTCCGGCCGACCGGACCGGTCGACCGGCGATGTGTCTGGACATGCACTGTTTGTGCATCTCTGTCGGTCGACCGGACCGGTCGACCGACGGAGAGCAAATTGCTCACAGGTTTTTTTGGTCGACCGGACCGGTCGACCGGAAGAAGGAAACTGTGTTTCCTCTTTTGGGACGGTCGACCGGACCGGTCGACCGAGAGCCAACGGCTCTTTGCAGCTGGGCTGACGGTCGACCGGACCGGTCGACCGCCAGGCCTGCAACACTCTAACGGCTCTTTCCTCTTTGGGCATTTCTGAAAATCTGTTTCTTTTTCTGCTTTAACAGATTTTTTGGAGAGTTGTTGGGAGCTTTTGCAGGTCAAATTAGGTGTAAAGAAATTGTTTTTAACCTATTTTTCAACCCTATAAATAGAGGATAAGTCTCTCTTGCATACAACCAAGAAAAATCCTCAAGTTTGTGTTGTTTTCAAAAGAGAAAATAAAAGAGTTTAAAGCCTTCATTCCAATTCGTTTAAAGTTTGTTTTTCAGTTGTGTTTGATTGTCTATATCACTCTACAACTGAAGTTTTCTCACCACACTTCATAGAGCCAAAAATCCTATACTCATTCTATAGTGAAGTTGTAATAGAAGTGAGAGTGTTTGTAAAAGAGCTTGAGAAAAAGTGTAGTGATCTTGTTGTGATCACTTTGTTCTTGTAATCCTTTCCTTGTGGAGCAACCTCTTCGGTAGAGGTCCTTTGTACTCGGTGGAGCTCGGTGCTCGGTCTTCGGTAGACCAAATTGTAAAGGCGTCCTCGGTGGATAGTGGAAACCCTTCACGGAGGTGAAGGCGGGGAGTAGAGCGGTGGCTCGAATCTCGAAACAAATCACTTTGTTTGCGATTGCCTTTGCGTCTAATTCTTGCTTTACTTTTCAGTAGCTCCTTATTGCTTTCTATTGCATACATGTGATATTGTTTGAATCTCTTCTGATACTATTTGCTTGCTTGTAATTCTTGCCACATATCATTGTGTTCGCATCATTCTTCATATCATCCATTTCATACTTGTGTGTGCCAATCCCGTACTCATCCAACAAGAGCTTCACATAGCGCCTCAACCCATATCAAGGGGAATCAAGAGGAGTTTAGTCCAGAGCCTCGCAAGGGAATTCGGCTACACTTGTTGGATTGTACTAAGTTGAGCCTCACTTGTTTTTAGGTTCCGCATTTAGAGTGTTAAAATTTTAAGATTAGCAATCACACCTATTCACCCCCCTCTAGGTGTTTTTTAATTGGTATCAGAGCTTGGACTCTAGGATTTGGTTTAACAACCTTAGAGAAGATCCTAATTTGCTAATCATTTCATTCATATTCATATAGTAAAAATGGCCGATGGAATTAAGACCCCTCCTAAGTTTGATGGACTTAACTTTCCCATATGGAAAGTTAAGATGACCGTGTTTTTGCAATCTCTAGGGAGCCGAGTTGCAAAAGCCGTGACTAAGTCCTTTAGTGTACCCCCCGGTGACGAATCCACTTGGTCCGAAATAGAGACTAAGGAATTCGATGCCAATGCCAAAGCTCACTATGCACTTCTACAAGCCCTTAATGATGATGATATTGCTAGGGTTATCCATTGCAAATCCGCATATGAGATTTGGTCACACTTGATAGTCACACATGAGGGGACCTCACAAGTAAAGAAGGCTAAGATTGACCTTCTTCGGTCCCAATATGAAACATTTAGCATGCAAGAAAATGAAACCATAGATGATAAGGTTACAAGATTTACCAAGATTACTAATGGACTCTCTTCTTTAGGTGAAGATATCAACAATGATCAAAGAGTAAGGAAGATCATCCGAGCTCTTCCTACTTCATGGGAAGTTAAAGCAACAACCTTGAAGGAACTCAACGACAATGAAGAGATGGAGCTTATAGGTCTCATTGGGAACCTCAAAACCCATGAGATGGAAAGGAAAGCTAGGGAGGATATGGCTCCTTCCAAAAAGAAGACTATCGCCTTCAAGAGTCAAGCTACACACTCCGATGAAGACAATGAAGAAGAAGATGATGAGGAGCTCTCACTCCTTGTTAAGAACGTCCGGAGGATGTACAACAAGGCGAAGTACCAAGGTAGAAGAAGATGGCAAGGAGGCAAAGAAGAAAGGAAGATTGTGTGCTTCAATTGCCAAAGACCGGGACACATTGTTGCGGAGTGTCCGGACAAAGCTAAGCCCTCCACTTCAAAGAAGCCTTACAAGAAAAAGGCTATGAAGGCAACTTGGGATTCGGAGACCGAATCCGAAGAAGAGATCGACACCGCCAACATGTGCTTCATGGCCAATGAAAGCACAAGCAAGGTAACCTCTTCCCCTTTTCATAATGATGAGCTTTTTATGGATGAATTAGAAGAGGCCTTTGTTGAGTTGTCACAAAATTATGATTTCTTAAAGAAAAAGTATTTAAAAATGAAAAAGGAAAATGAATCTTTAAGTCATCAAGTTTTTACTCTTACAAAAGAAAAGGATGATTTGGTTTTCACCTTGGCCACTACTAAAAATGATTTTGAAAAATATAAGATTTCTTGCAAAGGTAAGGCCCCACAAATTGATTCTAATGAAGTTTCTATGCTTAAGGAAAGATTAGACTCATTAAGTGTTGTTTTGAAAATTATGAGTTTAACAAGAAGAAAATTGAGGCTATGTTTCCTAAGAAACAAGCCCCAAAGAAAAATGCTCATGCTCATGTTCCTGTTCATGCTACACAACCTAAACAACATGGCAAACCCCCAAAACATGCTCACACTACACATACACATCATGCATTCATGTATGGTAGAGTGTTCTCATGTTCACATTGTGGACGGAAAGGGCACTTAGCCAATTTTTGCTATGATAGATTAAATGTATCACGTCATAATGTTTGGGTTCGAGGCACTAACTTTCAAGGACCCAAGAAAGTTTGGGTACCAAAATCAACAATTATGTTAAATGATGTAGGTACTTTCCAAAGCCCAACGACGTAGAGGTTTGTGGTATCTTGATAGCGGTTGCTCAAGGCACATGACTTGGGACATCAACAACTTTGCAACCCTATCAAGATATCATGAAGGTGGCACCGTCACCTTCGGAGATGACGCCAAGGGTAAAATCATCGGTATCGGTAATGTAAAACTTGGCACCTCTCCTTTAATTGAAAATGTAGTTTTAGTTGATGGCCTCAAGCATAACCTCTTGAGTGTTAGTCAACTTTGTGATAAAGGTTTTGATGTTGTTTTTGATAATGTTGCTTGTAAAGTAATTGATAGAGCCTCCAATGTTTGTGTATTTTCCGGTTTTCGTGAAAGTAATGTTTATATGATTGATATGTTAAATATGTCTTGTAATATTACATGTTTGAAAGCCCTCGATGATGACTCTTGGTTGTGGCATAGGAGATTAGGCCATATTTCTTTTGATCACATTTCTAGGTTAAACACAAAGGAAATGGTGAAAGGTATTCCTTGCTTGAATTTTGAAAAGGACCGAGTTTGTGACACATGTCAATTTGGGAAACAAACTAAGTCTTCTTTCAAGTCAATTAAGGATATCATGACATCACGTCCTTTGGAGTTAATCCATATGGAACTTTTTGGCCCTACACAAACCAAAAGTCTAAGTGGGAATAGATTTGCTTATGTTTTGGTTGATGATTTTTCAAGGTTTACTTGGGTTTTCTTTCTTGAACACAAAAACCAAGCATTTTCGTATTTCCAAACTTTTAAGAAAAGAGTTGAAAAAGAAAAAGATGTTTCGATTTTGAGAATAAGAAGTGATAGAGGAGGTGAATTCATTAACCAACCCTTTACCACTTTTTGTGATGAACATGGAATAAAGCATGAACTATCTTGTCCTAGAACTCCACAACAAAATGGAGTAGTTGAACGGAAAAATAGAACATTACAAGAGATGGCTAGGATAATGCTAAGTGAATATGGTCTACCACATTATTTGTGGGCCGAGGCCGTTAATACATCATGCTATATATCAAATCGTGTTTTCTTATGTAAAAATACTACTAAAACTTCTTTTGAAATGTACTTTTCTAGAAAACCAAATGTTTCTTATTTCAAAGTTTTTGGTTGCAAATGCTTTGTTTTAAACACAAAAGATAATTTAGGAAAGTTTGATGCTAGATCTTATGAGGCTATTTTTTGTAGGTTACTCAAACACTAGTAAGGCTTATAGAGTTTTCATTAGATCATCTTTGACTATTGAAGAGTCTATTCATGTTAAGTTTGAGGAATCTAACAAGTTTGTTAAGAATGTTGTAGAAATAGATGCATTGGATGAAGGTTTGGAGAAAGTGACCTTGGAGGATGCTTCTACTATGGGAGACAAACCAAAGGATGTGAAGGAAGCGAAGCTAAAGTGGAAGAGGCACAAGGAAATGAAAATCAAACACATGAGGTGGAGCCTACTCAACCACTACCAAGGGATTGGAGATACAATCCACATCATCCCAAGGACCTCGTCATAGGTGAAGTATCAAAAGGGGTAACTACTCGCTCTAGACTTCATGACTATTGTGGTAACTATGCATTCATTTCTCATGTTGAACCCAAAAATGTCCTCGAAGCCGAGGCCGATTCATATTGGTTGCTAGCCATGCAAGAGGAGCTCAATCAATTTGAGCGCAACCAAGTTTGGCACCTTGTTCCTAGGCCCCACGATAGACCAACAATTGGTACTAAGTGGATCTTTAAGAACAAGTTGGATGAATCGGGTAATGTAGTTAGAAACAAGGCTAGGTTAGTTGCCCAAGGTTACACTCAAATCGAAGGGATCGATTTTGAAGAAACCTTTGCACCCGTAGCACGACTTGAAGCCATACGGATGACACTAGCATTTGCCTCATATAAAGATTTTAAATTATTTCAAATGGATGTTAAAAGTGCTTTTCTAAATGGATTTATTGAAGAGGAGGTGTATGTTGAACAACCCCCCGGGTTTGTTGATCCTACACATCCGGATTTTGTTTTTAAATTAGATAAAGCTCTTTATGGTTTAAAACAAGCCCCTAGGGCTTGGTATGAAAGACTTTCTTCATTCTTGATTTCAAATGGTTTTAAGAAAGGAAAAATTGATACAACTTTGTTTACAAAACATGTAGAAAAGATATTCTTATTGTGCAAATTTATGTGGATGATATTATTTTTGGTTCTACTAATGAATCTCTTTGCAAAGCTTTTGAGTCATGCATGAAGGATGAATTTGAAATGTCTATGATGGGGGAGCTCAACTATTTCCTTGGACTCCAAATCAAGCAAAGGAAGGATGGGATCTTCATCAATCAAGCCAAGTACACAAAGGAACTAATCAAGAGATTCGGGCTTGAAGGATCTAAAGTAAGCAAAACTTCCATGGCAACCACTACCAAGCTTGACAAGGATGAACAAGGTAAAAATGTAGACATTAAATTATATCGTAGCATGATTGGTAGCTTGCTTTATTTGACGGCTAGTAGGCCGGATATCATGTTTTCCGTTTGTCTTTGTGCACGTTTTCAATCTTGTCCTAAAGAGTCTCACATAATTGCGGTTAAACGCATAATTAGATACCTTAAGGGCACCATTGAAATGGGTTTGTGGTATCCGAAAACCGGCCAATTTTCAATGACTAGTTTTTCGGATGCCGACTATGCGGGTTGTAGGGTAGATAGGAAGAGCACAAGTGGAACATGTCAATTCTTAGGTAATTGTCTTGTATCTTGGTCTTCCAAAAAGCAAAATTCGGTAGCCCTATCAACCGCCGAGGCGGAGTATGTTACAGCCGGAGCTTGTTGTGCACAAGTTCTTTGGATGAAACATACTCTCCTCGACTATGATTTACTCTTTGATCATGTTAAAATATTTTGTGATAATACTAGTACTATTCACATGACAAAGAATGCAAATCAACATAGTAAAACCAAACACATTGACATTAGGTATCACTTTCTTAGAGATCATTATGAGAAAGGTGATATTGTTATTGAATATGTTTCTACCGATTTTCAACTTGCCGATATCTTTACTAAACCATTCGACTATGCTAGATTTTCATTTATTTGTGGTGAGTTGAATGTTTGCATTATGGATTCTTAAAATAAAATTTTCAATTGGTATTTTAACCCTTTTTGATGTATGACAAAAGGGGGGAGAATAAGTTTTTATTGATTTCAAAAGAGGGATACATGGATGCTCGGATTACAAGCTACAAGGGCTCTTCGTAGGACTTGATCCGTTCTTCAAGAGTAGCCAGCCTATTCTTCCTCTCCTCAGCAGCTCTGAGAAGTGCCTGCGACCTCAACTCGGCCTCGTTAAAACTTGCCGTTTGGGATAAGCGAGCCTCAATTTCAACCAAAGTTGCCCTCTGTGCTAGCTCCTGCCGCAGGACTTCGTCATTTTGAGCCTTAAGCTGCTCTAGCCGAGCAATCTCTTCAAAACACACCGGTTCAGTCTTAGATAAAAGGAGATTAGCCTTCCTAATCATTTCCTTGGCCTTTTCAATCTTATCCTCGGCATCAAGAAAAGCGATGTTAGAAGCATCTATGGCGTCCCCAAGTTCTACTCTCCTCAGCTCCAAGGATTTCAAGTCGGAGAAAATTGCCTTAGCTGCTTCTTGAGCAGCGAGATGGGCTTCATGCATTTGAGCAGCAAGGTGCGCAAGCTGTTCATTAACCGAAGAGTCCAGATCTGAATGGCTAAGACGGTGCCACTCGTCCACATCCCTCTCAAGCCTATCCACCAGAAGCTCTAATGTCGCGGCCTGGTCGTCCCCTCCAAATTCTCGGATACTATATTTTCAATACTGCGGGAGAGGACCACCTTTAAAGCAGAAAATGAGGTAGTCGAGCCCTTCAAGATCAAAGCAATGGATCGCTTTAAGCCCTTATAAAAGTTGTCAACTAACTCAGCCACGAATTCATTCTCGGCCTCAACTACTCCCGGTGAACGAGCAGCCTCTGAAGACAAAGCTTTCACCGGTTTTACTGACATAACTGTGGAAGGAATAGTAGAAGCACTGGCTGGAGCAATATGAGGAATCGTCGGTGATCTCAGAGGAGTCCTCATTGAAACCAGTACACTAGCCACAATCGATGTAGGACTGACTGGTGACGACTTCTGGGAGAGTTGGCTCAACCACCAGTGTTGGAGAAGTAGGATTGACAATCACCTTCAGCTTCGCAATTGGCAGGTGATCGACAAAAGCAATCACTAAAATAAGAGAAGGAAGTGTGGGTTGATGTAACTGCTTTTGCGATTCTTCCGTAGTAGCAAAGTGGCTATATGGGTTGTATCCACAAGGAGGGAGAGCGATGGAAGCTTGATGCGGCTTCAAAGTTAAAGAAGAAAGAAAGTTCTTTGTTTCCAATTAAAGAATTGAAAAGTGAAAACAAGTTGTTTGAAGAATTGTTGGAAAATATTTTGGTGGTTTGTAAAAGTGAGTTTTCTTAATGGTAAAGGTGCATGGCTAACTTTCTACTAAGTGCTCCCACTAATCCCTAACTTCTTGAAGATGTAGCCTCATGATGGATCATAGGCAAGTACAACCCTTATGCATTGGAACTATTCACGTGAAAATTGAGTGAAAGTTCTTCCTATAACTTCGCTTTACACGGCAAAAACTCGGACATTCCCATATCAAGATCCATTAGAAGGCGAGAATACGGGAAGACACGAGTGCACTAATGGTATCGGCAAAGTTAAAAGGAAAGTCTCTAACTTACAACTACAAGCAAAGTACATAACCCATAGATCATCAAAAAACCATTTAAGTTTGAAATATAAGAAGGTAAATACTTGTAGGTAAGTTAGAGTTAGAACCCTCGTCTTAAGATGTCATAGCTCTCGTTTGCACAAGGCTTGTTTGACACTATTGACTCATGCGGGTTATCAATCAAGTAGTTAGATATTAGTGGGTTAGTAGTTAGTTAGCCATGCTATGAAAAAGTTAGTTAGCCATAAAAGTAAAAGAAACAACAAAGGAAAAGAAGTGGAGAGGAAGGGAGTTACACTACAACAAGAAACAATAAAAGGAAGAAGTAAAGAGCAATGAGTTTACACTACAACAATGAAGTAAAAGCAAAGGAAAGCACAAGTAAATTGAAAGAAGGAAGAGAAGTAGTACTTGTATTAGCTTGTCACCCTTCAAATACAATACTTACACACTCTCTCTCTCTTTCATTCTAATGGCTAAAACAACAACTAGAAGAAGAAGAACAACAACTACTACAAACCTAAAAACAAGATTACAAAAACTTGCTAAAGCTCTGGATCTGCTCAAACTGAAGACCCCAGGGGGGTATTTATAGGCACCAGGAGAAAGGAAGCCACGTGGGAAGCACGTGGCCCAAAGCACAGGCGCGCGCGTGCCCAAAGGGCCGCGAAAACGCGACCTGGGCCGCGTTTTGCGGCCCTGCCAGGGTGGCGCGCGCCTGGCTTCGGGCGGCGCGCCGTCCTATCTGTCTTCTAACGCCATGATGTCTTGGATTCGTGATTTGATGCCCTAGACTGACAAAATCGTCACTCTAAAGTCAATGGCTACTTGGTAGGCTTTTAATCACCAATTAAATGGTGATTTAGGTCTTCTTCTTCATTTGCACACCATGGACCTAGGATCAAGCAAGAAAGGTTTTATTAGCAAAATTTTACATGAAATAAATATGAGAATGTGATGAAAATTATGCAAAATTAGAGACTAATCACACCCTCACACTTATCTTTTTGCTCGTCCCGAGCAAAACAAAAATAAGAAAATTATTATACCACTTTCGCAGGTAACGCGATTGCACTGAACATATGCAACAAGTTTTTAAACCTCTAGGTTTCCCTAGAGGAGGAGTGTTGTCTCCTGAGAGTTTTTAGCGGATTGCACCCACAAAATCCAGTAAGTAAAGAAAAGAAATTAGTTGTTAGAAAGAATTTTGTTTTTTTTTTTATGAAAAAGAACTTTCAATCATCTAAGTAAAAATGACCGAATGATGTAAGAATTGGGTTTAACCCTCATAAGTCCTCTTATACTTTAGCCTTCATAAAAGAAGAAACTATGATTTTTCTTTAAATTTAGAAAGGATTTTGTACTTCTAACTCATTCTTTTATTTTGCTTTAGATAGATATGCATAATGTGTAAGTGTGATGTGCTTGGGATTTTTCAACTCAACTTTGATTATCATTTTATTAATATTTACTTATTATTCTTGGTTCCATTAGGCTTTCTACTTCACTTATGTAACACATATCAAACCGATGACTCCCAAACCAGATGGTCTTAGGGCACCAGGTGGAAAAACACCCTTCAGGTCAATATGCAAGTGGAGTAGGCCACGAATTCAAGATTTATTGATACATTATTGTATATAGAATTTTTTTTTTTTTGGCGTGAGTAATCATGCTTCTTGAGGCACAATTATCCAGCTTTTTTTTTCAGAGTTGTGTTTCTAAATCCCAAGCTTATGTGTGTGGGTTATGCATATTCTACTAAGGCTAAATAAACGGTATGAGTTATTTTCCTTATCCCTTCTAACTTTTTAGTCAAACCAATCTTTCTTGTTTATTTAGGCAAAAATAAAGATTCATTAATAAGGTTCCCGTAATTCCTACAATCTTTTGGTATTTTTATAAAGAGTATGAAATTTCTTTTCAATCTGGAGATTTTTTTTTTTGAAAGAAAAAGAAAAAAGGAAAAAGAAAAAGTGTTAGCAGTCCCCCTCACACCTATCTAATGCATTGTCCTCAATGAATGCATATGGAAATGCAAATGCAATGAATAGGGGGAAGAAATGATGTCACCGTCTTCGTGGTCTCGGGCCGGCCAAGTGCGAATAGGCTAAAGAAATGTCAAAAAGAATGTAGAAGGGGTAAGCATATAAACAAATTTTGTTTTGTTTTGTTTTATTTTTTTTTATTTGTTGTGGTTAGGTGTATGATGGGGCAAAAAGAGTCAGATATCATCCGAAGTCATAGGCTCAGTGGTCAAGAAGGGCTTCAGTCTTTGCCCATTCACTTTGAATTCCGTGTTGTTTTTAGGGTCTGCAATAAGCACAGTACCGTGTGGGAAAATAGTGCACAATGAATGGTCCCGTCTAACGATTTTTCAGCTTCCCCGCGAAAATATGAAGCCTAGAGTTATACAGCAGAACCCTATCTCCCGGGGTAAAGTTTTTTCGGGTTATGATCTGGTCATGAAAAAGTTTTGTTCTGCTTTTGGTGATTCGAGCATTCTCATAGGCTTCATTCCGTATCTCCTCTAATTCTGAAATCTGCAGTCTCCTTAGCTCACCGGCCTTACTCAAATCAAAATTGAGCTGCTTAATGGCCCAGAGGGCCCGGTGTTCCAACTCTACTGACAAATGACAGGCTTTGCCAAACACGATTCTATAAGGAGACATCCCCAAAACTGTCTTAAAAGCAGTGCGGTAAGCCCACAATGCATCATTGAGCTTAACCGACCAATCCTTTCGGTTTTGTCTGACAGTCTTTTCCAGAATGAGCTTGAACTGTCGGTTGGTGACTTCGACCTGCCCATTTGTCTGGGGATGATACAGAGTAGATAACTTGTGATTGATGGAATATTTTCGCATCAGAGCTTAAAAAATTCTGTTGCAGAAATGCGATCCATTATCACTAATTATCGCTCTAGGGGTGCCAAATCGGGAGAAGATGTTCTCTTTGAGAAATTTGACAATCACTTTGTTGTCATTCGTCTTAGTTGGCACAGCTTCTACCCACTTAGAGACATAATCTAAAGCAACCAGAATGAACTGGTTGCCGAAGGAATTGGGGAATGGCCCCATGAAATCGATACCCCAAACATTAAAAATTTTAACTTCAAGGATCGGGTTCAGGGGCATCATGTCTCTTCTTGAAATTTTCCCAATTTTCTGACAATTTGCACATGACTTGTAAAAATGATATGAGTCTTTGAACAAAGTGGGCCAGTAGAACCCACTTTGTAGAACCTTCTCTGCAGTCTTGCGGGGAACGAAGTGTCCTCCGCATGCAAGGTCATGGCAAAAGCTGAGCACACTCCTCTGTTCCTCCTCTGATATGCATCGTCTAATAATTTGGTCGGGACAATACTTAAAAAGATACAGTTTTTCCCAAAAGAAGTACCGTACTTGGGCAAAGAAGCGGTATTGGTCTTGCTTTGTCCAGTCAGCGGGTAATTGTCCCGTGGCCAGGTAATTAACAATGTCCGCATACCAGGGTTCCTTAAGAATGGCTAGGATGTGCTCGTCTGGGAAATCCTCGTTGATCGGAGCTTGGATGGTTGGTGTATTCGGAATTCGTGACAGATAATCAGCGACCATATTTTCTATACCTCGTTTATCCCAGATTTCTAAGTCAAATTCTTGAAGCAAAAGGATCCACCGAATCAGTCGGGCTTTTGCTTCCTTCTTGGTCATGAGGTATTTCAGAGCCGAGTGATCCGTTAAAATCACCGTCTTCGAACCTAACAAGTAGGGCCGGAACTTTTCTAACGCAAAGACAACGGCCAAGAATTCCTTCTCAGTCGTTGTATAATTCTGTTGGGCGTCATTCAAGGTCCTACTCGAATAGTAAATCACGTGCTGCCTATTATCGATGCGCTGTCCTAGAACAGCGCCAATAGCAAAATCAGATGCATCACACATGATTTCAAATGGCTGGGCCCAATTAGGAGCAGAAATAATAGGCGCAGAAATAAGTTCTTGGTTAAGCTTCCCCCATGACTTGAAACATTCATCGTTGAAATCAAAGGACACGTCCTTAGCGAGCAGGTTGGTTAAGGGCCTCGCGATTTTGCTAAAGTCCTGTTGACTGAATTTTCCTGCACACAAAAATATAGTATTTTAGAATATGATGTGCAAGTCTCAGTTCTAATCCGCGGTAGCAGGGCTATGCGGGTCGTGATCCTCAAGGAGGGACTGCGATGGAAGCGTTAAGCAAGTTATACTCTAAAGCTTTTATTTTTATTAGTTAAATGGTGGTATTTACAATGGGTGGTAGAAAAGAATATGGAGATGAGTTGTATTTAATCTACAAAGAAAAGAAAATAAAAGAAAAGGAAAGAAAACTTATCTCTTTAGTCTGCTTGCCATTTGAACCGTTGCGATGATTTACCTTTTCTTGGAAGGCGTACAAGCACGGCTTATGGGATCGTCCGCCTTCTTAATCTACTCTACGAAATGAAAAACAAGCTATGAAGACCTGTTCATCGCCATGGGCTGTCAAGGTTCCTTCTTCGGCTAGGTATTCTCGAAGCAGTTGGATCTCATGGTGGGCAAGACATTAGAGAAAGAAACAATGTCATAAACCAAAAGTAGAAAAACAATGATAGACAAAGATAGAGACATAATAAAACATAAAAAGAACAAAACAAGCTTTGATTTGATTTAAACAATGGAGGAAAATTTACAACTTACACCGGCTGTCACCATCGATACAAGAGGATCCCTTCCTCCATGAATGCAACATCTCCTCTCAGCTTTCACAAGAAGAAAATAAAATTTACAAAGGTGGAAATCTAATCTAACCTAAAAGAAAGAAGAAAAACCCTAAAAATCCTAACTTTGGCCCTTTGCTGGACGCTGGACGACGTTCTGTGTTGCACTGCAGGGGGTATTTATAGGTGCAGAAGAGTTAGAGTCCAGTTACAACTCTCCCACGAAAGCTGATCCCCAGACTCGTCAGAAATGCCGCGGAAACTGGAAATTTGCCGCGGAAACGCGGCACTTTTGTAGCCAAATGCCACGCGCTTTGGCGCGTGGCCTCTCCTGGTCCGTTCATCTGGGCGCTTGCTTCTGGAAGTATGATCCTGGCTCTCCATATTGGGATTTCGAGATAACTTAGTAATCAAGTTACCTTGATCTCAATTATCCCAAATCTTTTATCACGAATTTCCTTCTTATCTTTGGCTTTTATGCTCATCCTGCAAGAGTTTAGGGTTGGGTAGAATTCTATCCTTCCCTCATCTTTAATAATTGCAACTTTAGCCCTTGCATAATTGCACTTTGACAATCTGATATTTGCACTTTGACTCTTGGGCTTCAAATATGGGCTTGGATCTGGGCTTTTGGGCTCTTTAAGCTTTATTTATTGTTAAAATAATAATTCGAGGCCTGCACACTATAAATTACAAATTATTAATAAATGTGCAGAATTAAATGAATAAATATGAAAATGTGATGGTAAATATGATGATAAAAATGCACTTTTGACTACCAATCACACCCCCACACTTATCTTTTTGCTCGTCCTCGAGTAAAAACAAAGAAAAAGAAAATTAATCTAACCTAACTCACTTTCGTAGGAATCACGGTTGCACTTAGCACGTGCAACAAGCCGTTAAAACTCTAGGTTACCCTAGAGGACGAGTGTTGTCTCGTGAGGGTTTTCAGCGGATTACACCCACAAAATCCATAAAAAGGAAAATATTTGAAATACATTTGAAGAAACTAAGTAGTCTATAAGTTTTAGGATCCTCATTTTTATTCATTCTTTAAACTTAGTCTTAATAAAGTTAATTGTTTTCCATTTTAGGTAAGAATTAAAATTGAATTTCTAATATAGTCTTTTTCGTTACCAAAAATCATATGCATCCTTATGTTTTTACTAGGAATTCCTTAACTTGGACTCTTATGCCTCTATATATATATTTTTTTCTCTCTTTTTTTTTTAATATGTATAACGCATCTAATTTTCTTTCGTATAATCATTAAGGCTTCTTGAGGCCCTCATACCTAACTAATTGACTATTAGATGTGTTAATACATATATAGTAATTTTTCCTTAATTTCCTTAGGCTTTCTAATCCACCCATGTAACGAACTTAAAGTCGATGACTCCCAAACCGGTTGGCTTTAGGGCACCAGGTGAGAAAACACCCCGCGGACTCAAATTCGAGTGAACTAGGCCCCAAACTAAGGACTTTATTTTATTTACTCACCTTTAGGCATGAATACTTATGCTTCTTGAGGCACATGTATCAGCTTAATTGGTGATTTTTTTTTTTTTTTTTTTATGAGGCACAAGGTCTTTGTCTTAGAATCCTAGATATGCATTTGGTATGCATATTTCATTAAGGTAAAAATCAAGACTAATTAATTATTCAATTTCTCTCCTATACCTAAAAATTAAACAATTTATTTATTTTGACCAAGTTTTTAGAAATCCTAATCATGATTTTCCTAATCCTTAAAACTAACTTAGATTTCTTTCAAAAAATAAGTCAAAATATTTCCTTTTTATAACAATTTTTTTTTTAAATTTTTTTTTTATTAGCAAATTTTTGTTAGTTTTTACCTATGTTAGTAGGTTAGTAAAGCCCACCCCCACACTTATCTCATGCATTGTCCTCAATGTATGAATGAATGCATATATGCATGAAACAGAACAGGGAAGGCGGAAGTTACCTTAGGGTGGTGGTTCCGGAGGTGGTCTAATTGGTCCACGAAATGCGGCCCAAACAAGATAACGTGGTAGTTCACGGGACCTACCTTTATTTACCTCTTTTATATTTACATGTTTACAGTCCCCAGAATGAATAGGATCATGGAAGATCCTCTCGTGAAACTTACTCCCTTTACATGACCAGTCCTGGAAAATCATCACAGAGTCATGGTCTATACCTATGTCCAACAAAAGAATGTGACTTGGTAAAATGGTTGACTTGGACTCAAGAATGATAGGTTCAGGATCTAATACCGACTCAGGAAAGAAACTCAAATCAAGTAAAGGTTCAGCAGTCAGGCTAGGATCAAGAAGTGGGTCCAAGTCAAGAAATTGAAACTCAAGTCTACAATCATTTTCCCACAATGGAATGTGACTCAATGTTGGTGATTCAAGTTCAGGAATGATAGGTGTGGGAATCAAAACTGACTCTAAAATATTACCTAAGTCGGGTAACAAAACAGGAGTCAATAATGATTCGAGAATTTGAACTTGATCATAGATTTGGGAATCTAGGTCACATATCTCATTAGTTTCAATCTCATAAAATGGGAACTTGCCAATTTTTCCATGGGACTTTCAAAATTGCACAATTGGTCAAGTTCAATATAATCATCAAAAATGGGTGATTCAATTTCATGATCTATGGGTATGGGAATAAATGTTGGCTCAGAAAATTGGTCCAAATTGGGTAAGGATACTGGAGTCAACATAGATTCGAAGATGGAAACTGAATCGCAAAGTTGGGGATCGGGTTCACATTCATAATCTAATTCAATCTCATTGAAATTAAAACTAGCCAATTTGTCCAAGGATTGGGATTGAGCAAGTTCATATTGAAGTGATGAAATTGAATTTTGATCAAGGTCTTCTAAACAGAATGATTCTTGGTTCCTATCAAGATGCTCAAGAATGTTTGAAAGTCTAGAAATTTGATCATTCATTGTATCTTGCAACCGATCCACTTTTTCTTCTAACCCATCGAATAGATCAATGGAGGACTGAAACCTTGGTGATGTGGGAAAAGACGTATATGAAGATAATGGTTGAACAGGTGGTTGACCATATGGCTCAGGGGTGTTGAATCCCCATTGACTCTGTGAAGAGTAGAGATGATTATTCCAATTTTGTTCATAGTATTGGGACTGGGGCATGTAATGATTCGGATAAGACCAATCTGGCACACTAGGTTGGTCAAAGTTATGATATGCCGGGTTGGTAATATCCGAAAAAGAGATTGGTGTATAATATGGATCCTCATTAAAATTGAAAAAATTATTGTTATAGGCCATATCACACAAAGCAAACAAAAGAAAAAAAAACAAACAAAAAAGAAAAATTTCTAACCTAAGTTAGGGTAGACCTAGACCTAGACGACTCCTAACTGGTTAGACTGTCCACGGGAGGTAGGGTGTAGACTTTGACCACAAGTTAATCAGCCAGGTCGGGGCAAGAGTGGTGGGAGGTTTTCCGTCAAAGACGTTCCTTAATTAAATAACCACCACACTTCGGGCTTTCGGCCCTCAATCCCCTTCCTAGACACTGATTTAGCAGGAGTCAACTTCCAACACCGTTCCCCCTTAGGATAATCTCCTAATTGAGTCCGAGTGTCCCTAGGACCAACGTCTACTCCGTTTTAGTTAGGCTTGGGTTAGTGAGTGCTTGGGATATGATTTTTGGGCTAAGGAAGGGTGATGAAATCCCCACCTTATCTTGTTAATGGGTTATGCCCTTAAGATGAATTAGTGCAAGTGTACAAGATAAATAGATAGAATTCACTCAAAGCAGAAAATCAACCAAGAGATGAGTCCTATTCTACATGCAATGCGTACGTACCTTGCTCCAGCACTCTTCAACAGTAAAATAAAGTAATTGAAAAGACACGTGCCTAATATGCAAACGTCTAATCAATTTTTATTTTTAACAACAAATAATTTACTGTTGAATTAATTAGCAGTTACAGAGTGATCACAGAGAAATATAATCACAGCAGAAATCAGAATTTTGCAATGCAGAGCAACCTGCAGAAAAGCAGGTTAGTAGTTCACTACTATTGCCGCGGAATCGCGGCTTTTGCCGCGGATCCGCGGCAAATTAGTAGGTCCAAGTGCTCTGCCTTCGAGGGCAGAGGCACTGGATTGCTGTATGTCCTTGCTGCTGCTTTGTTTTGTTTCCTGTTCTCTGTACCTGCAACAGAAAAGAATAAAGAATTAGTTAAAAATTAAATTTTTGTTTTAGAGATAAACTTACCGTCCCTCCCCGGCATCGGCGCCAATTTGTTGACTGAATTTTCCTGCACACAAAAATATAATATTTTAGAATATGATGTGCAAGTCTCAGTTCTAATCCGCGGTAGCAGGGCTATGCGGGTCGTGATCCTCAAGGAGGGACTGCGATGGAAGCGTTAAGCAAGTTATACTCTAAAGCTTTTATTTTTATTAGTTAAATGGTGGTATTTACAATGGGTGGTAGAAAAGAATATGGAGATGAGTTGTATTTAATCTACAAAGAAAAGAAAATAAAAGAAAAGGAAAGAAAACTTATCTCTTTAGTCTGCTTGCCGTTTGAACCGTTGCGATGATTTACCTTTTCTTGGAAGGCGTACAAGCACGGCTTATGGGATCGTCCGCCTTCTTAATCTACTCTACGAAATGAAAAACAAGCTATGAAGACCTGTTCATCGCCATGGGCCGTCAAGGTTCCTCTTCGGCTAGGTATTCTCGAAGCAGTTGGATCTCATGGTGGGCAAGACATTAGAGAAAGAAACAATGTCATAAACCAAAAGTAGAAAAACAATGATAGACAAAGATAGAGACACAGTAAAACATAAAAAGAACAAAACAAGCTTTGATTTGATTTAAACAATGGAGGAAAATTTACAACTTACACCGGCTGTCACCATCGATACAAGAGGATCCCTTCCTCCATGAATGCAACATCTCCTCTCAGCTTTCACAAGAAGAAAATAAAATTACAAAGGTGGAAATCTAATCTAACCTAAAAGAAAGAAGAAAAACCCTAAAAATCCTAACTTTGGCCCTTTGCTGGACGCTGGACGACGTTCTGTGTTGCACTGCAGGGGGTATTTATAGGTGCAGAAGGAGTTAGAGTCCAGTTACAACTCTCCCACGAAAGCTGATCCCCAGACTCGTCAGAAATGCCGCGGAAACTGGAAATTTGCCGCGGAAACGCGGCACTTTTGTAGCCAAATGCCACGCGCTTTGGCGCGTGGCCTCTCCTGGTCCGTTCATCTGGGCGCTTGCTTCTGGAAGTATGATCCTGGCTCTCCATATTGGGATTTCGAGATAACTTAGTAATCAAGTTACCTTGATCTCAATTATCCCAAATCTTTTATCACGAATTTCCATATTGTGTATTTGCACTTTGACAATTGATATTTGCACTTTTACACCTGGGCTTCAACTGTGGGCTTTTGGGCTTCATTAAGCTTTATTTATTATAAAAATAAGAATTCGAGGCCTGCACACAATAAATTACAAATTATTAATAAATGTGCAGAATTAAATGAATAAATATGAAAATGTGATGGTAAATATGATGATAAAAATGCACTTTTCACTACCAATCACACCCCCACACTTATCTTTTTGCTCGTCCTCGAGTAAAAACAAAGAAAAAGAAAAAGAAATGAAAAGTTAATCTAACCTAACTCACTTTCGTAGGAATCACGGTTGCACTTAGCATGTGCAACAAGCCGTTAAACCTCTAGGTTACCCTAGAGGACGAGTGTTGTCTCGTGAGGGTTTTCAGCGGATTACACCCACAAAATCCATAAAAAGGAAAATATTTGAATTATATTTGAAGAGACTAAGTAGTCTATAAGTTTTAAGATTATCATTTTTATTCATTCTTAGACTTAGTCTTTATAAAGTAAATTGTTTTCATTTCTAAGTAAGGATCAAATTGAATTTTGTGTATAGTCTTTTTCGTTACCAAAAATCATATGCATCCTTATGAATTTTTGCTAGGAATTCCTTAACTTGGACTCTCATGCCTCTTTATTATTTTTATAACTTCATCTAATTTTCTTTCGTGTAAGCATCAAGGCTTCTTGAGGCCCTAATACCTAACTAGTTGACTATGAGATGTGTTAATAAATTTTTTTTAGCATGTATAACTCATCTAATTTTCTTTTGTGTAAGTATCAAGGCTTCTTGAGGCCCTCATACCTAACTAATTGACTATTAGATGTGTTAATACATATATCATATTTCTTAGTTCTATTAGGCTTTCTAATCCACCCATGTAGCGAACTTAAAGTCGGTGGCTCCCAAACCAGTCGGCTTTAGGGCACCAAGTGAGAAAACACCCCGCGGACTCAAATTAGAGTGAATTAGGCCCCAAAACTAAGGACTTTATTTTATTTACTCACCTTTAGGCATGAATACTTATGCTTCTTGAGGCACATGTATCAACTTAATTGGTGATATTTTTTTTTTTCTTTTTTTTTTTATGAGGCACAAGGTCTTTGTCTTAGAATCCTAGATATGCATTTGGTATGCACATTTCATTAAGGTAAAAATTAAGACTAACTACTTATTCAATTTCTCCTCCTATACTTAAAAATTCAACAATTTATTTATTTTGACCAAGTTTTTAGAAATCCTAATCATGATTTTCCTAATCCTTAAAACTAACTTAGGTTTCTTTCAAAAAATAAGTCAAAATACTGTCCTTTTTATAAATTTTTTTTTTTTATTAGCAAATTTTGTTAGTGTCTACTTATGTTAGTATGTTAGTAAAGCCCATCCCCACACTTATCTCATGCATTATCCTCAATGTATGATGAATGCATATATGCATGAAACAGAACAAGGGAAGGCGGAAGTTACCTTAGGGTGGTGGTTCCGGAGGTGGTCTAATTGGTCCACGAAATGCGGCCCAAACAAGATAACGTGGTAGTTCACGGGACCTACTTTATTGACCTCTTTTTTATTTACATATTTACAGTCCCCAGAATGAATAGGATCATGGAAGATCCTCTCGTGAAACTTACTCCCTTTACATGACCAGTCCTGGAAAATCATCACAGAGTCATGGTCTATACCTATGTCCAACAAAAGAATGTGACTTGGTAGAATGGTTGACTTGAACTCAAGAATGAAAGGTTCAGGATCTAATACCGACTCAGGAAAGAAACTTAAATCAAGTAAAGGTTCAGGAATCGGGCTAGGATCAAGAAGTGGGTCCAAGTCAAGAAATTGAAACTCAAGTCTACAATCATTTTCCCACAATGGAATGTGACTCAATGTTGGTGATTCAAGTTCAGGAATGATAGGTGTGGGAATCAAAACTGACTCTAAAATATTACCTAAGTCGGGTAACAAAACAGGAGTCAATAATGATTCGGGAATTTGAACTTGATCATAGATTTGGGAATCTAGGTCACATATCTCATTAGTTTCAATCTCATAAAAATGGGAACTTGCCAATTTTTCCATGGGACTTTCAAAATTGCACAATTGGTCAAGTTCAATATGATCATTAAAAATGGGTGATTCAATTTCATGATCTATGGGTATGGGAATAAATGTTGGCTCAGAAAATTGGTCCAAATTGGGTAAGGATACCGGAGTCAACATAGATTCGAAAATGGAAACTGAATCGCAAAGTTGGGGATAGGGTTCACATTCACAATCTAATTCAATCTCATTGAAATTAAAACTAGCCAACTTGTCCAAGGATTGGGGTTGAGCAAGTTCATATTGATGTGATGAAATTGAATTTTGATCAAGGTCTTCTAGACAGAATGATTCTTGGTTCCTATCAACTTGGTTGGTTCGCTCAAGAATGTTTGAAAGTCTAGAAATTTGATCATTCATTATATCTTGCAACCGATCCACTTTTTCTTCTAACCCATCAAATAGATCAATGGTGGACTGAAACCTTGGTGATGTGGGAAAAGACGTATATGACGATACTGGTTGAACAGGTGGTTGACCATATGGCTCAGGGGTGTTGAATCCCCATTGACTCTGTGAAGAGTAGTGATGATTATTCCAATCTTGTTCATAGTATTGGGACTGGGGCATGTAATGATTCGGATAAGACCAATCTGGCACACTAGGTTGGTTAGAGTTATGATTTGCCGGGTTGGTAATATCCGAAAAAGAGGTTGGTGTATAATATGGATCCTCATTAAAATTGAAAAAATTATTGTTATAGGCCATATCACACAAAGCAAACAAAAGAAAAAAAACAAACAAAAAAGAAAAATTTCTAACCTAAGTTAGGGTAGACCTAGACCTAAACGACTCCTAACTGGTTAGACTGTCCACGGGAGGTAGGGTGTAGACTTTGACCACAAGTTAATCAGCCAGGTTGGGGCAAGAGTGGTGGGAGGTTTTCCGTCAAAGACGTTCCTTAATTAAATAACCACCACACTTCGGGCTTTCGGCCCTCAATCCCCTTCCTAGACACTGATTTGGTAGGAGTCAACTTCCAACACCGTTCCCCCTTAGGATAATCTCCTAATTGAGTCCGAGTGTCCCTAGGGCCAACGTCTACTAATTTTTAAGTTAGGCTTGGGTTAGTGAGTGCTTGGGATATGATTTTTAGGCTAAGGAAGGGTGATGAAATCCCTACCTTATCTTGTTAATGGGTTATGCCCTTAAGATGAATTAGTGCAAGTGTACAAGATAAATAGATAAGAATCACTCAAAGCAGAAAATCAACCAAGAGATGAATCCTATTCTACATGAAATGCGTACGTACCTTGCGTCTCCAGCACTCTTCAACAGTAAATAAAAATAATTGAAAAGACACGTGCCTAATATGCAAACGTCTAATCAAATTTTATTTTTAACAACCAATAATTTACTGTTGAATTATTAGCAATTTACAGGTATATCACAGAACAAATCAGAACGGAGCAGAAAGCAGAATTTTTAACTTGAAGCACCCTGCAAAAAAATTGGATCAGTAATTCACCACTGTTGCCGCGTTTCCGCGGCTCTGGCCGCGGATCCGCGGCAAAACAGTGGGTTCTGGTGCTGCCTTCGAGGGCAGAGGCACAGAATAGCAATATGTCCACTGCTGCTGCTATGTTTCTTTTCTTGTTCTCCAAACCTGCAAATAGAAAAGAATAAAGAATTAGTTAAAAATTAAATTTTTGTTTTAGAGATAAACTTACCGTCCCTCCCCGGCAACGGCGCCAATTTTTTGATTGAATTTTTACCTGCACACAAAAATAAAGATATTAGATTTAGAACAAGTTGTGCAAGGTTCTCAATTCGAATCCGCGGTAGCAGTGGCTATGCGGGTCGTGATCCTCAGGGAGGGAACTGCGATGGAAGCGTTTAAGCAAGTTATCTCTTTTTTTATGTATTTTCTTATTAACAATGGTATTTACAATGAGAAGGTAAAAGAAATTAGAAAGAAGTAGAGTTTGTCATCTAATCTAAAGAAATAGAAGAAAGGAAAAAGACTATAAAATACATACCTACCTCTTCAGTCCTACTTACCTTTGATCCTTTTGCGACGACTTACTTTGTCTTCGAAGGCGTACAAGTATGGCGTATAGGATCGTCCACCTTCGCGATCTACACTACGAAAAGAAAAGACTGGCAAGCGACGGCTTGTTCATCTCCATAGGCCATCAAGGGATCTTCTTGGGCTAGGCAGTCTCGAAGCAATCGGATCTCACGGTTTGCAAGTCATTAGAGAGAATAACACAAGAATAGAAAAATAAATAGAGAATAAAACACGAATAACAAGAATAGACATAACAAAGATAAACCTTTGAGTGGATTTCATTAACAATGGAAGAAAAGTAGGCTTACACCGCTGTCACCTCAGTACAAGCATGGACTCCTTCCTCCATGAAAGCTTCCTCCACTCTCAGTTACAAAAATTACAAAAAGAAAAACCTAACCTAAACTACAAATTAGCCTAAGAAACCCTAGAATTTGCTCTGTATTTTTTGTGTGCTCTTCTCTGTTGCTCTGCAGGGGTATTTATAGGAGCTGGAAGAAGTAGAGTCCTAGTACAACTCTCCCAAAAAATCTTATCTCCAGACTTGTGGCACTTATCCATAGAAATTCAAATCAAATCTGTCCTGCAATTTATTATCCTGTTGATCGCCGAAATTGGATTATCTACGGACTGAATTGGAAAGTTTGATCAACATAAGAGTTGTAGGGCTTCAAGTCTTCTTTCTGGAGCATTTTGAATCATCGGATTTGCATATCTGTAACAAAAGTTATGATCTGAATACTAAACATGTACAGTCTGAATCCGAATTTATCTTTAAACTCTTTCCTGCAAGCATTTAGGGTTGAATAGAAGTCTATCCTTTCCTCTTCTTTGTATTTGCAACTTTAGCCCTTTGTGTATTTGCACTTTGACAATTGATATTTGCACTTTTACACCTGGGCTTCAACTGTGGGCTTTTGGGCTTCATTAAGCTTTATTTATTATAAAAATAAGAATTCGAGGCCTGCACACAATAAATTACAAATTATTAATAAATGTGCAGAATTAAATGAATAAATATGAAAATGTGATGGTAAATATGATGATAAAAATGCACTTTTCACTACCAATCAAGTCCTTAATGAACCGTCGGTAGAATCCAGCATGCCCTAAAAAGGATCTAATATCCTTGATGCTTTTGGGTGGTGGAAGCTTAGCAATCACTTTTACTTTAGCCTTATCCACTTCTATGCCTCTCCTCGAAATCTCATGGCCCAAGACAATCCCCTGTCTCACCATGAAGTAACATTTTCCCAGTTTAGAGTGAGGTTCTTCTCCTTACATCTCTGTAGCACTAACTTTAGGTGATGAAGACACTGATCAAATGAATCTCCGTAGATGGAGAAGTCATCCATGAAAATCTCAAGAAAACGTTCTACCATGTCGGAGAAAAGACTAAGCATGCATCGTTGGAATGTTGCGGGAGCATTGCACAATCCAAAGGGCATGCGTCGATAAGCAAAGGTTCCGAACGGGCAGGTGACCGTGGTCTTTTCCTGGTCTTCTGCAGCAATGGGGATTTAGTTGTATCCCAAGTATCCATCTAGGAAGCAGTACTACTCATGTCCAGCCAAACGTTCCAGCATTTGGTCGATGAAGGGTAGCGGGAAGTGGTCTTTAAGGGTAGCTGCATTCAACTTCCTGTAGTCGATACAAACACGAACCTTGGTAGGCAATCTTATTTGTACCAATTCTTTTTCCTTATTTTCTACCACCGTAAAGCTAGCCTTCTTTGGGACCGCATGAACAGGGCTAACCCATTGGCTATAAGAAATGGGATAAATGATCCCATTATCTAATAGTTTCAGATTTTCAGCCTTAACTGCCTCTTGCATGAGAGGGTTAAGCCTACGTTGTGGGTCCCTCCTAAGGTTGCTTCATCGACTAAATGGATTCTATGTTGCACTATGGCTGAACTTGTTCCCTTGATGTAATTCATCGTCCATCCAATGGCTTCCCTATGTCTTTACAGAATAGACATTAAGCTGTCCTCTTGTTGCTCAGTCAGGTGGGATGCTATGATGACTGACAAGGTGTCCTTTCCGCCCAGGTAGGCGTACTTGAGGTATTCAGGCAGGGCTTTTAGCTCTAGGGAAGGTGTTGCTTCATTGGATGCAATCTCTGGGCTTTCAATCCTTGGATAGGGTACACTGGGGCTTGATGCCCAATCCACTGTTGAATCTATGATCTGGTCTAAATTAAAATCCTCAGCCTCCAGATCAAACTCTGCCTCAGTTTCTGTCTCCATGCTTTCCTCATGCTCACTGGTCAGGTTTTCAATAGAATTAACCTCAAACGTCTGATCATTGACATCCCTAGGTTGTCTTCCAAGATTGAAGACATTGACTTCCTTCGTCATGTCTCCAAAAGTCAATCGCATGGACCCGTTCCTACAGTTGATAATGGCATTGGCTGTAGCAAGGAATGGGCGTCCTAAGATGACTAGAGTTTGAGACTTAGGATTGGACACAGGTTGGGTCTCAAGCACAATGAAGTCAACGGGGTAGATGAAGTCCCCGACCCGGATAAGGACGTCTGTGATTTCCCCCTTCAGGATTTTCACAGATCGGTCAGCTAGCTGAATGGTGACTCGAGTTGGGCTAAGCTCGCCCAACCCAAGTTGCTGGTATACTGAGAGAGGTAGCAAGTTGATACTTGCTCCCAGGTCAAGAAGCGCTCTACTGATTTCGGTCTGTCCTATGGTGCAAGAAATGGTGGGACATCCGGGATCCTTGTATTTCACCAGAATGGGACCAGACAGAATTTCGCTTATATTGGTTGCCAAGAACACTTTCTTGGGCACATTTGTCTTTCTCTTCTTAGTACACATATCCTTAAGAAATTGGCATAAGCCGGGACTTGTTGGATAGTGTCAAGAAGTGGCACATTCAATTTGACCTGGTTGAACATCTCTAGCATTTTCTCCATGTGCATATTCTTATTGTTGTTCCTAAGCCTATTAGGGAAGGGTGCTACAGGCTTATGAACTTGTTCAGCAGTTTTGTCCACGTCAGATGTGTGAGGAGCAGTTTGGGAGGAACTTGCAGAGGTGGAGGCTGGAGTGGGATCAGGATGGACTGGACTTTTTGTTGGTAGACCTGATTGTCAACCTTCTTTCCAGATCGCAGTGTGTGAACAACATTGTACTGGTTAATCGATGGATCCTGAATTTTATATGCTTGATTGGAGGTTTTTGGGTTAACTAGCGGCTGACTAGGCAAAGTCCCTTTTGGTCTTTCACTTAGGGAGCTAGCTAATTGGTTCTGAAATCACCTAGAGGGGGGGTGAATAGGTGATGGCTATATGAATTATGGCAATAATGCGGAATTTAAAATTTCACACACAAAAAGCACAAATAAAGACTTGCAATAAATACAACAATAAAGGTGCAAGAATTGAAAGGAGTAGAGTTAGAGAAAATTGAGCAAACGCAAACGCAAGGATGTGTTTCCGAGGTTCGAGCCACGCTCTACGTCCCCGCCTTCACACTTGAAGGATTTGCACTACTATCGTTGATCCCACCGGATCGCCAATACAAGGACACACTTGTCCCTTACACTTGTGATGCCGCAACACCACCCGAAGCTCACTAGCTCCCTTGAGGCCGATGCCTCTACAACTTCACTCCAAGAAGAAAATGAGTGATCACACTTGATCACTTTACAAAGCTCACTAAGCACAATCCTAGAGCCAAATATGTAGATGTAGATATATGGGATTGTGTAGTGCAAAGCTAGAGGGAAGTAGAGAGTAGGCCACAAGTTGGGTGTTGGAAATTTAGGCTTTGGAAATCTTTTGTAAAAGAAAGGAATTGAAATTCTTTGTAAAACTCTTGAGAAATCTTTTGGAATTGTTTTGCAAATGTTTGTAATAGTTGTCTAATCAATATGAGGTGACCCTCTATTTATAGGGGTCAAAAACAGCCTCACAAATTCGTTGGTACCAAATCCCAAAAAGAAAATCAGCCAGAAAAACTAGCTGTTGGATCTGTCAGAACTTTTGACAGAGTCCGGTCGACCGGGTCGGTCGACCGCCAACGGTCAAAAATATGACCGTTGGGGTTCATCGGTCGACCGGGTCGGTCGACCGAAAACTCCTGTGAACGCAAGTGTACATCGGTCGACCGGGTCGGTCGACTGATATAGACGTGCACAGTATTGTGCACATCGTTGACCGGGCCGGTCGACCGGTTACTGTGAGTTCTGAAAAACAGAACTTCCAGAACCAGAAATTTTGGGATTTTTGTTTTGGGTCTTGGGTTGGATTTTTGGAACTTGTAAAAACATGAAGTATGAGCATGTGTCATACTTCTATCATGTTAAAATAGTTTGATAAAAATCCTTTTGATAAAACTTGTTTTTCCATAAAATTGTTTTTCCAAAACTATTTTCTTTCTAAAAACTTATTTTCAAAATATGTTCTCTTTAGAACTAAGTTTAGAAATGGAATTTGGAAATCTTTTAGAAGCCATGAACCTAACTAAAAGGTGTGTGTGTGATAATCCCATAGCTCTACTTCTAATATCTAGCTTTGACAAAATATCTAAAAATAAAAAATAAAAATACAGCTCTTGTTTTTCTTTGTTGTCTTGGTCTTGTCTTGATCTTCATATCATCATCTTGATCCCAAAGCATCCTAGTTGTGCATAGCTTGGGAATCTTCATTTTTGCGGCGTCCAAACTTGTGAGTCGTTTAGCGGAGCCGCAAAAACAACCTGTTAAATAACCTGAAATATTCTGAAATAAACATGTTAAATACATAACTAAATATGTTTTGTTATCATCAAAATAACTGGGATAATGGCCTTTGGGCCAACAATCTCCCCCTTTTTGATGATGGCAAAATATATGTAGTTATCACAAAATATTTTGGGTAGAGACTTCCAATGAAGCTCCCCCTCAACACATGCATATCAAAAATGATACAAATCATATGCAGGCATAGTATAAGAAATGATAAACACCATATTTTCTACCAAATACACATGTATGATAAACATCATATCTTCATGCCAACAAATGATACCAAATACATATAAAGGAACACGTCCACAAAGCATAATAGAAGATACATGTAGAAATATGTCCAAATACATGTCCAAAACAAAAATAAATACTACATGTCCAAACACAAATACATAATCCATGTCCAAACACAAATACATAATCCATGTCCAAACACAAACAAAATACTACATCACAAAATATATCTCTCTCAAGATAACTCTCTCCAAATAACTCTCCCCCTTTTTGACATCATCAAAAGGGGAGGTCACTCCTCAGCACCATCATCACCGTCATCGCCGTCTCCGCCATCATCACCACCTTCCTCTGAAGAAGCTGCCTCCTCCTCTGGATCCATGCCATCAACTCTGGTACGCGGTGGTGGAACAGAAGAGCGAGCTCTGGGAGGGAATGGAGGACCGGTGGATGGGAGTCGACAAGCAGTCGGAGTACGATCAGGAACGAGCATGTCAAATTTTGAGAAAAGAGCTTGAAACTGAACGTCCACGAATCTCATGGAGTCAGCAAAGTAAGACATGTCGTTTCGGACCTCCGCCCGAAAAGTAGCATCCTGAATGTCACGAGCGTCCATCTCCGCACGAATAGCTGCGTCGCGCTGCTCGACCCAGGCCTGGTGCGCCTCGATCTGAGAGCGGACCTCCGAAGAGACAAGAGCCTGAAACTCAGGAGGAAATGCAGGGGCAGTAGAAGAAGAAGATCCAGGAGCAGAAGATGAGCCTGGACCAGCAGGATGAAGAGGTGGTTGCACAGGAGCGTGTCTACGCAGCTGTGCTTCCATCATCTTCAGGACAACTCCATTGATGTTGGTCAGGGGATTTGATGGAGTTTCAGCAGAAAGATCAAAGTCCAGAGCCCTAAGAAGATGGGTAATTAGCATGCCGTAGGGCAAGCTTCTACCCGCAGTACGGATCTGATCAGAGCCCATATGAGATGCTATGACTCTAGGAAAGTTTACCTTAATGCCTTTAAGCAGGCAATAGATAATCAAAGGTACACAACCCCTAGCATGGCTATACTCACCATGTTTGGGGACAATGTTGAAGAAAATAATCTTGGCAAGGACTTGGGACTGAAGAGTGTACCTACTCACTACCTCATTCCTAACCAAGCCGGGGTTGTCATCCCCGTGAATAAGAGTGGATGCGGTGAGGGAAGACTCACCCTCCGGAAATTCGAAATCATGTAGGTCATGGGTATACACATCTTCTCCACCAGTGGAGAGATGCAGAATCCTAGCAAACCGACCGATAGAAAGGTCGATTTCCCTACCTAAGACTCTAGAAGTGATCCGGTTACCATCAAATTCAAAGTTGGCATAAAAGTAAGGAACAAGAGAAGTGTATACTTGCTCCTTGATGGTCAAGAACTCAACTAGATTATTTGTTTGCAAGATTTGAGGAATATCTAGATGTTCAAAATCCTGAATAGCTACAAATCTCCCTGAGTTAATATTTCTAGTGGAGAGATGGGAGTATCTATCAGCAGCAAGATCATTAATGAAGGGCCGAACGGGTCTAGGAACCTGAGATGAGGGTTGAGCAACACCTTCCCTTTCTCAGTTCGAGATCTTTTCGGCATGATGAATAAAAATTGGATTTTTAGGTGTAATCAAGTTTAAGGCACGATCTAGATGCTTAGAAACCTAGATTGATGATAATAGATAATAGATTCCAAAGCAAGAAACGAAAATTAGAGTCAAAAATCGGATTTTTACCTTAACTGAGAAAATCCAAAACCCTAGACTGAAAATCTTGAAATTCTCCGAATCTGGTGGTTGGATGAACCTGAAATCGAAGATCTGGAAGTAGAAAGAGGAAATTGAGATGGGTTTTTAATTGATTTGAGATTGGTTGAGAGTTTGGAGAGAAAGAAATTTTGGGAGAAATTGGGTGTCTTCGGTTCGCTGAGAGAAGTGAGAGAGAGAGAGAGAAAAAGTGGAATTTATAACAGATTAGGGCTGAAAAACGACGATCGGTCGACCGGTCTGGTCGACCGAAACAACCCGAGAGCTCTGTAAGTATAGAGCGGTCGACCGGCTCGGTCGACCGATTTATCCCGAGAGCTCTGCAGGTCAGCATCGGTCGACTGGGATTATGGTCGGTCGACTGGTAACAGAGAAAAAATAAAAATTTTTCTTCTCAGGCAGAGTCGGTCGACCGGAGCTTTAGGGGTCGGTCGACCGGCTTTGCCTGAAAACAGTTAACAACAATTTGCCCAAAAAAAAAAAAAAATTTTAAATAATTTTGTAGTCAAAATAGTTATGTCATATTAAACATATAGGAATACACCAACAGGTTTTAAATCTTCATTAAGTCTTTACAAACATCAAAATTCATGCAATCCCTTTTTAATTTTATTTTCATATTTAAACAAAGATTTTAAAGATGTTGAAGCCGAATACCCAGTGACGGGTTCTGAACTTCATCCTCTTGATTCCTCTTGAATGAGTTGAGGTGCGCAATTGCCATCTTTAAGGTATTTGCTTAAATAGGAAATTTTACAAAAGTTTATTTTTATTTATGAAAATAATGTGTGTATATGTATACAAGTATATAATCACAAATAACAAACTATACATGTGGACATATAATAGACAAGGCATGAAACAAGAAATATCAAAAACTGAACATGGCATATACAATCATGATGGAGTTGCAAGTTTATACTAATCATGTGTCAATGAGGCATAAAACTAAACTAGCAATCCTATAACAATTGTATATACAAAATAAAACTCTTAAAATGGAGATGTTACCAATTTACGGGCAATCTCCAAAATTAGGTGCCTCCACGATAGCGATGCATGCATGATTTGTTCTTTAAGCTCCGATGCATCAACCACCGGGCACCACCTCCTCCTAAGTCTTGGAGGGAGAAGATCCACCTATACCTGTATCATTTGAATTCGGTGGCTCTTTTGGTACCCAAATCTTAGTGGGTCCTTTGGGGTTAGATCCGGGGCGAACCCAAACATATTTATTGTTTACATTATGTTTAGCAAAACAAAACTTTTCTAAATGGCCTTTGCGGCCACAATGTGTGCAAATGTAAATTCTACCATAATTATTATTATTACCATACATGTATGCATGCTTGTGTGGGTGTACATGTTTCCGTGCATGTGTATGGTGTGCATGAGCATGGTGTGTATGTTTCCCTTGGGTTACTCCCTTAGGAAATTTAGATGCAATCTTTTTCAAATCAAATGCATAACTTTTTAGAGTAGAATCCAAAACTTCAACACGTTTTTGAATCTCTACAAATTCATTTTTGTTAATAGAAACCATGGGGGTTTTTCCTTTATTAGCCAATTTATATTTTTCAAAATCACTTTTCAATTTTTCAAAAGAATTAGATAGAGTATTCTTCTCATTAACAACTACTTCAAATTTGTTCTTCAAAAGTTCATTTTCCTTTTTCAACTTTTTATTATGAGCTTGTGAGATCTCATACCTATGTTGTAATTCCTCAAAGAAATGTGCTAGTTCATCCATAGTGAGATCATCATCATCAAGAGTGTTATCAAATGTTACCTTAGAGGCGTCGTCTCCTTGTGCCATGAAGCACATGTTGGCGGCGTCGTGATCCTCTTCGGATTCCGACTCCGAATCATCCCATGTAGCGGCCAAGGCTTTCTTCTTCTTCCCATGCTTTGAGGTGGTTGCTTGTAGAGCGGGGCACTCGGCAATTAGATGACCGATCTTCTTGCAATGAAAGCAAGGACCGGGTTCTTCTCTTTTCTTCTCGTACCTTCCTTGAGGTTTCCCTCTTCAGAAGTTGCTTTGCCGTCCCTTCTTGTAGAACATCTTGCCCACCTTCCGGATGAGCATGGCGAAGTCCTCATCGCAATCCTCCGATGAGTCGTCCTCCTCAAGTATGGTGGGAGTGGCTTTGAAGGCAATAGTCTTCTTCTTGGGTGCCTCCCTCTCTTTTCTATCTTTCATCTCCATCTCATGCGTCTTGAGATTTCCGATGAAGCCGGAGAAGTCCATCTCCTCTTTGTCGTTGAGCTCCTTGAGTGTGGTTGCCTTGACTTCCCAAGCTTTGGGAAGAGCTCTAATTACCTTCCTTATCTTTTGATCATTATCAATCTTGTCGCCTAAGGAAGAAAGAGCATTAGTTATTTTTGTAAAACGGGTGAGCATGTCATCAATGCTCTCATTATCAAACATGTAAAATTCTCATATTGAGAACGTAGCAAGTCAACTTTGGCTCTCTTGACTTGTGACGTTCCCTCATGAGTCACAATAAGAATGTTCCAAACCTCATATGCCGATTTGCAATTAATAATGCGTGCAAGGTCATCTTCATTAAGGGATTGGGTTAAGGCATATTGAGCCCTAGCATTAGCCTCATAATCCTTGGAGGTATCCTCGGACCATGTGCTCTCATCACTAGTGGTTCAATAAAATCTTTGGTTATAGCCCTAGCTACCCTAACTCCTAGGGATTTAAGGAAGAGATTCATTTTCACCTTCCAAATGGGGAAGTTTAAACCATCAAACTTGGGTGGGGACTTGATGCTTGAAAAGTCTAGAGATGCCATGTATGATGAATAAAATGCACAATATATAATGAATGCAACAAATGAATATAGCCAAATATGGATCTCCCTAAGGTGGTTAGACCTAAGTTGTAGGGTTAGGCTCTGATACCAATTGAAATCACCTAGAGGGGGGTGAATAGGTGATGGCTATATGAATTATGGCAATAATGCAGAATTTAAAATTTCACACACAAAAGCACAAATAAAGACTTGCAATAAATACAACAATAAAGGTGCAAGAATTGAAAGGAGTAGAGTTAGAGAAAATTGAGCAAACGCAAACGCAAGGATGTGTTTCCGAGGTTCGAGCCACGCTCTACGTCCCCGCCTTCACACTTGAAGGATTTGCACTACTATCGTTGATCCCACCGGATCGCCAATACAAGGACACACTTGTCCCTTACACTTGTGATGCCGCAACACCACCCGAAGCTCACTAGCTCCCTTGAGGCCGATGCCTCTACAACTTCACTCCAAGAAGAAAATGAGTGATCACACTTGATCACTTTACAAAGCTCACTAAGCACAATCCTAGAGCCAAATATGTAGATGTAGATATATGGGATTGTGTAGTGCAAAGCTAGAGGGAAGTAGAGAGTAGGCCACAAGTTGGGTGTTGGAAATTTAGGCTTTGGAAATCTTTTGTAAAAGAAAGGAATTGAAATTCTTTGTAAAACTCTTGAGAAATCTTTTGGAATTGTTTTGCAAATGTTTGTAATAGTTGTCTAATCAATATGAGGTGACCCTCTATTTATAGGGGTCAAAAACAGCCTCACAAATTCGTTGGTACCAAATCCCAAAAAGAAAATCAGCCAGAAAAACTAGCTGTTGGATCTGTCAGAACTTTTGACAGAGTTCGGTCGACCGGGTCGGTCGACCGCCAACGGTCAAAAATATGACCGTTGGGTTCATCGGTCGACCGGGTCGGTCGACCGAAAACTCCTGTGAACGCAAGTGTACATCGGTCGACCGGGTCGGTCGACTGATATAGACGTGCACAGTATTGTGCACATTGGTCGACCGGCCGGTCGACCGGTTACTGTGAGTTCTGAAAAACAGAACTTCCAGAACCAGAAATTTTGGGATTTTTGGTTTTGGGTCTTGGGTTGGATTTTTGGAACTTGTAAAAACATGAAGTATGAGCATGTGTCATACTTCTATCATGTTAAAATAGTTTGATAAAAATCCTTTTGATAAAAACTTGTTTTTCCATAAAATTGTTTTTCCAAAACTATTTTCTTTCTAAAAACTTATTTTCAAAATATGTTCTCTTTAGAACTAAGTTTAGAAATGGAATTTGGAAATCTTTTAGAAGCCATGAACCTAACTAAAAGGTGTGTGTGTGATAATCCCATAGCTCTACTTCTAATATCTAGCTTTGACAAAATATCTAAAAATAAAAATAAAAATACAACTCTTGTTTTCTTTGTTGTCTTGGTCTTGTCTTGATCTTCATATCATCATCTTGATCCCAAAGCATCCTAGTTGTGCATAGCTTGGGAATCTTCATTTTTGCGGCGTCCAAACTTGTGAGTCTTTTAGCGGAGCCGTCAAAAACAACCTGTTAAATAACCTGAAATATTCTGAAATAAACATGTTAAATACATAACTAAATATGTTTTGTTATCATCAAAATAACTGGGATAATGGCCTTTGGGCCAACAGGTTCATCTGCATTTCCAATCTCGATATGGCCTGTGAATGATTGTTCAGAGTTTGTCCCTGGTTTTGCATAAAATCGGTTTGGGACTTCATGAAAGCCTCTATGCTCTCCTCCAATTTACTGATTTTCTTTTCCATTGGTGAGCTTTGGGGGAGAAAGCAAGGACTTGACTGGGAAAAGGTGGTGGAGGAGTAGGATGGTGAAAATTGTTGGAGAAATTATGCCTAGGAGGATTGTTCTGGGCCCAGGAGAAATTTGGGTGATTTCTCCAACTGGGGTTGTATGTCTGTGAGTAGGGGTTGTGTGGCGGCTGTTAGCCGCGTTCAGGTGTTCCGGTGGCACTTGTTGGGTGTGGAAAACAGGGCACTCTTCAAAGACATGGTTTGGTGCCTGACAGTACGAACAACCCGGATTGTGAATTGGTGGTGGGTTGATCTAGTTGACATTGGCAGGCTCTTTAGTTTCCAGAGCCTTTATCCTTCTCATTAGGGTAGCAATCTTAGCCTCGGCAGCTATGGATGATTCTAGAGATAGGAGTCCTCCTCTTGAAGCTATAGATTGTGAATTCCTAGGTTTCTCCGAGGCTGGCTCCCATTGCAGGGTTTTCTCAGCTAAATCCTCAAATAAATCCCAACCCTGATTCTCATCCTTCTGCAAGAACCCTCCCTGACACATCGTTTCTAACAGGGTCTTTGTCTGATAGTCTAGACCATCGTAGAGAATCTGGCACTGATGCCATTTCTCCACGCCATGATGAGGGCACTGAGCTAGGAGATCTTTGAATCGCTCAAAGTATCTCCAAAATGGTTCGCTCGGTTCTTGCCTAAACTGCATGATGTTCTTCCTAATGAGGGTAGTTTTGTGAATTGGGTACAATTTCTTCAAGAAGGCCTTGACGAAATCATCCCAGGTCGTGACTGAATCTGCTGCCAAGTTATACAACCATTTCTTAGCTAGGTCCTTTAGGGAAAAAGGGATGAAACGTAACCTAACGGCATCATCTCCTAGCTGGGGTATACGCATCATGAGGCACACTTCTTCAAATTTCCTAACAAAGAAGTATGCGTCCTCTGATTCTAAACCATGAAATTTGGGAAGAGTGTTAATGAATTGGGGTTTTAACTCAAAATTATTGCCGTTTGCTTCAGGAAGTTTTATGCAAGATGGAAGTGAAGTTCTGATATGTTAAAATCTATCCTGAAGTGACGCCATCACCGGTTCTAGATGCAAGGGTAGAGAAGTGTTTCTTGTTAATCTGGAAGTTGACGGATCTCTCACCCATTCTTGCATGCAGCACACCACAAATAACGCAAAAACAATAAACAATCGAAAAGAATGAAAAACATACAAAAGAAAGAAAAACAACCACAAGCCTTAGTCTAAGGTACCTAGACCTAGACGACTCCTAACTGGTCGATTCTCCGGGGAAGGTTGTTGCAGGAACTCGACTACAAGCTAATCGGCCAGGAAAGGGCAAAGCTCGAGGGGAGATATCCGGGCGGAGCCACGGGCCTAATTACGCCAAAACACGGAGCTTTCGAGGCTTTATCTATCAATCCACTTTCCTTAGACACCGATTTTGCAGGAGTATAGTTCTTACAATTTTCAACCTCGGTTAATCTCTTAGTGAGTCTGAGATGTCCCTAGGGCCAACGTCTATCAGTTTTTAGTTAAGGCTTAGGAAAGTGTGAGTGCACTTGGAGATGATTTTTGGGCTAAGGAAGGGTGATGAAATCCCCACCTTATCTTGTTTATTTGGGTTTTGCCCTTAAAGTCAATTGTGCAAGTATAGCGTTTATTCACAATAAGGTAACACTCAAAGCGGTAAATCACTTCAAAATTTTGGTCCTATTCTATATGAATGCACACGTACCTTATCTCCAGCACTCTTCAACAGAAATTGAAATGAATTGAAATAGACATGTGCCCTAAATGCAAAAGTCTAGTCCAAATTTCAATTAAGCAACAAGTAGATTTCTGTTGAGTTTATTACACATGCATAAGGTGAAGCATCCAAGGAAACTAAAAATTTAGAAAGCAAATTTTTTTTTAGCGGCTTTCGGCAACCCTGCAAACGAGTTTGTTAGTACTTCAATCGGAAAAACTCGCTTTTACATGAATTTTTCCGAGGGCAAATGAATCCTCGCGCAGTGTCCTTGGCCACCTCCTTCGCTTCCCGTGGTAGTGAGCTCCTTGGTACTTTTCCTACACACAAAAATAAAGAACAATCTTTAGTATTGAACAACAAAGCAGTTCCCTCCCCGGCAACGGCGCCAAAATTTGATCGACAAAAAGCAATCACTAAAATAAGAGAAGGAAGTGTAGGTTGATGTTACTGCTTTTGCGATTCTTTCGTAGTAGCAAAGTGGCTATACGGGTCATATCCACAAGGAGGGAGAGTGATGGAAGCTTGATGCGGCTTCAAAGTTCAAGAAGAAAGAAAGTTCTTTGTTTCCAAATAAAGAATTGAAAAGTGTTTGAAGAATTGTTGGAAAATGTTTTGGTGGTTTGTAAAAGTGGGTTTTTCTTAATGGTAAAGGTGCATGGCTAACTTTCTACTAAGTGCTCCCACTAATCCCTAACTTCTTGAAGATGTAGCCTCACGATGGATCATAGGCAAGCACAACCCTTATACATTGGAACTATTCACGTGGAAATCGAGTGAAAGTTCTTCCTATAACTTCGCTTTACATGGAAAAAACTCAGACATTCCCATATCAAGGTCCATTAGAAGGCGAGAATACGGGAAGACACGAGTGCACTAATGGTATCGGCAAAGTTAAAAGGAAAGTCTCTAACTTACAATAACAAGCAAAGTATAAAACCCATATATCATCAAAAAACCATTTAAGTATGAAATATAAGAAGGTAAATACTTGTAGGTAAGTTAGAGTTAGAACCCTCGTCTTAAGATGTCATATCTCTCGTTTGCACAAGTCTTGTTTGATACTATTGACTCATGCGGGTTATCAATAAAGTAGTTAGAGATTAGTGGGTTAGTAGTTAGTTAGCCATGCTATGAAAAAGTTAGTTAGCCATAAAAGTAAAAGAAATAACAAAGGAAAAGAAGTGGAGTGGAAGGGAGTTACACTACAACAAGAAACAACAAAAGGAAGAAGTAAAGAGCAATGAGTTTACACTATAACAATAAAGTAAAAGTAAAGAAAAGCACAAGTAAATTGAAAGAAGGAAGAGAAGTAGTACTTGTATTAGCTTGTCACCCTTCAAATACAACACTTACACACTCTCTCTCTTTCACTCTAATGGCTAAAACAACAACTAGAAGAAGAACCACAACAACAACTACAAACCTAAAAACAAGATTACAAAAACTTGCTAAAGCTCTGGATATGCTCAAACTGAAGACCCCAGGGGGGTATTTATAGGCACCAGGGGAAAGGGGGCCACGTGGGAAGCACATGGCCTAAAGCGCAGGCGCGCGCGTGCCCAAATGGCCGCGAAACGCGGCCTGGGCCGCGTTTTCGCGGCACTGCCAGGGCGGCGCGCGCCTGGCTTCGGGCGGCGCGCCATCCTATCTGTCTTCTGACGCCATGATATCTTGAATTCGTGATTTGATGCCCTAGACTGACAAAATCTTCACTCTAAAGTCAATGGCTACTTGGTAGGCTTTTAATCACCAATTAAATGGTGATTTAGGTCTTCTTCTTCATTTGCACACCATGGACTTAGGATCACACAAGCAAGATTTTATTAGTAAAATTTTACATGAAATAAATATGAGAAAGTGATGAAAATTATGCAAAATTAGAGACTAATCAGCAGGATAGGCAGCACTGGCGAAACCACTGGCAGTTCACTTATTGATGTAGTTGGAAGTGAAATTGGTTCCGTAACCACTATCCCCTCAGTCTCTTTAAAGCCACTTTTCGGTTCAGGGTGATAAGAGGGAAACCCATGATACAAAGCATCCAACTCAGCAGCGTCCGCCGCAGTCGAAGTACTTACTTCAACCCTGATTTCCTCAGGAAGATGGGTTGGCTCTCTTGAAGTCGATGCACCCAAGGGCGGAACACCTGTAGTAAGACTCTGTTTAAGCAAGGTATGATCGATATCAGGAAAGAATTACTCACAAAAGGTCAAAGCACTACCAAAAGAGGATATCGCCTCAGTCGCCTTGGCCACAGTTTCTCTCTGAACTTCCTCGACCGCGGCATCAGTCCCCTCAGGCTCCATAGGAAAGTCTTTAGCAGAGTCGACACGGACGGCCGGCCCACCTTCACTCGTCGAACCCTCTGTGGTCCACCCAAAAGAGCTCGAAGCTATGGGACTTCCTTTTGAGGTCCCAGCACCTGAAGGACCTACATCGGCCGCATCACCTCCAGATTCTTTCGAGACGGCGAAATAGCTAACCTCATCGCCTTCTCTATAAGTGAACAGGGGATCATAATGCTTCCCCTGTTCTCCTGCGACCTCAGCACTCGGGTCTCTCACCGCCTCGGTTCCTGAGTCATGAAGTAAACAATGAGCTGTATGGAATATATAAAAGTGTATTGCAAGAACGGAGATGATCTTACTCGGGTCCGGAACAGCTTTACTAGCGGTCTGCCTAGGAGCCGACAGCTTAATGACTAATGGAGCAGAAGGAGGAGGCACTGCAGATAATTCGCCCTCTGCAATAACAATAGGAGCATAGCGACGAGGCTTCTTCACTATCCTCTTCCTGTGAGATCTGCCCTGCCGCTTTCGTTTAAAGTTGACATCGGGATTTTCTTCCTTCAACTCCTCCACCTCTCCATCTTCTATGGAGGCTGTACCTACGCCACCAGAAGCAGCTGCTGGAGCCTCAGCACTTGTATTCCCTTCAAAACGGGGACTTCCTGCGTTCGAGGCCTCACTATCATCAACAGCAATGAATTCCCCAAGGCCTGGCACGCGGACCCTCTTACCCTCGCTTCTCTCAGTGACCTTCCGCTTCAACCACTGAGAGATCAACTTCGCACCAAAGGAATTAATAGAAAACCCAGTTGGTGTGGAGTTTGAAGTTCTATACCACTGGCAGAATCCCAGGGTTGTCAGAAGGTTCAGAGTCCTCAGCGGCATGCACAGCCGCGCCTCAGTACAGCCAGCAATATAAAACCGCCAGGCATGAGCTCCATCGATGAGGCTCCCCATGAAGGCCAGGCTACTGTTCGGATTACCTTTGTACAGTTGGTCATATCCAAACTGACGAGCAAACTGACTCAGAATATAGGGCTCCAGGTAACAGGTGTCCCCGCTTCTATACAACAAGTGGGGTGGTCGGATGCTACCGGCCATTCGAAGACTCCCCGACTCAACGACGTTTGCCTTTCCCCTACATCCTTAAATTCTTCACCATAGCCTACATCACGAATATAGGAAAAGACCGAAAAAGGCTGTAGACGTCATGACGACACAGTAATTTACGGACCGCAGCCACATAAGTCCGTGACAACGAACACCCCTCGAATCGACGGAGAAGCACCATTCGAACACCTTCTGGGGGATCCTCACCGGCTTGGATGATAGAGGGGCAGTGAAGGGAGAACCATGCCATCAAATAAGTATATGGCAAACCAATTCTGCGGTTTGGTCCGTCATGAGGCAAGATAGTTCTCTTTCCCCGCTTCGTCGTTGGTGGCCTACAGAAAGCCTCCGTCAATATATGAAGGCCTCTTTTAATACAGCACAGCATTACTGGAAGAAGTCCAAGAGAACGACCATAGACTAAATGAACAGCCGGTAATAACACATTTGGATGAATGACGTCGCTAGACGGAGATGGCACCACACATTTCTTCATCCAAACCGTTAAAAAGCCAGCTAGAAGTGCCTTCTAGGACGTCGGTCGACGAGCCTGGTGGTGGAAACTCCAAAGAATATCACCTTTCTCATAGGGTCCGTCATCTTCTTCCAAAATTAAATCCCCTTGAGAGTGCTCTTGCATCCGGCGAAAGATGTCTTCATCTGTAACTCCACAATGAGCTGCTTCGGGAGTACCTTCCAGGTCAGGGAACAAATAATTTTCCCAGCTCTTCAAACTGCATGAAGCCCCTTTATGGCTCCCATGTATGCTTGAGCAAATGTAAAGGTGGCACATCAACTCCCAGTAAGTCTCAAACAAGGCGGGCTCCTGCTTTTCCAGAAGTGCCAATTCCGCCTCGCACGGGAATATTCTACATATGCGAGAGACCCCAAAGGCAGAGCAGAGACTTCCCACATCTCGTGCAAAGCCATGCCCAATTCGCCAATACGAGTGAAGAAGATCCCTGTAGCTGGGCAGTATAACTCAAAGATGGCATAGAAGTTCGCTACACTCATCTGAATGTCGTAACAGGTCGCCCTAACAGCCTCGTAGAGTCCTAGCCTCTCCAGATCCTCTTCAAAATGGGCAAGGACATATAAAGTCAAGTCCCTCCACCATGCCTTGGGGGGATGAATCCACCCAGGGGTCCTGAAATCAGTGGCCGGATAATTACCGTGAACCTTAAACACTAATTCCCAAAAGTCTGAGCCACCGCGGGATTTTCTCCCACTGGGATGTCCGGAAGTACGTTCCCATGGTGGAGACCCAATATGCAGCGAGGAGGACCCGCCCTTGTATAACTGGGGGACGGAGCTATCAACTTCCCCACGTGAATAAAATCAGTAGTCCGCGTCACTTGCCACTGCATCTTTCGAGCCCTCGTCACACATTGAAAGAAGGACAAGGGAAAGTGGCGCTTGCTAGATGGGAGATAATACTTCTCGCCATCCAGTTTGAAAATCCATTGCCCCTCTCCGGCTAGCAGCTGGTGATCATTGTCTGGCGCTGGATCTCCAAACATGAAGCCAGGCTTCCGATAGATTTTTCGGTCAGAATCTTCAAGGGGAGCAGTAGTTAAGATGCTTCTAATGCTGCGCTGATCCCCGGCATGAATAAGTGCATCCTGACCAGGAGCGCTCTGCTCACTGAATATTGAAGCCTGCCCTTGGAACTGCAGGCTAACATTGCCGTCCAACCCTCTAGCCGTTCCAAAAAAACTGTTCAGAGGACCGGGAGTATAGTGCACTGCAGAGACAAGACAAAACTAAATTAGTTCAGTTGGCGATAGAAAGCCAAATCCAGAAAATTTTAAGGCATAGCTTCGCCCCCCCAAGCGAGACAAGCCTAGCTCTAGCTCGCCCCGAAGCTCAGCTTCGCAGCTGCAGCTTAACTCCGCACTCCACATGAAGGCAGAATGCAGAAAAACATCTAAGTATTAGCTTCGCTCTAGAAGCTTGACCCCGGACAACAGAACGCGACAAAACCCCAGGGGCTAACTTCGTCAGAAAGGTATTGTTGCCTAAAAATTATTTTAAGGGCATTAAGGTCCTTTTCAGCTGCGCTCTGAGGGTTAGCTTCGCACCATATCATTCAACAGTATGTGAACCGCCTAAGGGTTAGCTTCGCTCAGAAGCTTGGAGAAGAGACCCTTCGGTTCTTAGATTCCTAATCGAGAAATCAAGGGAAATTAAGGGACTTGAACTCCCTGAGATCACTGGATCACAATGAATCGTTCTAGATTCATCATGAAATAGCCAGGAATTGGTTTCAAAGAGAGATCAAACTCTCTGAACAAAAGGGAAAGATCCCTACCCGCGATGGGTCGTTCGATGACCGGAGGAGGAGAAGGACCCTCCGTCGTAGAAGTTGCTACCTCTTTTCCTGCTCGTCTTTTGGGAGCCATCGGAGAACTGAAGAAGTTCATGACGAAGGAGAAAGAAAAAGAAGAGATTCGGAGTTCTCTGAAAATTCAAAGAGAAGTCGTTCCTTCTCTTTCAGCCCGATCAGGCTTTTATAGGCTGATCATTGCCTAAACTTTGCCTCCTCAAAGGGAGCGCAGGCAGTCATTTCAAATTAATTTGAAACGGCGCCTAAGCGCCTTCCCGAGAAGCGTTGCTTCAGCCCGCTAAGGGCTAACTCCGCCGTGAGTTCAGCGTCAACCTCATGCGACGTTTGAGTAACTTCGCTGAAAGATGAACCTTAGCCCCGCTGAAAGCTCGGCTCTAACTTTGCAGAAAATTCATGCTAGCTTCGCTAGAAGCTCGTTCCTGATTTAGCTGGGATTCTGTCTTTAACTTCGCAGGAAGTTTAGCTCCGCTAAGAACCTTTCTTTCCTCTGCCGGTCTATTCCAATTGCCTTCAAAATTCAAAAGGAAGAGGAGGGAAACAGAGCAGATAAGCAGAAAATAAACATTTTTATTGATTCAAAAGGAAGATACATTGACGCTACATCAAGGTGGTCTTTCGTACAACCGAATCATTGCTCCAAAGACATACAAGTTGTCCTATCTACTTCCAAGGTGATAAGCCAAACCAGCCAGATACGAAAGGCCTTCCTCCTGCATAAGGCCGTAATCCTTCGCCTAATGGCAGATTTTGCCATCAAGAAGCTGGATAGTCTTTGATGAAAATTGGCAAAGGACTGGTTGCCACCAGAAAGCCAGATCTTCTTTGATTAAAATTGGCAAAGGAAGGATCTGAGACCTTACAGGTGATGCCTGCTTTCTCGAAGTGGATCATCTCGGATAAGCGACTACCAGCCCTTTCCCGAAGTGGATCATCTCGGATAAGCAACTGCCAACCTCTTCTTGGAACATGCATCAGCTGCTCCAGTATGTTTCTCCTGCTTAGGATTAAAGTTTCAACTAGAAAATCAAAAGGCAAGTTTCTGGTCTCTTTCATCAAGACAAAAGACTGGAGGGCACAGTTCACTGCAATCCAAACTGGAAACAGGTTAGCATTAAATTAAAGAGAAAGCTGCAAAATGCTAAGTCAAATTCTTGGGGCGAAGTAATTCATATCTGATCCAGTGGTGCTTCAGTTCAGTAGAGGGTAGCCTCGCTTGCACAGTGATGGTGGACTAGCTCAGCATAAGCCAAATCTTAGCTCCGCCTAAGGCAGTTAGGCTGAATAAGCCTCAAAAAGAATCAAGTCCTAGCCTCGCCTATATGGCTAAGCCAGACTGGTCCAGAGGGACACAGTCTTGACCCCACCTATATGGTAAAACTGGCTCAACCTTAGAGAGACTAAGTCCCAATTCTTGTCTATGTGGCGGATTTAACAGACAGAGTCAATAGATCAAAATAGGAACTCTGCATGAAGAGTTTTCTCTGGATCAAGCGAGAATGATAGCTTCACCGAGAAACTGGAAAATAGGGTCGAAACCCTTTTCTAAAAATCAGCCAGATGTAAAGATCCAAGGAATTTAATCCCTAAGATAGCTAGTAAAGCTAAGGAAGATGAACCCCCTGAAAGTCATCGGATGACCGAAACTTACCAGCTCTTGACCGGTTCGTGACCAGAGTGGGCGCCCCCACTATTTCAAAGATCTGAGTCTCCTTTCCTGGGCAACGAGGGGATGTCATGAACAGACTGATTCTCTGCAGAGGACTTCAAGTGTCCTATTTATAGGCCTCATGGCCTGATCACACCGCTGCTACTTCAAGCTTGGAAGTGCAGGCGAGTTCAAAGCATTTAAATGCTTAGCCTTGAGAAAGGGAACAATCTCTCTCGGTAAAAACAAGAGAGGTTATTCTAACCTTGAAAAGGGAGCAATCTTTCTCGTAACTAGCCGAAAAGCAGTTAGCCTCGAGAAAGGAACGTCGTTCCAAACTCCGAGTTAACGTGGAGCTATCCAGACGTGAAGCTATTCAGAATCGCGAATCTACACGATTCCTCGGCGAACTTATTCCAATCCGAAAGCAGAATTGAATGCGGAGCTGAACTCAACTGCTATGGCGACGTTCACATTTCATATGTCATCAATCAAAGTAGTTCAAAGTATTTCAGAGTTTGAACCATTCCATTACAAACCTGCAAAAACTTTGAAGGGGGTCTTGTTGATACTCTAAAAAAGACAAGGTTCCTAACTGGCCTGAACAATGTCTAACTTATTAACATCTACAAAAGACAAGTGGCAGACAAGCCGACGACCAGTTCTTCACCCATCTCAAAGGGACGAATCAGCAACTTGGACTCTACTGATCCAGTGAAGTAGACAGTAAGCCAAAAAAGCTCGTGAGAAGGTCCAGGCAGGTCCAGAGACACTAAGTTAGCTCAACACTTAGTCTCACACGAGCCCACAAGATAAGTCTCGCATGAGAAGCTAAAATACTTAGCATCGCAGGAAGATCCTTCATAACTTCACTGCGAGCTGACTTGCAGTTTTGCCTACAAACGCTCAGCTAACTCTGCAGAGAGTTAGCTTCGCTCGAAGCCCCATGTAGCTACGCAAAAGGGTAATTGATAAGGTAACTTCGCCACAAAGTTATCCAACTCCGCTGAAGAGCTTTCTTCTAATTTTGCCAGATGCTCCTTCCAGCACCGCTGTGAGCTCGACGCGGCAGCTCCGCTGCGGGTCTTCTATGGTCACCTTTGACCAATCAAATCTCTAGATGAGATCAAATCTAATTGAGATCAAATTTGGCAGTTGCTTGCCATAATCTTTTGACTCTCCAAATCAGGTAAGAAGATTAGGAGAAATCTTTCAGTTATTTGGAAAGAATCAAGGGCGCATCCCTCATTTAGCAGAACGGATCAAGAGATCAGCACTACTTGCTATTCCTAGCTTCGCAAAAGCTATCTTTAGCCTCGCGGCGAGGCTACTTTCCAGATGTAAAACAGATTGATTCAATCTGTTTTCAGATTTTCAAGGGACAATTATACCCCTGCTCTCCCTATAAATAGCCTACCAGAGGCATACAGAGAGAGAGACTGAAAAAGAGGAAAAGAGGACTAAAGACAGAGATCTACTCTCTTGCTTCTAAGAATTCAAAGAATTACTTCTCTAATCTGGGTGCTAATACCCTAAGATCTTCCTCCCTCTCAAGGAATCTCCGGAACAAGGCGAGAGGAATTCCCAAGCGGAGGCAGTTTGAGAAGTAACAAGAGGGTTCTACCGACCTTCTGTTCTCTGATTCCTCGAACAGGCGAGAAGGGAATCTCATCAGGCAGCAGTCTGATTACCTGATCGATCGCATCGTCAAAGGGATAAAGTGATCGTGCGCTGATCAGATTCCTACCGGCACACCTCCCCAGAAATCTCAGAGGAGATCTACTTGTAATCTTCTTCCTAGAATTACTTGTAATTTAGCTCCTCGACCCTTTTTTTGTAAGTTTTTCCCTTTGCAAAATTTATGGAAAATACTTTGTTCAAGAAAAGAGAAAGTTCTTTGTCTTAAATAAAGAATTGAAAAGTAAAAACAAGTTGGTTTTAAGAATTGTTTGAAAATGATTTGGTGGTTTGTAAAGTTAGTTTTTCTTAATGGTAAAAGTGCATGGCTAACTTTCTACTAATTGCCCCCACTAATCCCTAACTTCTTGAAGATGTAGCCTCACGATGGATTATAGGCAAGCATAGTACTTATGCATTGGAACTATTCACGTGAAAATCAAGTGAAAGTTCTTCCTATAACTTAGCTTAACATGGCAAAAACTTGGACATTCCCTTATCAAGATCCAATTAAAGGCGAGAATAGGGGAAGACACAAGTGCACTAATGGTATCGGCAAGTTAAAAGGAAATCTCTAACTTACAACAACAAGTAAAGTAGACAACCCATAGATCATCAAAAACACATTAAGAATGAAATATAAGAAAGTAAATACTTATAGGTAAGTTAGAGTTAGAACCTCGTCTTAAGATGTCATAGCTCTCGTTTGCACAAGGCTTGTTTGACACTATTGACTCAATTGGGTCGTCAATCAAGTTGTTAGAGATTAGTAGGTTAGTAGTTAGTTAGCCATACAAATGAAGAGTTAGTTAGACATGCTTGAGAAAAGAAACAACAAAAGAGATGAGGTAAAAAGACGGAGTTACACTACAAGAAAATAAAAGAAAAGAAGTGAAGATTAAGGAAGTTACACTACAACAAGGAAGTAAAAGAAGACAAGTAAATAGAAAGAAGAAAGAGAAGTAGTTACTTTATTAGCTTGTCACCCTTCAAATACAACTTGTACACTCTCTCTCTTTCACTCTAATGGCTAAACCTAAAACTAGAAGAAGAAAATTAAAACAACTACAACTCCTAACAAAGCAATAAAATACAACTCTGTTCTCTGAATATCTCCCATTGAAGCCCCTAGGGGGTATTTATAGGTACCAGGGGAAAGGGGGCCAGGGGACGACCCCTGGCCCAAAGAGCAGGCACGCGCGAGCCTATAGGGCCGCGAAAACGCGGCCTGGGCCGCGTTTCTGCGGCCCTGCCAGGACGGCACGCGCCTGGCTTCGGGCAGCGCGACGCCCAGTCTGTCCGCTGTCCACTTGATCTCCTGGATTCGTGATTTGATGAAATGGGCTGACAAAATCTCCTTCCTAAAGTCAATGGCTACTTGGTAGGACTTTAATCACCCATTAAATGGTGATTTAGGGTCTTCTTCTTCATTTACACACCATGGACCTAGAATCAAGCAAGCAAGATTTTATGAGCAAAATTTTACATAAAATAAATATGAGAATGTGATGAAAATTATGCAAAATTAGAGACTAATCACACCCCCACACTTATCTTTTTGTTCGTCCCAAGCAAAACAAAAATAAGAATATTATTACACCACTTTCGCAGGTGACGCGATTGCACTGAGTATGTGCAACAAGCCTTTAAACCTCTAGGTTTCCCCTAGAGGAGGAGTGTTGTCTCCTGAGGGTTTTCAGTGGACTGTACCCACAAAATCCAGTAAGTAAAGAAAAATAGTTAGTGGTTAGCAAAAATTCTGTCATGAAAAAGAACTTTCAATTATCTAAGTAAAAATGACCGAATGATGTAAGAATTAGGTTTAACCCTCATAAGTCCTCCTATACTTTAGCCTTCATAAAAGAAGAAACTATGGTTTTTCTTTAAATTTAGAAAGGATCTTGTAGTTCTAACTCATTCTGTTATTTTGCTTTAGATAGATATGCATAATGTGGAAGTGTGATGTGTTTGGGATTTTTCAACTCAATTTTGAATATCATTTAAGTTTATTAATATTTATTTATTATTCTTAGTTTCATTAGGCTTTCTACTTTACTTATGTAACACATATCAAACCGATGACTCCCAAACCAGATGGTTTCAGGGCACCAGGTGGAAAACAACCCTCAGGTCAATATGCAAGTAGAGTAGGCCACGAAATTAAGATTTACTTATTTATATATATATATTTCTTTTCTTTTAGAGTGAGTAATCATGCTTCTTGAGGCACAATTATCCAGCTTTTTTTTTCCAGAGTTGTGTCTCTAAATCCCAAGCATGTGTGTGTAGTTTATGCATATTCTTCTAGGCTAAATAAAAGATATGAGTTATTTTCCTTATCCTTCCCAATTCTTAGTCAAACCAATCTTTCTTATTTATTTAGGTAAAAATAAAGATTCATTAATAAGGTTCCCTTAATTCCTACAATCTTTTGGTATTTTTATAAAGAGTATGAAATTTCGTTTTAATCTGGCGATTTTTTTTTAAAGAAGAAAAAGAATAAAAGGAAAAAGAAAAAGTGTTAGCACCCCCCACACCTATCTGATGCATTATCCTCAATGAATGTATAGGTAAATGCGAATGCAATAAATAGCGTGAAGAAATGATGTCACCGTCTTCGTAGACGCGGGCCGGCCAAGTGCGAATAGGCTAAAGAAATGTTAAAAATGTAGAAGGGGTAAGTATATAAACAAAAATGTTTTTTTTGTGTGGTTAGGTGTATGACGGGGCAAAAAGAGTCAACACACTATCACCCAGAGTCATAGGCTCAGTGATCAAGAAGAGCTTCAGTCTCCGCCCATTCACTTTGAATTCTGTGTTGTTCTTAGGATCTACAATAATCACAGCACCATGTGAAAAAATGGTGCGCACGATGAACGGTCCAGACCAACGAGTCTTCAGCTTTCCCGCGAAAATATGAAGCCTTGAGTTGTACAGCAGAACCTTGTCTCCCGGGGCAAAATTTTCCGGGTTATGATATGGTTATGAAAAAGTTTAGTTCTGCTTTTGGTGATCTGAGCATTCTCATAGGCTTCATTCCATATCTCCTTTAATTCTAAAATCTGCAGTCTCCTTAGCTCACCGGCCTTGGTCAGATCAAAAATAAGTTGCTTAATGGCCCATAGGGCACGGTGTTCTAACTCGACTGGTAGATGACAGGCTTTTTCAAATACGATTCGATAAGGAGACTTCCCCAGAACTGTCTTAAAAGCAGTGCGGTAAGCCCACAATGCATCGTTAAGTTTGACCGACTAATCCTTTTGGTTCTGTCCGACAGTCTTTTTCAAAATGAGCTTGATCTGTCGATTGGTGATTTCGACCTGCCCATTTGTCTGGGGATGATACGGAGTAGATAACTTGTGATTGATGGAATATTTTCGCATCAGAGCTTTAAAAACTCTATTGCAGAAATGCGATCCATTATCACTAATTATTGCTCTGGGGGTGCCAAATCGGGAGAAGATGTTTTCTTTAAAAAATTTAACAACCACTTTGTTGTCATTCGTCTTTGTTGGCACAACTTCTACCCATTTAGAGATATAGTCTACAGCAACCAAAATGAACTGGTTGTCGAAGAAATTAGGGAATGGCCCCATGAAGTCGATACCCCAAATATCAAAAATTTCAACTTCCAGGATTGAGTTCAGGGGCAATGTCTCTTCTTGAAATTTTCCCAATTTTCTGACAATTTACGCATGACTTACAAAAATGGTATGAGTCTTTGAACAAAGTGGGCCAGTAAAACTCACTTTGAAGAACCTTCTCTGTAGTCTTGCGGGAACCGAAGTGTCCTCCGCATGCAAGGTCATGGCAAAAGCTGAGCACACTCCTCTGTTTCTCCTCTGGTATGTATCGTCGAATAATTTAGTTGGTACAATACTTAAAAAGATACAGTTCTTCCCAGAAGAAGTACCGTACTTGGGCAAAGAAGCGATATTGGTCTTGCTTTGTCCAGTCAGCGAGTAATTATCCAGTGGCCAGGTAATTAACAATGTCTGCATACCAGGATTTCTTAAGAATGGCCAGGATATACTCGTCTGGGAAATCCTCGTTGATCGGAGCTTGTATGTTCGGTGCATTCGGAATTCGTGAGAGATAATCAGCGACCACATTTTCTATACCTCGTTTATCCCAGATTTTCAAGTCAAATTCTTAAAACAAAAGGATCCACCGAATCAGTTGGGCTTTTACTTCCTTCTAGGTCATGAGGTATTTCAGAGCCGAGTGATCCTTAAAAATCGCCGGCTTCGATCCTAACAAGTAGGGCCGGAACTTCTCTAACGCAAAGACAACGGCCAAGAATTCCTTCTCAGTCGTTGTATAGTTATGTTGGGCGTCATTCAAGGTCCTACTCGAGTAATAAATCACGTGCCGCCTATTGTCGATGCGCTATCCTAGAACAGCGCCAATAACAAAATCAGAGGCATCGCACATGATTTCGAATGGTTGGGCCCAGTTAGGAGCAGAAATAATAGGCGAAGAAATAAGTTCTTACTTAAGCTTCCCCATGACTTGAAACATTCATCGTTAAAATTAAAGGGCACGTCCTTAGCGAGCAGGTTGGTTAAGGGCCTAGCGATTTTGCTAAAATCCTTAATGAACCATCGGTAAAACCCAGCATGCTCTAAAAAGGATCTAATGTCCTTGATGCTTTTGGGTGATGAAAGCTTAGCAATCACTTCTACTTTAGCCTTGTCCACTTCAATGCCTCTCCTAGAAATCTCATGGCCTAAGACAATCCCCTGTCTCACCATGAAGTGACATTTCTCCCAGTTTAGAGTTAGGTTCTTCTCCTTGCATCTTTGTAGTACTAATTCTAGGTGATGAAGACACTGATCAAATGAATCTCCGTAGATGGAGAAGTCATCTATGAAAATCTCTAGAAAACGTTCTACCATGTCGGAGAACAAATTGAGCATGCACCGTTGGAATGTTGCGGGAACATTATGAAAAACACCTAGAGGGGGGGTGAATAGGTGAAAGTGCTAATCTAAAACTAAATGAAAACTAAATGCGGAAGCAAATGCAAATTTTGCAACACACTTAATACAACACACAAGTGTAGCCGAATTTCCCGTGAAGGGCTCTGGACTAACTCCTCTTGATTCCCCTTGAATGGGTTGAGGCGCTATGTGAAGCTCTTGTGGTTAAGTATAAGTGAGGCACACACAAACAACCAAGCATACAAGAGATATAGCAATATGAAATATGCAAGGTACAAATGCAAGCAATCAAGATGAATGTACTGATTGAAGATGCTTTGCACAAATGAAATAGAGAGAGTTAGAGAGACAATGGATCAAACGCAAAGGCCAAGATATGTTTCGAGGTTCGAGCACCTTGCTCTACATCCCCGCCTACACCACCGTGTAGGATTTCCAATCCACTATCTCCCACCGAGGGAACCTCCACCGAGGAGGATTTGTTACAACACTAGGAGTACCAAACTCCTCTCTCAAACAACCACCTCACAACCGAGGGGTAAGCCAACAACCAACACCTCTACCGAAGAGGTTTACAACCAATCTCCAACTCCACCTCACCAAGAGGGAGTAAACACAATCTCCACCTCTACCGAAGAGGGAGCAAACCAATCACCCGATCAACCTCTACCAAAGAGGGATACAACAAGAACAAGGGTGTTTACAACAAGTGGTTTCTTTCAACCACAAACAATCTCTCTTTTTCCACAAATACAAGATCCTAATAGAATAGGATAGATGATAGCTCAAGTGTGGAAAACAAGTGTTTTAATCAAAGAAAATCTCTTGGGAAAAAAATACCAAATAGATATGAAATGAAGAACAATAACTAGTTTCCCAAAAACCTATTTTCTTTGAAAATAACAAAACACTTAAACACAAATAGATGTAACTTTTTGGCACTTAAAACTCTTTTGAAAACTTCTTTTTAAAACCAGAGAGTGGGGAAAAATTAGCTCAGAAAATCTTAGCCAAAATCCCAAAGGAATGGGGTTTATATAGGCCAAACAGAAAACTAGCCGTTAGGCTGATCTGGCAGCCTGACAGGCTTGCGGTCGACCGGCCCGGTCGACCGCCAACGGTCAGAAATATGACCGTTGGGCAAAACCGGTCGACCGCCCGGTCGACCCCCAGATCCAGAGAGCAGAGCTCTCTGGTCCGGTCGGCCGCCCGGCCGACCGTCCCTGTGTCTGCCAAACGTGCACAAGTTTGTGCACGTCAGTCGACCGCAAGGGTCGACCGGCCTTTGGTGCGGTCGACCCGTGCAGTCGGCCGACCTGGCCTGTCAGCCACTGTTCTGGGACAGAAAACTGGGTTAAAAATATTTTCTAAAAATCTTTTATCTCTTCTAAAAATTCCATAAAAATTCTTTTAACATGTTATATTGAAATACAAACTTGTGATAAAAATTTCAAGACAATATATCAACATATCAATTTATTTTTGTGTCTTGCAAATTTTATCAAAACCAACACTTGTATTTTTAACAAACTTGATTTTTCTAAAACATGAATAGGATAGTCAAAATAAGTTTGTCTAGCAAGTTTAAAGCATGTATGTATATCTAGAACATATCTAATATACATAAAGATAAGGTAAACTTGTTTTGATCTACTATTCATGAAACCAAATCCAAAACATGAAATGTGTGTGTATGTGCACTTGAGCATATCAACTATACTAAGCTTTACAATATGGATCTAAAAACACACTATCTAAACTAGAATACCTAAGTCTTCTTGATGATCTCCATCTTCAAGTAGACTCGATCCAAAACTCCATCCATGAGCTAGGCAAGGTGTGATCTTGATGCTTGAGCCCTGGAATCACTTGTGAAGCTTCCAAACATCTCTTGTTGAAGCTATCACCAAACTAATATCTTGCTAATGATCTGAAACTTAAAATCACAAGAATATTAGTAAACATAACTACATGAGTTGATCATCATCAAAACTAGAGTGGAAGGCCTTTGGGCCAACAATCTCCCCCTTTTTGATGATGACAAAACTCATGGAGTTATATATACATGGATTAAAGTTAAGCTTCAAAGAAGCTCCCCCTTAACTCATGCATAAACAAATAAACAAAAAATCAATAATATGCATGAATGATAATGCATAAACAATAAAAGGTCTAGATACCAAATGAGATATATTCTAAACAAAACATGCTCTAGATACCAATTAAAATATCATATATGCAAAAACGTAAACATGCATATAAAAACATAAAACTATGTACCAATGAAGATTTTAAGTTTTATATACATTGTTAAACTCTCAAATAATTCTCCCCCTTTTTGTCAATCATCAATAAAGGGGCAAGATCAAAAACATAAACAAATTCTTCTATCTAGACACCAATGAAATGTGAAAGGTGCTCTAGAAACCAATAAAATGAACAAATAAATTTTTTTTTCATCTTCTAAAAAACAAATAAATGCATTCAAAGACATGCATATAAATCTAAATTCTTCTCCCCCTTTTTGTTCTAAGCAAGGAAACAACAAAGGGTTAAAAAAAAATAATGTTCTCCCCCCTTTTGTCTAAAACACAAAAGATGTAAATAAGGGGTGAGTAACAAATCATGAGATGAACACTCAATTAAGATACCAAATGAAACATATATGTCAATGAAGTGCATTTTGATACCAATTGAAGGTGAACATACAACAATCAATAAATGATATATGCGATATACATTCATGAAGAGGAAGACGCTAAGTTAACTTCCCTACACATATGCATTACATGAAGAAGGGATGATAAGCCCCAATTCACATAACACATATTATGTAATGCATAAGGAGAGATGTGAAGCTCCTCCTACACACGTGTATCACATAAGGAAGAGTTATCAAGCTCTTCAATACAAGATACACTCAACATGAGATGTAGAAGAGATGTTAAGCTCTCCTTGTATATAGGCAATGTAAATCAAAACTTTTGACTCTTTCTAAAAAACAAAAATTTTAGATACCATCTTAAAACATAAACATCTTGATATCAAAAGAGAGTATTTTCTTTTTAAGCAAATGATACCAAATTGAAACTATATTTTATCATAAAGCAAGGGAGTGGGAATCAAATACCAATTTAAAGACAAAATTAAATTTTCTCCCCCTTTATGAAATACCAACAAAAACTATGCGTAGGCCTGATACCAATTGCAAATATAAATCAATTTAGACAAAGTTAAGGTACAAGCTTGGCATAAACAAAATTTGTGCTTAAGATATAGAAATATAATAGCACAAATAAATAATGTATATGTGTATGAAATAAAAGGAGTACCAATCACAATAGATGATACCAATTGAGAGCATACATACACAATTAAAAATATGAGTATACAAAAATGTCAACATTGATACCAATTGAAAGAATTCAATGATACCAATTGAAATAACTAAAAGATCAAGTGTATAACTCATATAACAACGAAGAATACGAACTAGTTAAAATGAAAATTTTTGTTAACTAGTACGAAATCCTTCAAGCAAGGAACAAAAACAATTATTTTTCATAAAATATGAAATTCACAAGATAGTTAACACTCTAAGCCAATGAAGCATAAATGTGTCTCATGAAACTAAACATGAGTAGACAATAAAAATGAGTGTACACATAAAATGTGAAGATCATGATCATGAAAATTTGCATTAAGCTCAATTATTCCTTTAAACATGAAAATCAACAAAACTTATTTAATCTTCAAGGTATATGTATGTCTAATACAAACTAAAGCATACATACATATCCAAAACACAAAGAGTCCACAAGGATATATGCATGAAGGCACGTGGCTCTAAAGGATGTATATGTATAATCAATAGTTTGAATGAGATGGACATATACTTGAAGTTAAACATCAAACATGAAAACATGAAAAACAAATTTTCATTAACTAATTTTAATTTCAAGGTATATGTATGAATTGTCAACACAATAAGTATACATACATATCCCTAAACACAATTGAGTCCATATATATAGATTTGCATGAAAGGCAAATGACTCAAAATGGTATACATGTATAACTTAAGGTTTAGCAAAATGCACATATACATGAAATGTAAAACACATGATCTACAAAACAAATCCAAAATGAGAATACAAGTTTAAAATGTATGAATCATCAAAACTAGACTATACTAGCACATCGAATGGGTTCAAATAAGCAATCAAGCCCAAGCATATATAGATTTATTTGTGGCCCACTATATGCACAAGTATAAATCCTAATCTTAATGAAAACTAACATCTAAACATGTAATCAACACATGAAGCATAAAACCAAGATATAAATTAATCATGATAAGCATAAACATGATCATTATGTAAATCCACATGTTATTAGATTTATAATGTACATGATAGCTAAGCTAACAAGAGAACACTAAAAATGGGATCATATAAGTATGTGTGTCTCAAATACTATACATGTATGTCAAGGATCTAATTAACATGGCATTTTCATACTAATCACTAAAACAATGAAACATGCTATAAACAATGAATTATGAAAAGCATGTAAACAATAAATAGGAGTTAGGAATCGTTACCAAACTTAGAAGGCAACTCTCCTTGTCTCCAAAATATGGTGGTCTTCTCCACCAAACTTCCCTTGAAAGTGATGCATCCAAATGATCAACATGAAGTCCGGAATGCATCCACTCCAAGGTACGGTAACTCTCACGTCATGTGAGAGCCCACACCTACATCAAAAATAGGAGGGGTGGTCTTTGGTACCCATATCTTTTTGGGTCCATGGGGGTTAGTCCCTTCTCTAACCCAAACAAACTTATTTGCTAAATTTGAAGTATGTAATCTATCAAAGCAAAATTTAGCAAGGTGGCCCCTACGTCCACAATGTGTACAAGTGTACACATGAGCATACGTGTGATGGTGTCCGTGGGAAGCATGTGTATGCCGTGGAGGGTGTGCATGAAAAGATGAAACTTGTTTCTTTCGAAACAAAGTTTCCAAACGTGTATGCCCTTCTACACATTGGCTCAAAGTGGAGCCCAAACAATCTACTCTCTTCTTTAACACACAAATATCATCATTAATTCTAGAAGAAGAGGTACATGCAATAGGTAGACTAGATGAAGGAGCTACACTAGCATGGCAAATATGAAAATCAATTTTGTTTTGCAAAACTTCATTTTTCTCTAAACAAACATTTAAATCATTTGAAATAGAAATTATTTTATTTTTCAAAGCAACATTCTCCTTTAAAACAAAATCAACTTTTAAAGTCAAATCTTCATTTTTCTTCAAAAGTGTTTCAAAATCATTTTTATTTTTCAAAAATTTATTTTCTTTAAGTGCAAGATCTAGTTGAGATCTCAATGAATCCCTTTCATTATAGACCTCAACCTTCTCTTGCAAAACCTTGTCAAGTTTAGAAGACAGTTTTTCATTTTCTTTATTTAAAGCACAAGTCTTCTTTTTCAACAAATTATATTTTTCTATTAATTTTTCACAAACAATAGATAGTTCTTCATTCAAAACATTAGCATCCACATAATCATCACATGAAGAAGAACTAGCACAATCATTATCATTATCTAGTTGAGATTCTGATTGTACCTCAAGGAAGTCATTCCCTTGGACCATGAAGCATTTTGACTCGGAGTCTCCACTAGTCTACTCTTCTTGGATTTGTACTTGAAGCTCGGAGATGGTGGTTGTGGTTGTCAACATGTTCCATACTGCAAATGCGGAATCAAGGTTAGAAACATGTATAAGATAATCTTTTGATAATGTGCTTCTAATAGCCTCAAGGGCTAGTGCATTGGCCCCTATATGATCACCATTTCCAAGATAGCATTTCTTGGTGGCGGCAAGAAAAACATGTATGCCTAGGGTCTTCAAATACATGGACATCTTAAGCTTCCATACAACAATGTTGGAAGGGTCAAAACTAGGTGGGGTCATGAAGTCCATGGTATAAACTATATGTGTGGAAGCAAGCAAATGCAAACAATAGATTAGCAAACAAAGGATCTCACTCCTAGGATGTTAAGCCTAATATCAGGAGCACAAGCTCTAATACCAATTGAAAAACACCTAGAGGGGGGTGAATAGGTGTAAGTGCTAATCTAAAACTAAATGAAAACTAAACGCGGAAGCAAATGCAAATTTTGCAACACACTTAATACAACACACAAGTGTAGCCGAATTCCCCGTGAAGGGCTCTGGACTAACTCCTCTTGATTCCCCTTGAATGGGTTGAGGCGCTATGTGAAGCTCTTGTGGTTAAGTATAAGTGAGGCACACACAAACAACCGAGCATACAAGAGATATAGCAATATGAAATATGCAAGGTACAAATGCAAGCAATCAAGATGAATGTACTGATTGAAGATGCTTTGCACAAATGAAATAGAGAGAGAGTTAGAGAGACAATGGATCAAACGCAAAGGCCAAGATATGTTTCGAGGTTCGAGCACCTTGCTCTACATCCCCGCCTACACCACCGTGTAGGATTTCCAATCCACTATCTCCACCGAGGGAACCTCCACCGAGGAGGATTTGTTACAACACTAGGAGTACCAAACTCCTCTCTCAAACAACCACCTCACAACCGAGGGGTAAGCCAACAACCAACACCTCTACCGAAGAGGTTTACAACCAATCTCCAACTCCACCTCACCAAGAGGGAGTAAACACAATCTCCACCTCTACCGAAGAGGGAGCAAACCAATCACCCGATCAACCTCTACCAAAGAGGGATACAACAAGAACAAGGGTGTTTACAACAAATGGTTTCTTTCAACCACAAACAATCTCTCTTTTTCCACAAATACAAGATTCTAATAGAATAGGATAGATGATAGCTCAAGTGTGGAAAACAAGTGTTTTAATCAAAGAAAATCTCTTGGGAAAAAAATACCAAATAGATATGAAATGAAGAACAATAACTAGTTTCCCAAAAACCTATTTTCTTTGAAAATAACAAAATACTTAAACACAAATAGATGTAACTTTTTGGCACTTAAAACTCTTTTGAAAACTTCTTTTTAAAACCAGAGAGTGGGGAAAAATTAGCTCAGAAAATCTTAGCCAAGATCCCAAAGGAATGGGGTTTATATAGGCCAAACAGAAAACTAACCGTTAGGCTGATCTGGCAGCCTGACAGGCTTGCGGTCGACCAGCCCGGTCGACCACCAACGGTCAGAAATATGACCGTTGGGCAAAACCGGTCGACCGCCCGGTCGACCCCCAGATCCAGAGAGCAGAGCTCTCTGGTCCTGTCGGCCGCCCGGCCGACCGTCCCTGTGTCTGCCAAACGTGCACAAGTTTGTGCACGTCGGTCGACCGCAAGGGTCGACCGGCCTTTGGTGCGGTCGACCCGTGCGGTCGGCCGACCTGGCCTGTCAGCCACTGTTCTGGGACAGAAAACTGGGTTAAAAATATTTTCTAAAAATCTTTTATCTCTTCTAAAAATTCCATAAAATTCTTTTAACATGTTATATTGAAATACAAACTTGTGATAAAAATTTCAAGACAATATATCAACATATCAATTTATTTTTGTGTCTTGCAAATTTTATCAAAACCAACACTTGTATTTTTAACAAACTTGATTTTTTCAAAACATGAATAGGATAGTCAAAATAAGTTTGTCTAGCAAGTTTAAAGCATGTATGTATATCTAGAACATATCTAATATACATAAAGATAAGGTAAACTTGTTTTGATCTACTATTCATGAAAACCAAATCCAAAACATGAAATGTGTGTGTATGTGCACTTGAGCATATCAACTATACTAAGCTTTACAATATGGATCTAAAACCACACTATCTAAATTAGGATACCTAAGTCTTCTTGATGATCTCCATCTTCAAGTAGACTCGATCCAAAACTCCATCCATGAGCTAGGCAAGGTGTGATCTTGATGCTTGAGCCCTGGAATCACTTGTGAAGCTTCCAAACATCTCTTGTTGAAGCTATCACCAAACTAATATCTTGCTAATGATCTGAAACTTAAAATCACAAGAATATTAGTAAACATAACTACATGAGTTGATCATCATCAAAACTAGAGTGGAAGGCCTTTGGGCCAACACATTGCACAATCCAAAGGGCATGCGTCGATAAGCGAAGGTTCCAAACGGGCAGGTGAATGTGGTCTTTTCCTAGTCTTCTGCAGTAATGGGGATTTGATTATATCCCGATTACCCATCTAGGAAGTAATAGTACTCACGTCCAGCCAATCGTTCCAGCATTTGGTCAATGAAGGGTAGCGGGAAGTGGTCTTTACGGGTGGCGGCGTTCAACTTTTTATAGTCGATACAGACACGAACTTTGATAGGCAGTCTTGTCTGTACCAACTCTTTTTGCTCATTTTCAACCACCGTAAAGCCAGCTTTCTTTGGGACCGCATGAACAGGGCTAACCCATTGGCTATCAGAAATGGGATAAATGATCCCATTATCTAATAGTTTCAAAATTTTCGCTTTAACTGCCTCTTGCATGAGTGGGTTCAGCCTGCATTGAGGGTCCCTCTTGGGGGTTGCTTCATCGATCAAATGGATTCTATGTTGCACTATGGCTGGACTTATCCCTTTGATATCCTTCATCGTCCAGCCAATGGCTTCCCTATGTCTTTTCAGAATAGACATTAAGCTGTCCTCTTGTTGCTCAGTCAGGTGGGATGCTACGATGACTGGCAAGGTGTCCTTTCCGCCCAAGTAGACGTACTTGAGGTGTTCAGGTAAGGCTTTTAGCTCTAGGGAAGGTGTTGATTCATTGGAGGCAATCTCCAGGCTTTCAATCCTATGATGAGGTACACTTGGGCTTGACGCCCAATCCACTGCTGAATCTATGATCTGGTCTAGATTAAAATCTTTAGCCTCTAGATCAAACTCTGCCTCTATTTCTATCTCCATGCTTTCCTCATGCTCATTGTTCAGATTCTCAATAGAATTGACCTCAAATGTCTGATCATTGACATCCCTAGATTGTCTTCCAAGATTGAAGACATTGACTTCCTTCGTCATATCTCCAAAGGTCAATCGCATGGATTCGTTCCTACAGTTGATTATGGCATTGGCTGTAGCAAGGAAAGGGCGCCTTAAGATGACTGGAGTTTGAGACCGTGGATTTGACACAGGTTGGGTCTCAAGCACAATGAAGTCAACGGGGTAGATGAAATCCCCGACCCGGATAAGGACGTCTGTGATTTCTCCCATCGGCATCTTCAAAGATCGGTCAGCTAGCTGAATGGTGACTCGGGTTGGGCTTAGCTCGCCCAACCCAAGTTGCTGGTATACTGATAGAGGTAGCAAGTTGATGTTTACTCCCAGGTCAAGAAGCGCTCTACTAATTTCTGTCTGTCCTATGGTGCAGGAGATTGTGGGACATCCGGGATCCTTGTATTTCACCAGAATAGGACCAGACAGAATTTCACTTATATTAGTTGCCAAGAACACTTTCTTGGGCACATTTGTCTTTCACTTCTTAGTACACATATCCTTAAGAAATTTTGCGCAAGCTGGGACTTGTTGGATAGTGTTAAGAAGAGGCACATTCAATTTGACCTGGTTGAACATCTCTAGCATCTTCTCCATGTGCATATTCTTATTGTTGTTCCTAAGCCTCTTAGAAAAGGGTGCTATAGGCTTATGAACTTGTTCAGCAGCTTTGTCCTCGTCAGATGTTTGATGAGCATTTTGGAAGCAACTAGCAGAGGTAGAGGCTGGAGTAGGATCAGGATGGACTGGATTTTCTGTTGGTAGACTGAAATCACCTAGAGGGGGGGTGAATAGGTGAAAATGCTAATCAATGCACAAATCTAAAAGTTATGATGCAACGATCTTCCCGAAACAAGACTAGAAGCCGAATACCCCGTGAAGGGCTCTGAACTCCTTCCTCGTGATTCCTCTAGATAAGAGTTTGAGGTGCGCAATGCAATCTTGTTGTGTGAGTATTGATCAACAATATAGCAATGATTATGAAGTAAGTAAATAATGAATATAAAGCAAGTAAATGAAGCAAGTAAACTAATCGCAAACATAGAGATTTGTTTCGAGGTTCGAGCACCCAGCTCTACGTCCCCACCTTCACCCAGAAGGATTTTCCAACCACTATAACTTTCACAAAGAGTTACAACCACACCGGAGTACCCAACTTCTCAATCATACTCCTCTAGTCTAGAGATAGTGGAGCCACAAGTACAAGAATATCTTGGTGATCAAAAGACCACAAACCCTCTTTTGAAAAACCTTTTTCCCTTACAAAAACCCTAGAGAATAATGTGTAGGATTGAAGTTCAAGTTTTGTAAGTGAAAAAGAAAATGAAATTGAAGAGAATTTGAACCAAAAACTTCAGTAAAGAGAGAGAATTTTTTAGCACAAAAACAAAGAACAAAAACTTCTTTTGAAAGCCTTTAAACTTGAATTCTTTTGCAAATGATTGTTGTAATTACCTCAACCCTAATCATCCCTATTTATAGGATAAGGGTAGGGATTAAAGAGTAAACTATTATAATAAATAATTAGGAAATTTTTAACCCAAAACCAGCCCCTAAACTCGTTTAGAGATAAAACTCACGTTTAAAAATGTGTTAAATCAACTAGCCGTTAAGGCTGAAATCAAGCTCTCGGTCGACCGGGTTTTCAAAAAATTTAGCCGTTACCGGCCCACGGTCGACCGCCCGGTCTACCGAAACAAATCTAATGGCCTAGTTGACATGATATCCTTGATTGGTTTGAAAGAAAACTTGGTTTGTTTCCGAAGTTGGCACGCACCACAAATGCGGTCTTTTTCAAACTTCAAATAAGGAATACCCTTCACCAATTCCTTAGAATTAATTCTAGCAAGATGATCAAAAGATGCATGTCCTAATCTTCTATGCCAAAGCCATGAAATCTCATCAAAAGCATTCAAGCATTTAGTAGAACAATCCAAATTAAGCATGTCAATAATATAGACATTATTTTCACGAAATCCGGTGAGAATACAATCATTGGTTTTACAATCAAAAATTTTGCAAGAAGATTCATCAAACACAACTTTGAGACCACGATCATAAAGTTGACTTATACTAAGCAAGTTATGTTTAAGTCCATCAACAAGAGCAACATTTTCTATTAAAGGAGATGCACCAATCTTAATGTTACCTATACCGATGATGATGCCCTTGGAGTCATCTCCGAAGGTGACGATGCCACCTTCAACGTACCTTGATAGGGTTGTAAAATTATTGATGTCCCATGTCATATGCCTTGAACAACCACTATCAAGGTACCACCGCTCCTTACGTCTTGGAGCCTTGGTGTGTACCTACATCAAATAATTTAAGACTTGATTTTGGTACCCATATTTTCTTGGGTCCTAAAGAGTTAGTGTCTTGAACCCACACAAGATTATTTTTCCTATTTATATGATCATAGCAAAATTTAGCTAAATGGCCATTCCGGCCACAATAAGTGCATCTATAAATTCTTCCATATTTAAATGCATAGTTAGCATGTGGCTTACGAACATGTGAATTGTGAGCATGAGTAGTTTTAACATGAGTGACATGTGATGTGTTGGCATGATGAGCATGAGAATTTTTAGCATGAGTTGTTTTATCATTTTTATCATGTGGAATGTGCATATGCTTCTTTGAAAACATTTCTTCTAATTTAGTAGTGCTAAAAGCACATTCTTTTAAAACATTTCCAAAATCATTGATTTTAGTTTTTAACAAGGATAATTCATTTTCATCAATTTTTGGAAATTTAGCTTTACAAGCAACTCTATAAGCATCAAACTCTCTTTTGTTGAAATAAGATTAGAAGAAAGTTCATCCTTTTCTTTTGAAGAAATTGCAAGTTGATTTTTAAGCATCTCCATTTCCTTTTTCAATTTTGAACACTCTACCTTTTTATCATCAAAACTTTCAGAAAGTTCAACAAAAGCATGTTCTAACATTTCTCTACTTATTTCATTTTCATCATCAAGAGGTTGAGTGGTTACCTTGGGTGTGTTTGCCATGAAACATATATTTGCCGTGTTGACTTCATCTTCGGATTCACTTTTCGAATCCCAAGTAGCTTTGTATACCTTCTTTTCAACCGGCCTCTTTTGCTTCAAGGAGGGGATCATCTTTTTCTTGAAATCGGGACAATCGGCCATGATGTGTCCGGGTTTCCGACAGTTGTAGCATATGATCTTTTTCTCCTCCTTCCCTTCCAATCGTCTTCTATAGTTGAGCTTATTCTTGCGGTATATTCTCTTTACATTTCTTACAAAGAGAGATAGTTCTCCATCATCTTCTTCATCTTCTTCATCATCGTAGTTGGAAGAGGAAGACTTGAAAGCTATTGACTTTTTCTTTTGAGGTACCGCATCTTCTCTAGCCTTCTTCTCCATCTCATGAGTCTTAAGGTTTCCAATGAGACTTATGAGCTCCATTTCGTCCTTGTCATTCAACTCCTTCAAGGTGGTAGCTTTGATTTCCCATGATGAAGGAAGAGCACGAATCACCTTGCGCACCTTTTGGTCGTTGCTTATTTCATCACCTAGAGAAGAAAGAGCATTAGTAATCTTAGTAAACTTGGTAATCATATTATCAATAGATTCATCTTCTAGCATTTTAAAACTTTCATATTGGGAACGCAAGAGATCTATTTTGGCTCTCTTGACTTGTGATGTCCCCTCATGAGTGACCAATAAGTGTTGCCAAATCTCATAGGCGGATTTACAATGGATAACCCGTGTTAGATCATCCTCATTCAAAGCTGAGAGAAGGTCATTTTGAGCCCTTGAATTAGCCTCATATTCCTTGAAGGTAAGTTCGGACCAAGTGTCCTCCTCACTTTCGGGTCTACTATATGGCTTGGTAAAGGACTTAGCAACTAGATTACCTAGAGATTGTAGAAAAATTGAAAATATGCAAATTGTGATTAGCAAATTTTAGGATCTCTCTAAAGATGTGAAGCCAAAAACTAGAGCCCTAGCTCTGATACCATTGAAATCACCTAGAGGGAGGGGTGAATAGGTGATAATGCTAATCAATGCACAAATCTAAAAGTTATGATGCAACGATCTTCCCGAAACAAGACTAGAAGTCGAATACCCCGTGAAGGCTCTGAACTCCTTCCTCGTGATTCCTCTAGATAAGAGTTTGTGGTGCGCAATGCAATCTTGTTGTGTGAGTATTGATCGACAATATAGCAATGATTATGAAGCAAGTAAATAATGAATATAAAGCAAATAAATGAAGCAAGTAAACCAATCGCAAACACAAAGATTTGTTTCGAGGTTCGAGCACCCAGCTCTACATCCCTGCCTTCATCCAAAGGATTTTCCAACCACTATAACTTTCACAAAGAGTTACAACCACACCGGAGTACCCAACTCCTCAATCACACTCCTCTAGTCCAGAGATAGTGGAGCCACAAGTACAAGAATATCTTGGTGATCAAAAGACCACAAACCCTCTTTTGAAAAACCTTTTTCCCTTACTAAAACCCTAGAGAATAATGTGTAAGATTGAAGCTCAAGTTTTGTAAGTGAAAAAGAAAATGAAATTGAAGAGAGTTTTGAACCAAAAACTTCAGTAAAGAGAGAATTTTTGAGCACAAAAACAAAGAACAAAAACTTCTTTTGAAAGCCTTTAAACTTGAATTCTTTTGCAAATGATTGTTGTAATTACCTCAACCCTAATCATCCCTATTTATAGGATAAGGGTAGGGATTAAAGAGTAAACTATTATAATAAATAATTAGGAAATTTTTGACCCAAAACCAGCCCCTAAACTCATTTAGAGATAAAACTCACGTTTAAAAACGTGTTAAATCAACTAGCCGTTAAGGCTGAAATCAAGCTCTTGGTCGACCGGCCGGTAGATCGGGTTTTCAAAAAATTTAGCTGTTGCCGGCCCACGGTCGACCGCCCGGTCGACCGAAACAAACAGAGACTAGGGAACTTTTAGTCGGTCGACCGAAATGGGGTCCGGTCGACCGCCCGGTCGACCGGGAGACGTGCACACATGCACGCACCCAAACGGTCAGAAGCCCGGTCGACCGGTCGGTCGACCGTTCTGACCTGAAACAGAGCCGGTCGACCGCCCGGTCGACCGCAGCAGGCCAAAAACAGATTATTTGAAATACTTTTGAAGATCTTGAAATTTTTCAAAGTAGTTTTGATCAAGGCTTGATATACTATACAAAATAGAGTTTGTAAGTAATAAAATATGTTTAAAATTATTTTGTATATAGGAGAAATTTCTTTTAGAAAAATCATGTGCACAAAAGCTTGTGTGTAGGGAATTTTGAGCTTCAAACCTATTCACTATTCTTTAACAAACTATAAATATAAAACTAAGAAATGAAGTCTCTGAGCCACAATGAAGTTTCTGAGCCATGCTATACCAAGCTAGAGCCTTCTCTTCTATGAAACCGTCCTCTTTCGCCATTTGCCTTTTAGCATCATAATTCCTTGCAATAGCTTAGAAACGCCATCATGAATAGTACTAACCTGAAACTCATTCTAAACAACTTATTAGTACCATATAGCTTCTATGTGTTTTGTTATCATCAAAACTTAAACAAATGGATAGTGTAACCTTTTGGGCCAACATAGACCTGGTTGTCTACCTTCTTTCCAGATCGAAGTGTGTGAACAACATTGCACTGGTTGATCGAAGGATCCTGAATTTCATATGCTTGATTGGAGATTTTTGGGTTAACTAGCGGCTGATTTGGTTAAGTACCCTTTGGTCTTTCACTTAGGGAGCTAGCTAATTGGCTCATCTGCATTTCCAATCTCGATATTACCTGTGAATAGTTGTTCAGCGTTTGTTCCTGGTTTTGCATAAAAGCGGTTTGGGACTTCATGAAAGCCTCGATGCTCTCCTCCAATTTACAAAGTTTCTTTTCAATGGGTGAGCTTTGGGAGGAGGAAGACGTGGCTTGACTGGGAAAATGTGGTGGAGGATTGGGATGGTGAAAATTGATGGAAAAATTCGGCCTGGGAAGATTATTCTGGGTCCAGAGAAATTAGGGTGATTCCTCTAACCTGGATTGTATGTTTGTGAGTAGGGATTGTGAGGTGGCCGTGAGTAAGCCGCGTTCAGGTGTTCCGGTGGCACTTACTGGGCATGAAAAATAGGGCACTCTTCAAAGACATGGTTTGGTGCCTGGCAGTATAGACAACCCGAATTGTGAATTGGTGGCGGGTTGATTTGATTGACATTGGCTGGCTCTTTTGTCTCTAGAGCCTATATTCTCCTTATTAGGGTTGCAATCTTAGCCTCTGCAGCTATGTATGATTTTAGAGATAGGAGCCTCCTCTTGAAGCTATAGATTGTGAATTCTTAGGTTTTTCCGAGACTGGCTCCCATTGCAGGGTTTTCTCAGCTAAATCCTCAAATAAATCCCAACCCTGATTCTCATCCTTCTGTAAGAACCCTCCCTGACACATGATTTCTAAACGGGTTTTCGTCTGATAATCTAAACCATCGTAGAAAATCTGGTACTGACGCCATTTCTCCACACCATGATGAGGGCACTGAGCTAGGAGATCCTTAAATCGCTCAAAGTATCTCCAAAATGGCTCGCTCGGTTCTTGCCTGAATTGCATGATGTTCTTTCTAATGAGGGCAGTTTTGTGGATTGGGTAGAATTTTTTCAAGAAGGCCTTGACGAAATCATCCCACGTCGTGACTGAATCTACCGCCAAACTGTACAACCATTTCTTCGCTAGGTCCTTTCGGGAAAAAGGGATGAAACGTAACCTAACGACATCGTCTCCTAGCTGGGGTATATGCATCATGAGGCACACTTCTTCAAATTTCCTAACAAAGAAGTATGCGTCCTCTGATTCTAAACCATGAAACTTTTGGAGAGTATTGATGAATTGAGGCTTTAATTCAAAATTATTTCCATTTGCCTCGGGCAGTTTTATACAAGATGGTAATGAAGTTCTGATCAGGTAAAATCTGTCCTGAAGTAATGCCATCACCGGTTCTGGATGTAAGGGTAGAGAAGTTTTCTTGTTAATCTGGAAGTTGCAGGATCTCTCACCCACTCTTGCATGCAGCACACCACAAACAACGTAAAAACAACAAATAATCAAAAAGAATAAAAAATAAATAAAAGAAAGAAAAACAACCACTAAGCCTTAGTCTAAGGTACCTGGACCTAGACGACTCCTAACTGGTCGATTTTCCGGGGGAGGTTGTTGCAGGAACTAGACTACAAGCTAATCGGCCAGGAAAGGGCAAAGCTCGGAAGGAGGTATCCAGGCGTGAGCCACGGGCCTAATTACGCCAAACCACGGAGCTTTCGAGGCTTTGCCTCTTAATCCACTTTCCTTAGACACCGATTTTGCAGGAGTATAGTTCTTGCAATTTTCAACCTCGGTTAAACTCTTAGTAAGTCCGAGATGTCCCTAGGGCCAACGTCTATCAATTTTTAGTTAAGGCTTGGGAAAGTGTGAGTGCACTTGGAGATGATTTTTGGGCTAAGGAAGGGTGATGAAATCCCACCTTATCTTATTTATTTGGGTTTTGCCCTTAAAGTCAATTGTGTAGGTGTACAGTTTTATTCACAACAAGGTAACACTCAAAGTGATAAATCACTTCAAAATGTTGGTCCTATTCTATATGACTGCACACGTACCTTTTCTCCAGCACTCTTCAACAGAAATTGAAATTAATTGAAATAGACACGTGCCCTAAATGTAAAAGTCTAATCCAATTTTCAGTTAAGCAACAAGTGAATTTCTGTTGAGTTTATTACACATGTATAGGGTGAAGCATTCAATGGAACTAAAAAATTTAGAAAGCAATTTTTAGCGGCTTTCGGCAACACTGCAAACGAGTTTGTTAGTACTTCAATCGGAAAAACTCGCTTTTACACAAATTTTTTCGAGGGCAAATGAATCCTCGCGCAAGGTCCTTTGCCACCTCTTTCGCTTCCCGTGATAGTAAGCTCCTTGGTACTTCTCCTACTGATCAGTCACATATTTTGCATATACATTGTCACCTTACCATACTTTTTAGCTAATAAATCCTATTAATAAGTCTTCTTCTTCTTTGTTTAATGTAGGCCCAATTGCTAAAAGAAAGGAAAGAGAAATAAGCCCAAAGTCAAGCCAACCTGTCCTCCACCTGGATGTGGCCAATTGACCACATCCAGGCCACATCCAGGCCGCGGATCCGCGGCTTGTTGGTTGAGATAAGGGGAGCGTTTGCTCCTCTTATCTCCTCACTCCCTTCCCTCTGAGGTTTTGCCTACAAAAGTTAGGGTTTTGTACTGAAAATAGAGCGAAGACTAGGATTAGAATTTTGTTTATACTTTAAGGTTTAGGCTCTTTGTTAGATAGTACAAAAGTTATATTTTTGTTTTGCAATTTGTAGTCCAGTACAAATACTTGTGAGAGAGAGGAATTGAGTGCTTGTACTTGAAGATTGAAGTGACATCAATACAAGAATCGAGCCACGTTTTCTTCCACTCATATTACGGTATGTCTTGCGTTATTTACTTGCCTTTTTCTTTGTCTTCCATGAGTAGCTAAATTGATTTTCTGGGCTCACTATTGTACCTTTCTCCAATTCTTCTTCTTTTCTGATTTTAATGAAAAAGACCCAATGAATCATTTGCATGCCTAACTTAAAGCCTTTCTTCTTGAAAGTGTTCTTGAAGGCAGATGAGGATGGGTTTGGATTCTTAACTTCATACTTCTTTTAAGAACGTCTCTTGAACTTATTTTTATCTCATACTTGCTTCTTCGCGCTTGATGATTTAACATTCGATTCAAAACGATTTCTTAAAAGAAAAGAGTTAACTTTTTCAACCATCTTATATGCTTTACTTCAAACTTTCTAAAGTCAACCTTAAGTTTTTCCTATGATCAAGTTGAGGCACTAAGGATTTCAATAGAAGAATAAATGGTTGAGTAGTGAGATAGTGAGCCCAGAATTTCTCCTTCTTATATTTAAAACAATCAAACAATTTTCAAAGTTTTTTTTTTAAATCACCTTCTCCAAAGTCTACTCCAAAGTTGCAATTTCTTTTTAATCATCTCCTTCTTTCCATTCTCTTTTCAATTAAAAAATGAGCACAATTCTTTATTATTAAATGAAACACCGAAAAGCTTTCATCGTATTCCTCCTCGTGGACACGACCCGTTAGCCACAAGCTACACGGTAAATTCTTAACTCTTTGATTCTACAATCAATTTTTGGCGCCGTTGAGGGAACGGTGTATTTGTTTTTTAACAAGTTTGGTGTGTTATTTCTGGGACTTGAAGATTCAGATCTAGCATTCAAGCTTTACAAGAGAAGACTTGTAAATTTTGTGCCCCTACTCTCGAAAGTAGGAAACAGAATTTCAAGAAATTGCGTTGCAGAAGTTGAAAATTTCATTGGACTACTAAAACTTTTTTTTGCAGGACATATTGCTCGAAAAAAATTAAGTTTTTGTCTGTTATATTCTTGCTATTTCTGCTATCCACCATCCTTGTTTTAATCCAACAGTAATTTGAGTGATTGTTAATTGCTTAAAAAATGTTTAGACTTACATTCTAGGCATTTGTCTAATTACGTTTATTTTACAATTACTGTTGAAGATAGCTGGTGACAAGGTATGTATGCGTAGCATATAGTTTAAGAAACATTCTTGGGTGATATTTGCTTTTGAATGCTACTTTTCTATATCTTGCACACTTTGCACAAATAAATTCTAAGGGTAAAACCCAAGTCAAGATAAGGTGGGGAAGTCATTACCCTTCCTTAGCCCACAAACCATCTCCAAGCACGCACAACCTAAGCCTAAGTAAAATCTGATAGACGTTGGCCTTAGGGACATCTCGAACTCACTAGGAGATTATCCTAAGAGGGAAGGTGTTGGAATTTGACTCCTGCCAAATCAGTGTCTAGAAAGGGGATTAAGGGCCGAAAGCCCGAAGGTTGGTGGTTACTTAATTAAGGAACGTCTTTGACGGATAACCTCCCACCAATCTTGCCCTGACCTGGCTGATTAGCTTGTGGTCAAAGTCTACATTATACCTCCTGTGGACAATCAACCAGTTAGGAGTTGTCTAGGTCAAGGTTACCTTAGACTAGGCTTGGTTGTTTTCTCTTCTTGACTATTGGTGAACTTGTTTGTGATTGTGTTTGTGTATGCAAGTGTGATCAAGAGACCCTAATGCATCTAGGTTAACTAAAAACACATCACCACCCAATTTCGAAACAAGACCAGATTCGGTTATGGATCGACTGACATCTTTGCAGGATAGGTTCTATCCAATTAGAACATCACTTCCATCCTGCATCCAACTTCCATCGGTTAGTGAACACAACTTTGAGCTTAAGCCACAGTTCATCAATACACTCTCTAAGTTCCATGGCTTAGAGTCCGAAGATGCTTATTTCTTCATAAGAGAATTTGAGGAAGTATGATTAATGATGAAAATCCCACACCTTGCAGATGATGCTATTAGGTTGAGATTCGTCCCATTTGCTCTTAAGGACTTAGCCAAGAAATGGCTCTATAGCTTAGCGGCCGGCTCTATCACATTCTGGGATGGTTTCATTAAGGTCTTCTTGAAGAAATTCTATCCAATCCACAAGACCGCTCTCGTTAGGAAAAACATTATGCAGTTAAAAAAAGAACCTAGTGAACCGTTTTGGAGGTACTTTGAACGCTTCAAAGACCTCCTTGTCTAATGTCCTCATCATGGAATAGAGAAATGACGGCAATGCCAAATTCTTTATGACGGTTTAGACTACTCGACCAAGACCCTCTTAGAAAGCATGTGCCAAGGGGGATTCTTGCAGAAGGATGAGCATGAAGGATGGGATTTATATGAGAATCTAGCTAAAAAGACCATCCAATGGGAACCTACTAGTGAAGGCTCTAGAAATCCAAACTCTATCTCTTCAAAAGGAGGTCTCCATTCGATTGAATCATCCATAGCTAACGAGGCTAAGTTAGCTAACCTAGCGAGAAGATTGGAAGCCTTAGAAATTAAGGAACCAAGTCCAGTCAATCAAGTCAGCCCGAACCAATTTTCAACTCCGGGTTGTACTTACTGTCAGGCCATGAATCATGTGTTTGAGGAGTGTCCTGTATTTCAAGCTCACCAACACTTTCCTGAACCGATGAATGCGGCCTTTTCAAGGCCGAACAATGATCCTTACGCTCCAACGTACAATCCTGGCTGGAGAAATCACCCAAATTTCTCATGGAGCCAACAAAATAATGACCACCCACAGTCAAACCATGCTAGCCACTTCCATCATTCTAATAATTCTTCCAATCATCAACCCAACTTTTCCAATCACCCTCACAATTCTCCCAACAATTTTTCAAATTATCAACAAAATTTTCCCAACCAAGCTCCACCATCTTCCTTCCAGAATCCTCAACTCAAAAGGAGAATGACTGATTTTGAGAGAAACATGGAAAGGTACATAAAGAACCAAGATTCCCTCATGCAAACAATACAAAGGCTAGAGGGTCAAATGAGCCAGTTAGCCAACCCACAATATGAGAGGCAAAAGGGTACCTTGCCCAGTCAACTAATTATGAATCCTAGGAATTCACAACAAGCTCATTTGGTTGAGGATCCATCACTAAATCAATGTAAAGTTGTTCAAACATTGAGGTCGGGAAAGAAAGTTGATAACCAAGTGTCCACACCACCTAATCCTATTCAGCACAATCACACTTCAGCATCCACCTCATCTAATCCCACTCCTCCTAAATTTGATGAATCTGAAAAAGATAAGTCAACCAGTCATGTGCACCAGCCTATAGCACCATTTCCTAATAGGCTGAAAAATAAGCAAAATCCACACATGGATAAGATAATTGAGATCTTTAATCAAGTGAAGATAAATGTGTCACTTCTTGATGCCATCCAACAAGTCCCATCTTATGCTAAGTTTCTTAAGGACATGTGCACCAAGAAGAGAAAGACTAATGTACCTAAAAAGGTCTTCTTAGCCACTAACATTAGTGAGCTACTATCGGGTCCGATCCCTGTTAAGTACAAGGATCGAGGTAGTCCAACCATTGCCTGCACAATAGGACAAACCGAGATTAGTCGTGCACTTCTTGACTTGGGGGCAAGTATCAACTTGCTTCCATTCTCAGTTTATCAACAACTCGGGTTGGGCGATCTTAGTCCAACTCGAGTTACTATCCAACTGGCTGACCGTTCAGTAAAAGTCCCAAAAGAAGAGATTAATGATGTTCTTATCCGGGTCGGGAAGTTTATTTACCCTGTCGATTTCATAGTTCTAGAGACACAACCTGTGTCTAACTCCAATCATAGGGCTCAAACTCCTGTTATCCTAGGGCAACCATTCCTTGCTACTGCCAATGCCATCATCAATTGTAGGAATGGGTCCATGAGGTTAACTTTTGGGGATATGACTAGAGAAGTCAATGTCTTCAACCTAGAAAAATAACCTCGTAAGATAAGAGATCAAACATTTGTGGTAAACTTTGTTGAAAATAATTGTGATGAAGAGAGTGAAGATATAGAAGATGAGTCACTGTTTCTTAATGAATTATTTAATGAATGCGATTATCTTGATGAGAAGGTATATGTTGGAGATCCTAATGTTAGAGTACCCTTTAAAAAGGAAAAATTTGATTTGAATATCTTCACTTTCGATGAGCCAACCAATAATATATCGCATGAGAATATAATTCAAGAACCTCCGATTGACATACTTTTTGAAAACCTCTTCGAAGAAGAACTCATGTGTTTGGATGAACCAACTAGGGATCATTTGGTTAATTATACATTTCCAGGGGAAAGTGTTGATCTAAGCTTTGAGGAGATCTATGGAACTGAGTTAGAATTCCTAGGCATTCATAATGAAGAAATTCCAACTGAGAAGTGTGGCGGAGATAAATTTTTGAATAATGATTGTAGCAATATGAGGAAGAAACACCTAAAGAAGGTGAGACTGGGGAGGAAGGAAGCTAAAATGACAAAACAATTGGCCTCCCCACTATGCCCTATAAAGAGGACCCATTGGAATGATGGGAAGAGAGCTAGAGGGATAAGACCGAAAAAGATCTAGGTGTGAGAGAAACTTGATGTTGTACATATTTCTGTATAATATATGCACCTTTTTTACATTTCATTTCATGCATGTATACATTTCTTTCATACATTGGGGACAATGCATGAGATAAGTGTGGGGGAGGATCCTAACATGACTAATAAAGGGTTCTAACATGACTAATATAACTTAAAAAAAATTGTATATATATATAAAAAAAAACTTTTTGAAAGGTAAGAATAATATTTTGATATATTTTTGTAAGAAATTAAGTCAATTTTAAGGAATAGGAAAATCATAATTAGGATTTCTTACACTTTGTCAAAATAAGATTACTTGTTTGATTTTTAGGGTTAGGAAGAAAATTTGTGAAAGTAATTTAGTCTTTATATTTACCTTGATGAAATATGCACACTAAATACACTTACACGCTTAGGGTTTAAAAACAAAGACTCTTATGCCTTATGGAAAAAAAAACAAAAAAATAAATCTAATTATTGATTAGCTAGGTGCTTTGGCCCAAGCAAGCCTTGGTATTTATGCAAAAGATAATTAGATGAGTTTGAAAAATATATATATATAAATCCTCTGATTAAGTTGGGTATTTGTGCCTCATGAAGCATAAGTATTCACGCCTAAAAGGGGTACATCTTATAAATAAAAACCTTAGCTTCGTGGCCTTGTCTGCTCGAGTGTTTAAGTCCTTAGGGGTGTTTTCTCACCTGGTGCCCTAAAACTGTCCGGTTTGGGTGTCACCGACTGAAGGCTCGTTACATGGGCAGATTAAAAAGCCTAATGAAATTGAGGAATAAATTCCACCAAAATAAATATAAATAAGGCATAGGGGTTAATGTTAAAGAACCCTTAGTCAACTTCACAGTCACGATGGTGCATACGACTCAGGATAAATTAATAGACTAGATGAGAAGTACAGTTCGACTCCTTACTTTGATTGATGACATGTTTTTGAATAGAGACTGAGTTTCAGAATGAAAATTTTGATATTCCTATAACTTATAGATTACTTAAAACCTTACAAATATACTTCAAATATTTTCTCCTTTCAAAATGCTTTTCGAAAATACTAACATTTTTTTATGAATTTCCTAGAGGTTTAACGGCTTATTGCACATGCTCAGTGCAATCGAGTAACCTGCGAAAGTGGTCTAATAATTGATTAGAATTAGTCTAATGTTTTGCTCGAGGTCGAGCAAAGATAAGTGTGGGGGTGTGATCAGTCACATATTTTGCATATACATTGTCACCTTACCATACTTTTTAGCTAATAAATCTTATTAATAAGTCTTTTTCTTCTTTGTTTAATGTAGGCCCAATTGCTAAAAGAAAGGAAAGAGAAATAAGCCCAAAGCCACGACAACCTGTCCTCCACCTGGATGTGGCCAACTGGCCACATCCAGGCCGCGGATCCGCGGCCCAAGCCGCGGATACGCGGCTTATTGGTGGAGATAAGGGGAGTGTTTGCTCCCCTTATCTCCTCACTCCCTTCCCTCTGAGGTTTTGCCTATAAAAGTTAGTGTTTTGTACTGAAAATAGAGCGAAGACTAGGATTAGAATTTTGTTTATACTTTAAGGTGAAAAACACCTAGAGGGGGGGTGAATAGGTGTGATTGCTAATCTAACAACTTTTTAAAAACTAAGATGGATGAATGATGCAACGATCTCTCAAAACAAGACTAAGAGCCAAATACCCCGTGAAGGGTTCTGAACTCCTTCCTCGTGATTCCCCTTGAATGGGTTAGAGGTGCGCAATGCAACCTTGTTGTATGAGAATTGATCGAACAAAGAATGAATAATATGCAATGATGAAATGTGCACAAGATATATCACAAGTGTCACAAACTAGAAGCAATAACACAAGGAAAGAAAACTAGATCTCAAGCAAGTAATTGAAAGCAATAGAGTGCAAGAGAAATTTAAAGCAAATAAGGACACAAAGCAATCGCAAACACAAGATGTTTGTTACGAGGTTCGAGCCACCTCTATACTTCCCGCCTTCACCTCCGTGAAGGGTTTTCACTATCCACCGAGGACGCTTACAACGGTCTACCAAAGACCCGAGCACCGAGCTCCACCCTTACAAGAACCTCTACCGAAGAGGTGTCTCCACAAGATGAACAAAGAGTAACAAGTAGCCAAGTGATCTCTAAAAGGATCACAAACTCTTTACAAACACTCTTCTCTTTACAACATCCTTATAGATTGAGTAGGGAATTTTGGCTCTAAGAAGTGTAGTGAGAAAACTCAGTTGTAGAATGATTTTTGCTAGAAAACACAACTGAAAACAAGCTCAAGAAAGAGTGAAAAAATGGAGAGCTTAAAAACTTTTCTTCTCTTTTGAAAACTTTGAAAACTTAAGGATTTTTCTTGGTGTCTTGCAAATGACTATTCTCCTCTATTTATAGGGAGAGGAAGGGATTAAAACACTTAAAATAAAGCTTATTTGATCAGAAAATAATCCCTAAAGATCAGAGAAAATCTGCCACAAAACAGACTAAAAACAGATTTTCAGAATTTCACAAAAGAGGAAAGAGCCGTTGGGCAGCAGCTGGCTTGGCGGTCGACCGTTCCGGTCGGCCGTCCGCCTAGCTGGCATATAGCCGTTGAGCTTGGGTCGACCGGTCCGGTCGACCATCCTCTAAAAGAAAACACAGTTTTCTGAAGGCGGTCGACCGGGCGGTCGACCTAGAAAACCCGAGAGCAAGACTGCTTTTAGTCGGTCGACCCGGACGGTCGGCCGACAGACATGCACAAGCGTGCACGTCCTGATACAGGCTCCGGTCGACCGGTCCGATCGGCCGGTCTTGCCTGAAACAGAAAAACAGCAAGAACAGAATTTGAAATTTTTGTAAAATATTTTGAAGATAATTTTGTAGGTATATGAGGTTAAGTATCATGTTGTAAAAGATAGTTATACATGTTGTAAACAAGATATAGAATTTGTAAGGATTTTGGAATCATGTATAAGAATCAAGGCATGAACTTAAAAACAAATACCAAAACTAAAAACTGTATTTTTGAAAATGTGTGTGTGTATCCTAGAGCCAATATTCTACAACTCAAACTTTAACAAACTATTTCTTACATTGGTTCTAAAGGACTACAAGTTTTTCAAGTGGGCTTCTCCGTATGATCTTGCAAGCTCGATTCTTTGAGCCCAAATTGAGGTGACTTGAGTCAAAAATACCTTCCTTTAGGAAAGAAACCTTCTAGAATCATTAGAACCCTGAAACACACTAAAACAACAAACATGATTAGTGCAAATAACTAATATGTTTTGTAATCATCAAAACACACTAAAAACGGGTGATTGTAACCTTGGGCCAACAAGCTCCCCCTTTTTGATGATGACAAAACATATAAGTTATTTAACAAAAAAGGAAGAAGAGCTTGGAAAGCTCCCCCTCAAATAATGCTATGTATAAAGAATGACTATGAAAAGCTAAATACATAAAGCATTGAAAACACATAGTTTTGTCAAAAACTCAAATAAACAATAAACAAAACTCTTTTTCTTTTTCTCCCCCTTTTTGTCATACATCAAAAAGGGTTAAAAAACAAAACAAACAAAACATTAAAGAAAATTTTATCTTTACGAATCCAAAATGCAAACATTCAACTCACCACAAATAAAAGAGAATCTAGCATAATCTAATGGTTTAGTAAAAATATCGGCAAGTTGAAAATCGGTAGAAACATAATCAATATCAATATCACCTTTCTCATAATGATCTCTAAGAAAGTGATACCTAATGTCAATGTGCTTAGTTTTACTATGTTGATTTGCATTCTTTGTCATGTGAATTGTACTAGTATTATCACAAAATATTTTAACATGATCAAAGTGTAAATCATAGTCGAGGAGAGTATGTTTCATCCAAAGAACTTGTGCACAACAAGCTCCGGCTGCAACATACTCCGCCTCGGCGGTTGATAGGGCTACCGAATTTTACTTTTTGGAAGACCAAGATACAAGACAATTACCTAAGAATTGACATGTTCCACTTGTGCTCTTCCTATCTACCCTACAACCCGCATAGTCGGCATCCGAAAAACTCGTCATTGAAAATTGACCGGTTTTCGGATACCACAAACCCATTTCAATAGTGCCCTTAAGGTATCTAATTATGCGTTTAACCGCAATAATGTGAGACTCTTTAGGACAAGATTGAAAACGTGCACAAAGACAAACGGAAAACATAATATCCGGCCTACTAGCCGTCAAATACAATAAACTACCTATCATGCTACGATAAAGTTTAATGTCTACACTTTTACCTTGTTCATCCTTATCAAGCTTTGTAGTAGTTGCCATGAGAGTTTTGCTTACTTTAGCTCCTTCAAGCCCGAATCTTTTGATTAGTTCCTTTGTGTATTTGGCTTGATTGATGAAGATCCCATCCTTCCTTTGCTTGATTTGGAGTCCAAGGAAATAGTTGAGCTTCCCCATCATAGACATTTCAAATTCATCCTTCATGCATGATTCAAAAGCTTGGCAAAGAGATTCATTAGTAGACCCAAAAATAATGTCATCAACATAAATTTGCACAATAAGAATATCATTATTAATATGTTTTGTAAACAATGTGGTGTCAATTTTACCTTTCTTAAAACCATTTGAAATTAAAAATGAAGAAAGTCTTTCATACCAAGCCCTAGGGGCTTGTTTTAGACCATAAAGAGCTTTATCTAATTTAAACACAAAATCCGGATGTGCAGAATCAACAAACCCGGGGGATTGTTCAACATACACCTCCTCTTCAATAAAACCATTTAGAAAAGCACTTTTGACATCCATTTGAAACAATTTAAAATTTTTATATGAGGCAAAGGCTAGTGTCATCCGTATGGCTTCAAGCCGTGCTACGGGTGCAAAGGTTTCTTCAAAATCGATTCCTTCGATTTGAGTGTAACCTTGGGCAACTAACCTAGCTTTGTTTCTAACAACGTTACCCGATTCATCCAACTTGTTCTTAAAGATCCACTTAGTACCAATTGTTGGTCTATCGTGGGGCCTAGGAACAAGGTGCCAAACTTGGTTGCGATCAAATTGATTGAGCTCCTCTTGCATGGCAAGCAACCAATATAAATCGGCCTCGGCTTCGAGGACGTTCTTGGGTTCAACATGAGAACTAAATGCATAATGACCACAAAAATCATGAAGTTTAGAGCAAGTGGTTACCCCTTTTGATACTTCACCTATGACGAGGTCCTTAGGATGATGAGGATTGTATCTCCAATCCTTTGGAAGTTGTTGAGTAGGCTCCACTTTATTTGTTTGATTTTCATTTTCTTGAGCCTCTTCTACTTTAGCTTCACTTCCTTCATCATCCTTTAGCTTGTCTCCCATAGTAGGTGTATCCTCCAAGGTCACTTTCTCCAAGCCTTCATCCAATGCATCTATTTCTATAACATTCTTAACAAACAAGTTAGATTCTTCAAACTTAACATGTATAGATTCCTCAATAGTCAAAGATGATCTATTGAAGATTCTATAAGCCTTACTAGTATTAGAATAACCCACAAAGATTGCCTCATAAGATCTAGCATCAAATTTTCCTAAATTATCTTTTGTATTTAAAACAAAACATTTGCATCCAAAAACTCTAAAATATGAAACATTTGGTTATCTAGAAAAGTACATTTCAAAAGACGTTTTAGAATTATTTTTACACAAGAAAACACGATTTGATATATAGCATGAAGTATTAACGGCCTCGGCCCACAAATAATGTGGTAGACCATATTCACTAAGCATTGTCCTAGCCATCTCTTGTAATGTTCTATTTTTCCGTTCAACTACTCCATTTTGTTGTGGAGTTCTAGGACAAGATAGTTCATGCTTTATTCCATGTTCTTCATAAAAAGTGGTAAAGGGTAGGTTAATGAACTCACCTCCTCTATCACTTCTTATTCTTACAATTGAAGTGTCTTTTTCCTTTTCAACTCTTTTCTTAAAGGCTTGAAAATGTGAAAAGGCTTGGTTTTTGTGTTCAAGAAAGAAAACCCAAGTAAAACGTGAAAAGTCATCAACCAAAACAAATGCAAACCTATTCCCACTTAGACTTTTGGTTTGAGTAGGACCAAATAAATCCATATGGATTAACTCCAAAGGTCGTGATGTCATGATATTCTTAATTGACTTGAAAGAAGACTTAGTTTGTTTCCCAAATTGACATGCGTCACAAACTCGGTCCTTTTCAAAATTCAAACAAGGAATATCTTTCACCATTTCCTTTGTGTTTAACCTAGATATATGGTCAAATGAAATGTGGCCTAATCTTCTATGCCACAACCAAGAGTCATCATCGAGGGCTTTTAAACAAGTAATATTACAAGACATATTAGACATATCAATCATATAAACATTATTTTCACGAAAACTGGAAAACACACAAGTATTAGATATTCTATCAATTACTTTACAAACTACATTATCAAAAACAACATCAAAACCTTTATCACAAAGTTGACTAACACTCAAGAGATTATGCTTGAGGCCATAAACTAAAACAACATTCTCAATTAAAGGGGATGTACCAAGTTTAACATTACCAATACCGATGATTTTACCCTTGGCATCCTCTCTGAAGGTGACGGTGCCACCTTCATGGTATCTTGATAGGGTTGCAAAGTTGTTGATGTCCCAAGTCATGTGCCTTGAGCAACCACTATCAAGATACCACAACCCTCTACGTCGTTGGGCCTTGGATGGTACCTACATCATTTAACAAATTCATTGATTTTGGTACCCAAATTTTCTTGGGTCCTTGAAAGTTAGTGTTTCTAACCTAAACATTATGACGAGATGCATTTAGTCTATCATAGCAAAAATTGGCTAAGTGTCCTTTACGCCCACAATGTGAACATGAAAACACTTTACCATACATGAATGCATGATGTGTGTGTGAAGTGTGAGCATGTTTTGGGGTTTGCCACGATGTAAAGGTTGTGTGGTATGAACATAAGCATGAGCATGGAAGGCATTTTTCTTAGGGGCTTGTTTCTTAGGAAACATGGCCTCAATTTTCTTTTTATCAAACTCACAATTTTTCAAGATAATTCCTAATGAGTCTATTCTTTCTTTAAGCATGGTAATCACATTAGAATCAACTAGTGGGGACTTGCCTTTACAAGAAATCTTGTACTTATCAAAATCATTTTGAGTAGTAACTAAAGTAGAGAGCAAGTCATCTTTTTCTTTAGAGAGAGTAAATACTTGATGGTTAAGAGACTCATTTTCCTTTTTCATTTTTAAATACTTTTTCTTTAGAAAATCATAATTATGTGATAATTCTACAAAAGCTTCTCCTAGTTCATCCATGGAAAGTTCATCATTAAGAGAAGTGGAAGGGGTTACCTTGCTTGTGCTTTCATTGGCCATGAAGCACATGTTGGCGGTGTCGATTTCGTCCTCGGATTCGCTCTCGGAATCCCATGTTGCTTTCATTGCTTTCTTCTTGAAAGGCTTCTTGGAGGTGGAAGGCTTTGCTTTGTCTGGGCACTCCGCAACAATGTGACCCGGTCTTTTGCAATTAAAGCAAACTATTTTCCTCTCTTCTTGCCATCTCTTTCTTCCTTGGAATTTAGCCTTGTTGTACATCCTCCGAACATTCTTTACAAGAAGTGAGAGCTCTTCGTCATCTTCTTCTTCATTCTCTTCATCGGAGTGTGAGGATTGACACTTGAAGGCTATTGTCTTCTTCTTAGAAGGAGCCATATCCTCCCTAGCTTTTCTCTCCATCTCATGGGTTTTGAGGTTCCCAATGAGACCAATAAGCTCCATCTCCTCCTTGTCATTAAGTTCCTTCAAGGTAGTTGCCTTTACTTCCCATGAAGGAGGAAGAGCCCGGATGATCTTTCTAACTCTTTGGTCATTATCAATGGCATCACCTAGAGAAGAAAGTCCATTAGTGATCTTTGTAAATTTTATAACCATATCATCTATGGTTTCATTTTCTTTCATGCAAAAGTTTTCATATTGAGACCGAAGAAGGTCTATCTTAGCCCTCTTCACTTGTGAGGTCCCCTCATATGTAACTAGCAAGTGTGTCTAAATCTCAAATGCGGATTTGCAATGGATGACTCTAACAATGTCATCATCATTGAGGGCTTGAAGTAGTGCATAGTGAGCCCTAGCATTGGCATCAAACTCCTTAGTCTCAATTTCGGACCAAGTGCATTCATCACTGGGGGGTGCATTAAAGGGTTTGGTCACGGCCTTTGCAACTCGACTACCTAGAGATTGCAAGAAAACGGTCATCTTAACTTTCCATATGGGAAAGTTAAGTCCATCAAACTTAGGAGGGGTCTTAATTCCATCGGCCATTTTTACTAAGTGAGAATGAATGAAATGATTAGCAAAATTAGGATCTCTCTAAGGTTGTTAAGCCAAGAGCCTAGAGTCCAAGCTCTGATACCAATTGAAAAACACCTAGAGGGGGGGTGAATAGGTGTGATTGCTAATCTAACAACTTTTTAAAAACTAAGATGGATGAATGATGCAACGATCTCTCAAAACAAGACTAAGAGCCGAATACCCCGTGAAGGGTTCTGAACTCCTTCCTCGTGATTCCCCTTGAATGGGTTAGAGGTGCGCAATGCAACCTTGTTGTATGAGAATTGATCGAACAAAGAATGAATAATATGCAATGATGAAATGTGCACAAGATATATCACAAGTGTCACAAACTAGAAGCAATAACACAAGGAAAGAAAACTAGATCTCAAGTAAGTAATTGAAAGCAATAGAGTGCAAGAGAAATTTAAAGCAAATAAGGACAGAAAGCAATCGCAAACACAAGATGTTTGTTACGAGGTTCGAGCCACCGCTCTACTCCCCGCCTTCACCTCCGTGAAGGGTTTCCACTATCCACCGAGGACGCTTACAACGGTCTACCAAAGACCCGAGCACCGAGCTCCACCACTTACAAGAACCTCTACCGAAGAGGTGTCTCCACAAGATGAACAAAGAGTAACAAGTAGCCAAGTGATCTCTAAAAGGATCACAAACTCTTTACAAACACTCTTCTCTTTACAACTTCCTTATAGATTAAGCATGGAATTTTGGCTCTAAGAAGTGTAGTGAGAAAACTCAGTTGTAGAATGATTTTTGCTAGAAAACACAACTGAAAACAAGCTCAAGAAAGAGTGGAAAAATGGAGAGCTTAAAACTTTTCTTCTCTTTTGAAAACTTTGAAAACTTAAGGATTTTTCTTGGTGTCTTGCAAATGACTATTCTCCTCTATTTATAGGGAGAGGAAGGGATTAAAACACTTAAAAATAAAGCTTATTTGATCAGAAAATAATCTCTAAAGATCAGAGAAAACCTGCCACAAAACAGACTAAAAACAGATTTTCAGAATTTCACAAAAGAGGAAAGAGCCGTTGGGCAGCAGCAGGCTTGGCGGTCGACCGGTCCGGTCGGCCGTCTGCCTAGCTGGCATATAGCCGTTGGGCTTGGGTCGACCGGTCCGGTCGACCGTCCTCTAAAAGAAAACACAGTTTTCTGAAGGCGGTCGACCCAGAAAACCCAAGAGCTAGACTGCTTTCAGTCGGTCGACCCGGACGGTCGACCGACAGACATGCAAAAGCGTGCACGTCCTGATACAGGCTCCGGTCGACCGGTCCGGTCGGCCAGTCTTGCCTGAAACAGAAAAATAGCAAGAACAGAATTTGGAATTTTTATAAAATATTTTGAAGATAATTTTGTAGGTATATGAGGTTAAGTATCATGTTGTAAAAGATAGTTATACATGGTGTAAACAAGATATAGAATTTGTAAGGATTTTGGAATCATGTATAAGAATCAAGGCATGAACTTAAAAACAAATACCAAAACTAAAAACTGTATTTTTGAAAATGTATGTGTGTATCCTAGAGCCAATATTCTACAACTCAAACTTTAACAAACTATTTCTTACATTGGTTCTAAAGGACTACAAGTTCTTCAAGTGGGCTTCTCCATATGATCTTGCAAGCTTGATTCTTTAAGCCCGAATTGAGGTGACTTGAGTCAAAAACACCTTCCTTTAGGGAAGAAACCTTCTAGAATCATTAGAACCCTGAAACACACTAAAACAACAAACATGATTAGTGCAAATAACTAATATGTTTTGTAATCATCAAAACACACTAAAAACGGGTGATTGTAACCTTGGGCCAACATAAGGTTTAGGCTCTTTGTTAGATTGTACAAAAGCTGTATTTTTGTTTTGCAATTTGTAGTCCAGTACAAATACTTGTGAGAGAGAGGATTGAGTGCTTGTACTTGAAGATTGAAGTGACATCAATACAAGAATCGAGCCACGTTTTCTTCCACTCATATTACGGTATGTCTTGCGTTATTTACTTGCCTTTTTCTTTGTCTTCCATGAGTAGCTAAATCGATTTTCTGGGCTCACTATTGTAACTCTCTCCAATTCTTCTTCTTTTCTGATTTTAATGAAAAAGACCCAATGAATCATTTGCATGCCTAACTTAAAGCCTTTCTTCTTGAAAGTGTTCTTGAAGGCACATGAGGATGGGTTTGGATTCTTAACTTCATACTTCTTTTAAGAACGTCTCTTGAACTTGTTTTTATCTCATACTTGCTTCTTCGCGCTTAATGATTTAACATTCGATTCAAAACGATTTCTTAAAAGAAAAGAGTTAACTTTTCCAACCATCTTATATGCTTTACTTCAAACTTTATAAAGTCAACCTTAAGTTTTGTCTATGATCAAGTTGAGGCACTAAGGATTTCAATAGAAGAATAAACGGTTGAGTAGTGAGATAGTGAGCCCAGAATTTCTCCTTCTTATATTTAAAACAATCAAACAATTTTCAAAGTTTTTTTTTTAAATCACCTTCTCCAAAGTCTTCTCCAAAGTTGCAATTTCTCTTTTAATCATCTCCTTCTTTCCATTCTCTTTTCAATTAAAAAACGAGCACAATTCTTTGTTATTAAACGAAACACAAAAAAGCTTTCATCGCATTCCTCCTCGTGGACACAACCCGTTAGCCACAAGCTACACGGTAAATTCTTAACTCTTTGATTCTACAATCACCTACACACAAGAACAAAGAAAATCTTTAGTATTGAACAATAAAGTTGTTCCCTCCCCGGCAACGGCGCCAAAATTTGATCAGCAAAAAGCAACCACAAGAATACATAAAAAGAGTTTGGGTCGATGTTACTGCTTTTGCGATTCTTTCGTAGTAGCGAAGTGGCTATACGGGTCGTATCGACAAGGAGGGAGAGCGATGGAAGCTTGATGCGGCTTCTTTGTTCAAGAAAAGAGAAATTTCTTTATCTTAAATAAAGAATTAGAAAATGAAAACAAGTTAGTTTGAAGAATTGTTTTAAAATGATTTGGTGGTTTGTAAAGTTAGAGTTTTCTTAATGGTAAAATCGCATGGCTGACTTTCTACTAATTACTCCCACTAATCCCTAACTTCTTGAAGATGTAGCCTCACGATGGATCATAGGCAAGCATAACCCTTATGCATGGGAACTATTCACGAGGAAATTAAGTGAAAGTTCTTCCTATAACTTAGATTAACACGGCAAAAACTTGGACATTCCCTTATCAAGATCCAATTGAAGGCGACAATAGGGGAAGACACAAGTGCACTAATGGTATCGGCAAGTTAAATTACAACAACAAGTAAAGTAGACAACCCATAGATCATCAAAAACATATTAAGAATGAAATATAAGAAAGTAAATACTTGTAGGTAGGTTAGAGTTAGAACCCTCGTCTTAAGATGTCATAGCTCTCGTTTGCACAAGGCTTGTTTGACACTATTGACTCATTTGGGTTGTCAATCAAGTTGTTAGAGATTAGTGGGTTAGTAGTTAGTTAGCCATGCAAATGAAGAGTTAGTTAGACATGCTTGAGAAAAGAAACAACAAAAGAGATGAGGTAAAGAGAGGGAGTTACAATACAAGAAAACAAAAGAAAAGAAGTGAAGATTAAGGAAGTTACACTACAACAAGGAAGTAAAAGAAGAAAGAGAAGTAGTTACTTGTATTAGCTTGTCACCCTTCAAATACAACTTGTACACACTCTCTCTTTCACTCTAATGGCTAAAACTAAAATTAGAAGAAGAAAATTAAAACAACTACAACTCTTAATAAAGCAACAAAATACAACTCTCTTCTCTGGATATCTCCCACTGAAGCCCCGGGGGAGGCGGGGTAGTTATAGGCACCAGGGGAAAGGGGGCAAGGGGGACGACCCCTGCCCCAAAGCGCAGGCGCGCGCCCATAGGGCCGCAAAAATACGGCATGGGCCGCGTTTTCATGGCCCTGCCAGGGTGGCGCGCGCCTGGCTTCGGGCAGCGCGTCACCCAGTCTGTCCCCTGTCCACTTGATCTCCTGGATTCGTGATTTGATGCCTTGGGCTGATAAAATCTCCTCCCTAAAGTCAATGGCTACTTGGTAGGCCTTTAATCACCCATTGAATGGTGATTTAGAGTCTTCTTCTTTATTTACACACCATGGACCTACGATCAAGCAAGCAAGATTTTATTAGCAGAATTTTACATAAAATAAATGTGAGAATGTGATGAAAATTATGCAAAATTAGAGACTAATCAGTCACTGGATTAGACTTTTCATTTATGTCACTGAAAAGTAGCTCGCCCAGGACATCTTCTTAACGCCCATGTTCCTCCAGATAGTCGATTGCCCACAGATATGGAAGCGACATAACACTTTCCAGTAAGTCTCGTACACATGAGGGTCCTCCTTCTTCAATAAGTGAAGTTTCTCGGTAATCGAGACATACTCTTCATACGAGGCATCTCCAATCACTAGCACCAAAACCTCGTATAACTCATGAAGAGTGAGCCCCATCTCTCCAACCGGGGTAAAGAATGTGCTCATCAGAGGATTGTAACGTTCTAAGATACCGTAAAAGTGGTGGGAGCTCTGCGGGAGGCCATACTGAATAACCCTAACAACCTGGTAGAATCCCGCCTGCTTCAACAAGTCTTCAAGCTCTGTGAGAACGAAGCCCACAATCTTGCCCCATCATGACATATCGGTAGAGTGGACCTGATTAGTCTACAATTTTACATTATTATATCGCATTTTTCTACCGATTTATGAATAAAATGTCGGTCTAAATCGTGTTTTGGTCTCTCTTGCAGGTAAATCAAGAGTTTAAGGGCAAAGGAGTAATAAGAGCTTAATTAAACCCATTTTTGGGTAATTAAATCTGCATTACTTGGAGGCCAAGCAAGGGAACATCTAGAAGATGCATTGAACCTAGACATTTGCGCACGTCAGACGAATATTCAGGCGAAAATACCAGAATTGGAATATACTAAGAAGGTCCTCGAAGCCAGGAGAAGTTCCTCACCAAAACCAGGGACCGAAGTCCCTGGTTTTGCCGCAAAAATGCGGCAAATGCCGAGATTCCACGGCAATTTGGTGGGCCCACGCGTCGATTTTCGACGCGTGGGCTTGTCTCGTCTTCTAGAACCCCATTTCGCCTAAATAAACCCCTGTAGAGGTCCAGAACGGGGGCAGTTTTTGATTTTAGTCTAGGGTTTCTATCTTTAGTGTAGTGTAGGTAGGTGTTCTTCCTTTCTTTTATTTTGTATTTTCTTTTCTTTTTAGATCTTATAGTAGGGCTGAGAGATTCAGAGAGAGATGAGAGGGATTGATGTAATAGATGGTGACAATCTATGTAAAGGTGCCTCCTTTCTTCTCCAATGTAATCTTCTCCATCTTCTACATGATGCTTGGCTAATTTCTTCTTGTCATGACAATCTAACTGCTAACCACTAACCATCTAACCACTTACTTGATAATCCACATGAATCTAATAGCCTCTACAAGGCCTTGCTCTTGCAAGAGCCATTGATGGCTCATGATGATGGATTCTAACATTCTAACATTTCTAACACCTAACCCACTAACTTGCTAACTTGCAATGTCTTCTTTATTTCATGCTTACCTTTAACCGATTTTGATGATATAATAGTAGCTTGCAACTTGTTGTGGTATGGATGTATTGTTTGAATGTAGAAGAACAATCTTATGGGCCATGCTCTGTATCGTCTCTTGAAGCCAAAGATTAGTGATGGCCGAGGATCCATGTGAGGCAACTATCACTAAGAGGTTAGCATGGTTAGTGGAGCAATTAGTAGTTAGTAGCCATGAGTTTTATTTTATCTTGTTTTAAAAACAATTTCCAAAATCCTTTTTATCATTTTCTTCATTGTTTTTACCATCCTCTTAGTTCACCTTTGTTTCATCTTCTTTTTGTTTTCTAAAGCACTTCTTATTTTGTTTCCACATCGTTGTTTTCATCGCTCTCCTCACCTCTCACATTCTGGATTTATTTTCTTTTATTTTCTTTTTCGTTCTTTAACAAAAAGAACTGTTAACAAACGACGTGAATAGATACTGTTAATGCTTCTATCGCCTCCCGTCCCTGTGGATTCGACCCGTTGAGCCAATGCTATAACGGAAGTATCGAGGGAACATTAGCACACACGAGCTTTTACATTGACTTCAACCTATCAATAGACTGAGAAGAAGATTTTAAAATTATAATGCGGACTCTTACAAGACTTCTATACTTTTTTCGAGACTTGATTTTTCTGCAAGTGGATGGTCCAGAAATGGAGTATAAGAATCTTGGTTTTGAAAAGATAGTGAAGATTGTGAGTCCAACATGGTTTGAAATTGAAGCTTGGACTCACACAAGAGTTCCTTACTCGTTTCCAGGGCAGATGGTTGTTTATTATGAGGAGGTGGAACTGAGTAAGACTCTTGAAAATATTATGGAATTGGAGAGGCCAACATTTTCTGACGTTGTCGCTCGGCCTCTTGTAGGTTAGCTTCTATACTCTTTTCTAACTCAGATTTTTCTTCAATGGGAGGTCCAGAAAAAGTATAGGAAGCAAAATTAAGGAATGAATATTGTGTAAATTGTGGACAAGGTGGACACGGTGGACAAGGAGGTTGAAAATTTAACTCGGGGGAGGTGAATCCTCATTGACTCTATGAAGAGTTAAAATTATTTTGGAAATTATAGTCATAAGATTGTGGGTATGGGTTGTATTGATTCGGATAAGTCCAATCCGGTGTATTTGGTTGTTTCATATTGTGAAAAACCGAGTTGGAATTATCCAAAACAAATGGGGTCAGTGTGAAATATGGATTCATATTCGGTTTGAAAGAATTGTTATTGTTGAATTCTATTTCACAAACAATCATAAACAAAAAAGGAAAAGCAAACAAACAAACAAAAAGAAAGAAAAAGTCAAAATCAAGCCTATACTAAGGTTGACCTAGACGACTCCTAACTAGTCGATTACCCGGGGGAGATTATTGCTTTAATCTGACCACAAGCTAATCGACCAGGTAGGGGCAAAATACGGTGGGAGGTATCCGTGCGTAAGCAACGGACCTTAATTATGCCAAACCATGGTATCTTTGAGGCGTAACCTCTTAATCCCCAACCTTAGATACCGATTTTACCAGAGTAAGATTCACCCTCGGTCAATCTCTTAATGAGTCCGAGATGTCCCTAGGCGCTAACTTCTATCAATTTTTATTAGGGCTTGGGTTGTGTGAGTGGGGAGGTGGTTTTTGGGCTAAGGAAGGGTGATGAAATCCCCACCTTATCTTGTATTGGGTTATGCCCTTAAGTCCGATTCGTGCAAATGTGCAATATAAATAAGAATATAACACAAAACATTAAGTCACCCATGTGTTTGTCCTATGCTATATGCAATGCCATATGTACACCTCAATCCAAATCACAACAACAGAACAAAATACAGTATATTGGAATTGAATTGACACGTGCCTAAATGCAAATGTCTAAACTATTTTAAAAGCGTCCAAATAGCGTATTTTAGTTCTTTAATTTATTGCAGTGTGTAAGCAATCAAAACAGAAAAATAGCAGCACAAATCCACTAGCTATTACAATATACACATCCCAGCACAACAATATATACAGATGCGACAAATTGGCCGGTTTGCGCGGCTAAAGTCGCGTTTGCGCGGCGTTACTTTGAAAGCTGGGTCCCTGCTTTCTAGATCAGGGAGCTACAATGCTAATGGGTGTTCTGCAATATTCAGTTCCTGCAAAATTTGACCTGCACACCAAAACAGAGAAAAAAATGTTAACAAAAACGTGAGATCAAAACCATTCCCGTCCCCGGCAACGGCGCCAAAAATTCTATCGGAGCGGAACTAGCACTCTTAAAACGTGTATTTTGTGGAATCAATGTAAAAGCTCTTATGTGCTAATGTTTCCTCGATACTTCCATTATAACATTGGCTCAACGGGTCGAATCCACAGGGACGGGAGGCGATAGAAGCGTTAACAGTCTTTATTCACGTGTTATGTTAACAATTCTTCTTTGTTTAAAAGAATTACAAAAAGGTAAGAAAAGAAAAGAGAAAGAAATCAAGCATGTGGTAGGTGAAGAAGGCGATGAAAGCAGCGAAGAAAACAAAAGAGAAGTGGTTTGGAAAACAAAATAGAAAAGAAGATGAAACAAAGGTGAACTAAGGGATGGTAAAATCAATGATAGAAAAAAAATGATAAAAGAGTTTGTAATTGGTTTTTAAAATAAAGTAAAATAAAACTCATGGCTACTAACTACTAATTGCTCCACTAACCATGCTAATCTCTTAGTGATAGTTGCCTCATATGGATCCTTAGTCATCACTAATCCTTGGCTTCAAGAGACGATACAGAGCATGGCCCATAAGATTGTTCTTCTACATTCAAACAACAAATCTATACCACGTAACAAGTTGCAAGCTACTATTAAATCATCAAAACCAGTTAGAGGTGAGTGATTGAGGCTTAAACCTGCACACAAAATACGAAATTTCAGAACTTAAAAATAGAGATGTGCAAGTGCTCAATTCTACCGCGATAGCAAGTGGCTATGCGGGTCGTGATCCACAATGAGGGTTAGCGATAAAAGAGTTCAAGGTTTTATTGAAATTTTTGTGAAGAAAAATGAAAGTTCTTCTTTGTTTTAAGAAATGAAAATGAAAAAGAAGAGTTAGGTTAAAGTTAAAAAGAAAGCGGTAGAATGAGAAGGTGGAGAAAGATGGAGAATGACTATTTACAAAGAAATAGAAAAGAAGTGATGAAAGAAATCGTGTTGGTGATCTAAACAAAGAAAGAAAAGAAAGAAGATTAAAGAAGTACTCACCTAGTTTGGTTGATGACTTACCTGGAACCCTTGCATGTTCTACCTTACTTCGGAGGCGTTCAACGCATAAGCCATAGGATCGAGCTCAGTCCCCATTCGTATTATATCATCAAGACGAGCAAGAATGAAGTGATACGGATCTTGAGGAGGAGAACATCACCATGAATTATCTTTGGCACTCACACAGACATTGTTATACTTATGCTTCTGGATTCACTTGCAAGCTCATCAAAACCAAAAGAGGTAAAGTAGAAAGAAGAAGAAGAAAATAAAAGTAAAGAAGAACATAAAATGTATTACCTTTTATTGCTTGAAACAATGGAAGAAAGGAGGAGGGTACATCGGTGTCACTCTAAACATAAGCCTCTCTCTCTTACTTACATGAATCTCAATCTAACCTAAGCTTACATACAAATTAAAGTTACATAAAAAGAAAATAAAAACCTAAACTACAAAATGAAAAACTGGGCTAAATCCTATCTCTACATGATCGTCCCATTTTCAGTGCAAATCCTACCTTTTTATAGGCAAAAACCCAACCTACAGGAGAGTATGAAGATAGGGGGAGCAAACGCTCCCCCTAACTCTCTAACCAAGCCGCGAAACCGCGGCGTTGGCCGCGTTTCCGCGGCCAGGGTGTGGCCAGGTGGCCACACCCTGTTGATGGAGCTTCCCGGCTTCTCGTTCTGGCTTTTATCTTCAGTTGGATTTGCAGTTTAAGTCCGAGATTTTGACAAAATGGCCTTTGATCTTTGCTTCAACCGATCGATTCTGGGAGGATTCTTCTCAACCGGTTTTCAACCTCTCTGATTTTGCCCTGATTCACTGAGTTCAAATTAATTCTGATTTAATTCAGAATTTGGTGGGCTTTTGGGCTCATTTCTCTTCACTCTCCTTTAGGAATGGGCCTGCAAATAAATTAAACATTTAATTAGGACAATGCAGAGTTTATTCTATAATAAGTATGTGAATATGATAATAAATGTGCAACATTAGCGACCAATCAGTGAGCATGAAATAAAGAAGACATTGCAAATTAGCAAGTTAGTGGGTTAGATGTTAGAAATGTTAGAATGTTAGAATCCATCATCATGACCTATCAATGGCTCTTGCAAGAGCAAGGCCTTGTAGAGGCTATTAGATTTATGTTGATTATCAAGTAAGTGGTTAGATGGTTAGTGGTTAGTAGTTAGATTGCCATGAGAAAAAAAGTTAGTCAAGCATCATGTAGAAGATGGAGAAGATTACATTGGAGAAGAAAGGAGGCACCTTTACATAGACTGTCCCCATCTATTACATCAATCCCTCTCTATCTCTCTCTGAATCTCTCAGCCCTACTACAAGATCTAAAAAGAAAAGAAAATACAAAATAAAAGAAAGAAAGAACACCTACTTACACTACACTAAAGATAGAAACCCTAGCCTAAAATCAAAAACTGCTTGCGTTCTGGGCCTCTACAGGGGTTTTTATAGGCAAAAATAGCTTCTAGAAGACGAGACGGGCCCACGCGTTGAAAATCGACGCGTGGGCCCACCATATTGCCGCGGATCCGCGGCAATACCAGGGACAAAAGTCCCTGATTTTGGTGCGTGGCTTCATGACGCTTCTAGGATCTTCCTGGTATATCCCAATTCTGGTATTTTCGCCCGAATATTCGTCTGACGTGAGTAAAGGTCTAGGTTCAATGCATCTTCTAGATGTTCCCTTGCTTGGTCTCCAAGAAATCTGGAATTAATTACCCAAAAATGGGGTTAATTAAGCTCTTATTACTCCTTTGCCCTTAAACTCCTGATTTATCTGTAAGGGGGACCAAAACACGGTTTAGACCAACATTTTACTCATAAATCGATGGGAAAATGTGATATACTAATGCAGAATTATAGACTAATCAGGACCCACCGAGCGGCGGAAGTCAGCGAGAAAATCACCCCTCACCTTCAAGAATTGATTGATGAAGGTGGCGGCCAATTGAGGGGTTTCCCCTGTCGGATACTCAGCCCTGACCAGTCCGGGATGTAGCGCAAATACATCTCTCCCATGACCAGCAGGGTAGGGTTCATTCGCACCCAATTTGCCAAAGGACATGCCAGAGATAGACTTAGAGAGGTCTCACTCCATTGCGCGGTGTACCGACGTGTGCTGCAGATACGCCAAGGGGTACATCCTCTCCATATTGGAAAGGAAGAACCTCTTGTCCCCAATCTGGCAGAGCCATTTGTAGTCTCCGTCATATAATACCCTATTGTCCTCATTAATGGCATCGCCGAAAAAGAAGTCAGGTTTCTTCAGTACGATATGGGTGTCAGACTCAAACGCCCATTGGTCATAATCTCCCAGAAGGTCAGCATACTAGGATTATTGAGCCTGTCTCGACGCTCCTTTAATTTCGGCTAAAGCAGCCTCTGGGAGCACGAACGTAAGGTTTGGGTCAGCACCACCTACATGTCCAAAGTGACACTTTTTGGACAGAGAATTTGAGGAGTATCGCACTGCAAAAAGGACAACACGACAGTCAGAAACCTGAAAAATGTCTAAGTTTTGAAGCTCAGACGCAAGGTTCAGCGCAGAACCGTGTCTAATGACTAAAACGCGGAGCTCGACGAAACCCGTGTCTAAACTCAAAGACGCGAGGCTCACACGCATCCTGCATTTGAAAATTCACAACTTAGAAATTTCTCTAAGTGTTGGACTCAGACGCGAAACTCAATGAAACCCATGTCAAACCTCAGAGACACGAGGTTCACATGAAATCTATATCTGAACTCCCCAACTTAGAAAAATTCTCTAAGTGTTAGGACCAAACGCAAGGCTCAACGAAGCCCACATTCAACAAACAGACACAGACTCAAGCTGATGAAACGAAGACGCGGAGGTCGTCAAACCCGCATCTTGCCTATCAGTGCAAGAGTCGCGTCTGAAAATCAAACACGGGCGTGAGCCTCGCGTTGGCGGTTCAAATCTTAACAGTTAAGATAACTCTTCAAGTTCTTTAATGGTGAAAACCAATTCAAATGGTTTTATTACCTAAATGGGGGCCTCCTGCATAGAGAAACCACCCATTCGAGCCTCTGGAGCGACAGTGCTCGAGGACGAAGCCACAGATTAGTCTTTGGGGCCATCTCGACCGTGAATTCTATATAAAGACAAGAAAGAAGAAGAAACTCTAAGCTTTTCTTATTCTTGAAAACTCTTGACGCGGAGTTCAAACGAAGAAGAAAAGAGTCTAATGATGACTCTTGAAAGACTGCGTCATTTTATAGACACAGTAATCCACCGACATACACGGCCCATATCTCAAGGCCAATTGTCACTAGACGCGTGGCAACGCGCCACGCGTCTCGAACGCGAACCTCATGTGTTAAGAGAACAGTGTCTCTTCAAGCTCCGTCAGACATGTGGTAATGCACCCAGAATGCGAGTCTCGCATTTAACATAGCCGCGTCTCTCTAGCAAAAAGAGAGATGCATCTTTACCTTGAAGTCTGCATTACTTCAACAAAGTGAGAGTCGCGTCTCCACTCTGAAGACTGTATCTCTTCAGTATTCTATGCCCGCGTCTTGACAAAATAAGAGAGTTATGCCTCTATTTCCAGCGAGAGCTGCGTCTCTACTATGAAGCAAGACTGCGTTTGGTAATGCTCAATGTCGCGTTTCTACATCAAGTGAAAGGTGTGTGTTCACTTTGAAGGAAACTCGCACCTTGGAAACACAACAGAGCCGCGTCTCTTCAATAATGAAAAGTCTGCGTCTCTACCTCGAAGTCTGCGTCACTTCAACGAAATGAGAGCTGCATCTTCATTTCAATGTTCGCATCTCTCCAATGAGTGAGAATCGCACTTCTACTTTAGACGAGGTCCGCGTCTCCAAAACAATATGACCTTTGCGTTTATAAAAACCCTGTGTTCAGTCTTTACTTTCGCAATCAGTTCAACTGTACATTGGCGAAAGCAGATGATTATTCCCCTGGTTCAACTGTACACCAACAAATAGCTCAGAGCACCGAAAAGGTCTAGACTGCGTATCCAGACACTCACGATGATCATCACTGGTAACCTTAAAGAGTTTAACAGTACACTCACAAAGACCAAGATCTAGACAAGATCGAGCTCACAGTATCTCAAAAGATTGCCAGTCCAATCTTGAGAGCTTGCTGCCAGAGAAAAAATTCAAAGTAAATCAAAACCCGTCTCAGTCAACCGCGGAGTTTTGAAAACTTTGGAGAGGGTTCTGTAGACTGTCTGAAATTCACTAAAGACAAGTCATCAGATAGAATGGTTTATACTTCAGACACGAGGCTAATTAAAGCCATTCACTGCAATGCCAAAACGCAGAGTTTGAAGCACGCGTCACAACATTACTACAATGTCAAAACGCGAGGCTCGAAACTCGCGTCCCAGCATCACTGCAATGCCAAGACGCAGAGCTTGAAGGCCGCGTCCTATCATCACCGCAGTGTCAAAACGCGAGGCTCAAAATTCGTGTGTCAGCATCACTGCAATGCTAAGATGCAGGGTTCGAAGCCCGCCGTGTCTCAGCAGAGCTCAAAGCCCGCTTCTAGTAAGGCTCGAAGATCGCGTCTAACAAGGCTCGAAGCCCGTGTCCAGCAAAGGAGCCCTGCGTCTCAGTTGTAACTACCCTCATTACTGGGTCAATTACTGCCCACGTAATGAGGGAAATTAACTCCCATTATGGAGGATTTTTACGGGACAGTTTTACCCCTACAACGCCTATAAATAGCTCAGTTTGCTTTTGAAGAGGGGTCGGTCGAACTTGGTCAAGTTTAGTCGAAATTTTCAGCTGAGAAATACTAAAAAAGAGTTAAACTCTTCTACCAACTTGTTGAGTCCAAGTTTCTTGCCTATATCTCTTTGAGATTCCATTAGATAGAAGTTGTGCTACCCCGTCGTGATCCGAGGGGAAGATTCCCATAAGAGCTTGACGTTCACCTAGTCAGCGAAAAATAAGATTCACTTTCTATCGCTAAATAAAGAACCCAGCTTTAAACAAAGGGGATATCTAATCATTCTCCCCTCTTTTGTAATCGGATTGTTGATCCGTTGTAATTTTCTTTACAATCAAACAAAGAATTTACAGGCTTTCAATTTTTTTTGAGAAACACTAACATATGTCACTAGTCTGGTTTGTTATTATTAACCTAACTAATGTAGTACTAAGCTGTGTTCCATACCACAGTTGTTTTCCTACATATCAAATAAGATTATCGTTGTTGTAACTGCCTGCCAATGTAGTGCATGTGTTTTAAAAGGGTACCGTGCTTGCCTGATACCATGGACTAACATTTCTTGCACTGAACCAGGATGGACCGCAAGGCCCTAATAACTGAAGACCACACCCCCACACAAAAGAATAACTGGTGTGGCGTCGTAGTCCGGGCATAGTCCTAATAACTGAGAACTGAATAACTGAATAACTAGGTAGTCAGTACTACCTTTGTTCCCCATGGTGGAACCTAAACTTGGTATACCATACCTCCCTTCCAAAATACACGACACGCATCATTAGGCAATTATCCATGTTCCCTGGGTTATGGTGTTTTTTTATAACAAGCAATAATACATGTTATTATTAAAGATGATCTAGTGACTGGATATCTCTAACAAATAACGAACTGGTATGGATCTCTAGATCATCTCATACGTCGGTCTTTGAATCGCTAGTGTATCGGGTCCACAGTGAACACTATGAAATCACCTAGAGGGAGGGTGAATAGATGATAATGCTAATCAATGCACAAATTTAAAATGATATGATGCAACGATCACTCGTAACAAGATTAAGAGCCGAATATCCCGTGAAGGGCTCTGAACTCCTTCCTCGTGATTCCTCTAAATAAGAGTTTGAGGTGCGCAATGCAATCTTGTTGTGAGAGTATTGATCGACAATATAATAATGAATGGAAAGCAAGTAAATAACACAAATAAACCAATCGTAAACACTGAGATTTGTTTCGAGGTTCGAGCACCCAACTCTACGTCCCCGCCTTCACCCAGAAGGATTTTCGAACCACTATAACTTTCACAAAGAATTACAACCACAAGGAGTATCCAACTCCTCAATCACACTCCTCTAGTCCAGAGGTAGTGGAGCCACAAATACAATAATATCTTGGTGATGAAAAGACCACAAACTCTCTTTTGAAAAAAATTTCCCTTACAAAAACCCTAGAGAATAATGTATATGATTGAAGATCAAGTTTTGTAAGTAAAAAATAAAATAAAATTGAAGAGAGTTTTGAATCAAAAACTTAAGAGAAAAGAGAGAATTTTGAGCACAAAAACTGAGAGCAAAAACTTCTTTTGAATAGACTCAAACTTTGATTTCTTTTGCAAAAATTATTGTGTTCTTCTCAACCCTAATCATCCCTATTTATAGGATAAAGGTAGGGATTAAAAGGTAAACTGTTATTATGATTAATCAGGAAAGATTAGACCCAAATCCAGCCTTAAAATTCGTTTAGAGAAGAAAAACACGTTTTAAAACGTGTTTAAAAAACTAGCCGTTTAGGCTGAAAAATAGCTCACGGTCGACCGGCCGGTCGACCGATTTTCAAAAATATATGATCGTTGCCAGCCCATGGTCGACCGCCCGGTCGACCGTCCCAAACAGAGACTAAGGTGCTTTCAGTCGGCCGAAGCTCGGTCGACCGACATGGGGTCCGGTCGACCGCCCGGTCGACCGGGTAACGTGCACACATGCATACACCCAACGGTCAGAAGTGCGGTCGACCGTTCTGACCTGAAACAGAGCCGGTCGACCGCAACAGGTCAAAACTGTTTTATATTTGAGAATGTTTTTGAAGATCTAATAATTTTCAAAAATAATTTTTGTCAAGACTTAGTACACTATATAAAATAGAGTTTGCAAATATTAAAATAGGTTTATAGAAATATTTTATATAAAGGAGAAATATCTTTTGAAAATCATGTGCAAAAACTTGTGTGTGGGGAATATTGAGCTTCAACACTATACACTATCTTTTAACAAACTAAAAATATAAAAACTAGAAAAAGAAGTCTCCGAGCCGCGTTACCCAAGCTAGAGCCTCCTCTCCTATGAAAACGTCCTCTTGCGTCATTTACCTATCAACATGCTTTTAGCGCCATTATCCTTGCAATATGCTTAAAAAAAGCCATCAAGACTAGTACAAACCTGAAACTCATTCTAAAATAACTTATTAGTACCAAATAGCTTCTATGAGTTTTGTTATCATCAAAACTTAAACAAATAGAGAGTGTAACCTTTTGGGCTAACAATCTTCCCCTTTTTGATGATGACAAAACATATAGGTTATAACACAAGATATAAATGAGAGGTAAAAATTTCTCCTCAAATAATGCTATATTAAACAAGTATAAAATAATTTATTATGAGAGAATTTTTGAAAGAAAGCAACCATAAAACACCAAATCAACCATCAACCATAAAACACCAAATCATAAACCAAACCATAAAACACATAAAACACCAAATCATAAACCAAACCATAAAACACAGATTTCTCCCCCTTTTTGTCATACATCAAAAAGGGATATGTTAGTAAGAAAACTTCCTTATTCAACAACATAAACATTTAGTTCACCACATATAAAAGAAAATCTATTATAGTCAAGTGGTTTAGTGAAAATATCGGCAGGTTGAAAATCGGAAGAAACATAATCAATATCAATATCACCTTTCTCAAAATAATCTCTAAGGAAGTGATATCGAATCTCAATGTGCTTTGTCTTACTATGTTGATTTGCATTCTTAGTCATATGAATAGTACTAGTATTATCACAAAATATTTTTATATGATCATAATGCAAATCATAATCAAGGAGAGTATGTTTCATCCAAAGGACTTGAGCACAACAAGCCCCCGCCGCAACATACTCCGCCTCGGCGGTTGAGAGGGCTACCGAATTTTATTTCTTGGAAGACCATGAAACAAGACAATTACCAAGAAATTGACATGTTCTACTAGTACTCTTCCTATCCACTCTACAACCGGCATAGTCGGCATCCGAAAAACTTGTCATTGAGAATTCTCCAGTTTTCGGATACCAAAGACCCATTCCAATAGTGCCCTTAACATAACGAATAATGCGTTTTACCGCAATTAAATGAGATTCTTTGGGACAAGATTGGAATCTAGCACAAAGACACACACTAAAATAATATCCGGCCTACTAGCCGTTAAATACAACAAGCTACCAATCATTCTTCTATACAATTTTATATCAACACACTTACCTTGGTCATCCTTATCAAGCTTGGTGGTAGTGGCCATGGGAGTGTTGCAAATTTTTGAGTCTTCAAGCCCAAATTTCTTGATGAGTTCCTTGGAGTACTTGGCTTGACATATGAAAATCCCACACGCATTTGCTTGATTTGGAGTCCAAGAAAATAGTTCAATTCACCCATCAATGACATCTCAAATTCACGTTGCATACATTGTTCAAACTCCTTAATAAAGTAACTCATTAGTAGAACCAAAAATTATATTATCATCATATATTTGAACTATAAGAATGTCACTCTCAACATGTTTAGTAAATAATGTGGTGTCTACTTTGCCTTTAACAAAATCATTTGAAAGAAGAAAACTAGAAAGCCTTTCATACCAAGCTCTTAGAGCTTGTTTTAAACCATACAATGCTTTATCAAGTTTGAAAACAAAATTTGGATGCACATGATCCACATAACCGGGAGGTTGTTCAACATAAACTTTCTCATCAATAAAACCATTTAAAAATGCACTTTTTACATCCATTTGAAAATGTTTAAAATTTTTATAAGATGCATAAGCTAGTGTGATCTGTATGGCTTCTAGCCGTGCTACGGGTGCAAAGGTCTCCTCAAAGTCGATTCCTTCAACTTGAGTGTAAGCTTGGGCCACTAACCTAGCCTTATTCCTAATAACATTTCCTGACTCATCCAACTTGTTCCTAAAAATCCACTTAGTACCAATTATTGGCCTATCATAGGGTCTAGGAACAAGGGGCTAAACTTAGTTACGCTCAAATTGATTGAGCTCTTGCATAGCTAGCAACCAATATGAGTCACCCTCGGCTTCAAGGATATTTTTGGGTTCAAAATGAGATATGAATGAAAAATTTTCACACAAATCATGGAGTTTGGAGCGAGTGGTTACCCCCTTTGATACATCACCTATGATGAGATCTTTGGGATGATTTGAGGCGTATCTCCAATCTTTAGGAAGTGGTTGTGATTGTTCCACTTCATCCTTTTGAACTTCACCAATAGGTTCTTACTTGTCATCTTGGATGGGTGAGTCCTTCAAGGATATTTTCTCCATGTCCTCACCTAATGAGTCAATCTCTACAACATTCTCAACAATAGCATTAGATTCTTCAAATTTAACATGCATAGATTCTTCAATAGTATGAGATGATCTATTGAACACTCTATATGCTTTGCTAGTACTAGAATAGCCAACAAAGATTGCTTCATAAGTCTTAGCATCAAATTTACCCAAATTATCTTTAGTGTTCAAAACAAAACACTTGCATCCAAAAACTTTAAAGTATGAAACATTTGGTTTTCTTAAATGATAAATTTCAAAAGAGGTTTTGAAAGTATTTTTACACAAATAAATACGGTTTGATATGTAGCATGCGGTGTTTACGGCCTCGACCCATAAGTATTGAGGGAGCCCATATTCACTTATCATAGTCCTAACCATTTCTTGAAGAGTTCTATTCTTCCTCTCAACTACTCCATTTTGTTGTGGAGTTCTAGGACATGACATTTCATGCTTAATTCCCTTTTCATCACAATAAGTCATGAAGAGTTGGTTGACAAACTCACCACCTCTATCACTTCATATCCGTAAAATCAAAAATCCTTTTTCTTTTTCAACCCTCTTTCGAAAAATCTTAAAATGTGAAAAAGTTTGATCTTTATGCTCCAAAAAGAAAACCCAAGTGAAACGAGAGAAATCATCGACTAAAACAAAGACATATCTATTTCAATTTAAGCTTTTAGTTTTAGTTGGTACAAAAAGATCCATGTGAATCAATTCTAAAGGCCTAGATGACATGATATCCTTGATTGGTTTGAAAGAAGACTTGGTTTGTTTTCCAAGTTGGCACGCATCACAAATGCGGTCTTTTTCAAACTTCAAATAAGGAATACCCTTCACAAATTCCTTAGAATTAATTCTAGCAAGGTGATCAAAAGATGCATGTCCTAATCTTCTATGCCATAACCATGAAATTTCATCAAAAGTATTTAAACATTTAGTAGAACAATCCAAATTAAGCATGTCAATAATATAGACATTATTTTCACGAAATCCAGTAAGAATACGATTATTGGTTTTACAATCAAAAATTTTGCAAGAAGATTCATCAAACACAACTTTGAGACCACGATCACATAGTTGACTAATACTAAGCAAGTTATGTTTAAGCCCATCAACAAGAACAATATTTTCAATTAAAGGAGATGCACCAATCTTAATGTTACTTATACCGACGATGATGCCCTTGAAGTCATCTCCGAAGGTGACGGTGCCACCTTCAACGTACCTTGATATGGTTGTAAAATTATTGATGTCCCATGTCATATGCCTTGAACAACCACTATCAAGGTACCACCGCTCCTTACGTCTTGGAGTCTTGGTGTGTACCTATATCAAATGATTTAAGACTTGATTTTGGTACCCAAATTTTCTTGGGTCCTAAAGCGTTAGTGTTTCGAACCCACATAAGATTATTTGTACTATTTATATGATCATAGTAAAATTTAGCTAAATGGCCATTCCGGCCACAATAAGTACATTTATAAATTCTTCTATATTTAAAAGCATAATTAGCATGGGTAGTTTTAGCATGATTGACATGTGATGTGTTGGCATAATGAACATGTGAAGTTTTGGCATGAGATGTTTTATCATTTTTAGCATGTGGAGTATGCATATGCTTCTTTGAAAATATTTCTTCTAATTTAGTATTGTTAAAAGCACATTCTTTTAAAATATTTTCCAAATCATTGATTTTAGTTTTTAACATGGAAAATTCATTTTCATCAATTTTAGGATATTTTACAAGCAACTCTATAGGCATCAAAATCTCTTTGTGTTGAAATAAGATTAGAAGATAGTTCATCCTTTTCTTTTGAAGAAATGGCAAGTTGATTTTTAAGTATTTCAATTTCGTTTTTCAATTTTGAACACTCTTCCTTTTTATCATCAAAACTTTCTGAAAGTTCAACGAAAGCATGTACTAACAATTCTCTACTTATTTCACTTCATCATCAAGTGGTTGGGTAGTTACCTTAGGTGTGTTTGCCATGAAACACATATTTGTCGTGTCGACTTCATATTCGGATTTACTTTCCAAATCCCAAGTGGCTTTGTACACCTTCTTTTCAACCGACTTCTTTTGCTTCAAGGAGGAGGATATCTTTTTCTTGAAATCTGGACAATCGGCCATGATGTGTCCGGGTTTTCGACAGTTATAGCATATGATCCTTTTCTCCTCCTTCCCTTCCCATCGCCTTCTATAGTTGAGCTTATTCTTGCGGTACTTCTCTTTACATTTCTCACATGAAGAGATAGCTCTTCATTATCTTCTTCATCTTTTTCATCATCGTAGTTGGTGGAGGAAGACTTGAAAGATATAGACTTTTTCTTTTGAGGTACCGCATCTTCTCTAGCCTTCTTCTCCATCTCATGAGTCTCAAGATTTCTAATAAGACTTATAAGCTCCATCTCATCTTTGTCATTCAACTCCTTCAAGGTGGTAGCTTTGATTTCCCATGACGAAGGAAGAGCACGAATCACCTTACGCACCTTTTGGTCGTTGCTTATTTCATCACCTAGAGAAGAAAGAGCATTTGTAATCTTAGTAAACTTGGTAATCATATCATCAATAGATTCATCTTCTAGCATTTTAAAACTTTCATATTGGGAACACAAAAGATCTATTTTAGCTCTCTTGACTTGTAATGTTCCCTCGTGAGTGACCAATAAGTGTTGCCAAATCTCATAGGCAGATTTGCAATGGATAACCCGTGTTAAGTCATCCTTATTCAAAGCTAAAAGTAGGGCATTTTGAGCCTTTGAATTAGCATCAAATTCCTTGAAGGTAAGTTCGGACCAAGTGTCCTCCTCACTTTCGGGTCTATTATAAGGCTTGGTCAAAGACTTAGCAACTAGACTACCTAGAGATTATAGAAAAATGGTCATCCTAACTTTCCATATGGAAAAGTTGAGTCCATCAAATTTGGGAGGGGTCTTAATGTTATCGGCCATCTTTACTAGTGAATGAATGAAGATATGAAAATAGTGATTAGCAAATTTAGGATCTCTCTAAGGATGTGAAGCCAAAAACTAGAGCCCTAGCTCTGATACCAATTGAAATCACCTAGAGGGGGGTGAATAGGTGATAATGCTAATCAATGCACAAATTTAAAATGATATGATGCAACGATCACTCGTAACAAGATTAGAAGCCGAATACCCCGGAAGGGCTCTGAACTTCTTCCTCGTGATTCCTCTAAATAAGAGTTTGAGGTGCGTAATGCAATCTTGTTGTGAGAGTATTGATCGACAATATAATAATGAATGGAAAGCAAGTAAATAACACAAATAAATCAATCACAAACACTGAGATTTGTTTCGAGGTTCGAGCACCCAGCTCTACGTCCCCGCCTACACCCAGAAGGATTTTCGAACCACTATAACTTCCACAAAGAATTACAACCACAAGGGAGTACCCAACTCCTCAATCACACTCCTCTAGTCCAGAGGTAGTGGAGCCACAAATACAATAATATCTTGGTGATCAAAAGACCACAAACTCTCTTTTGAAAAACTTTTCCCTTACAAAAACCCTAGAGAATAATGTATAGGATTGAAGCTCAAGTTTTGTAAGTGAAAAATAAAATAAAATTGAAGAGAGTTTTGATTCAAAAACTTCAGAGAAAAGAGAGAATTTTGAGCACAAAAACTGCTAGCAAAAACTTCTTTTGAATAGACTCAAACTTTGATTTCTTTTGCAAAAATTGTTGTGTTCTTCTCAACCCTAATCATCCCTATTTATAGGATAAAGGTAGGGATTAAAAGGTAAACTGTTATTATGATTAATCAGGAAAGATTAGACCCAAATCAAGCCTTAAAATTCGTTTAGAGAAGAAAAACACGTTTTAAAACGTGTTTTAAAAACTAGCCGTTTAGGCTGAAAAAGCTCACGGTCGACTGGCCGGTCGACCGGTTTTCAAAAATATATGACCGTTGCCAGCCCACGGTCGACCGCCCAGTCGACCGTCCCAAACAGAGACTAAGGTGCTTTCAGTCGGCCGAAGCTCGGTCGACCGACATGGAGTCCGGTCGACCGCCCGATCGACCGGGTAACGTGCACACATGCACGTACCCAACGGTCAGAAGTGCGATCGACCGCCCGGTCGACCGTTCTGACCTGAAACAGAGCCGGTCGACCGTCCGATCGACCGCAACAGGTCAAAACTGTTTTATATTTGAGAATGTTTTTGAAGATCTAATAATTTTCAAAAATAATTTTGGTCAAGACTTAGTACACTATATAAAATAGAGTTTGCAAATATTAAAATAGGTTTATAGAAATATTTTATATAAAGGAGAAATATTTTTTGAAAATTATGTGCAAAAACTTGTTTGTGGGGAATATTGAGCTTCAACACTATACACTATCCTTTAACAAACTAAAATATAAAAATTAGAAAAAGAAGTCTCCGAGCCGCGTTACGCTAAGTTAGAGCCTCCTCTCTTATGAAAACGTCATCTTGCGCCATTTACCTATCAACATGCTTTTAGCGCCATTATCCTTGCAATATGCTTAAAAAAAGCCATCAAGACTAGTACAAACCTGAAACTCATTCTAAAACAACTTATTAGTACCAAATAGCTTCTATGTGTTTTATTATCATCAAAACTTAAACAAATAGAGAGTGTAACCTTTTGGACCAACACACTAATCTGAATCTCATGTTACCATGTTCTGATCACGCAAACGAGTCCGAATCGCTGCACCACGCAACCATACACAGAGAGAGTGGAATTAACACCCACACAAAACACACTAGCACATGTGCGCACTTACACATGTACGCCACACGTGCATACACACACGTACAATACAAACATAGGATACACTCATATATACACAACAAACATGCACACCTCCATGCACATGTGCTCCCAAACACCCAAATAACACACACTTATAAAATAATACACATATTAATATGCATACGCTCTTCATTAGTATACACAAGTATACATACATACTTATATACACTATATATACACATATTAATTAAAAACATCTAAATATATACATATTACACACAATCATATACACATTCCCAACATGTAAATATTTACATAACTCATAATATAAACACACATGAGAGAGATTAACTCACAGCCAACATTGTCGGAGCTCTGGCGGATCTCGCGGAGGAGATCGGTGATGAGTTCGGGCTCCGGTGGAGGTCACGGAAGAGATGGAGTGCTCCAGCGGTGGTTCTGAGGTACTCACGCTCGACGACGAAGGAGAAGGAAAGCTAAGGCTCAGCTCTGGGCTGTTGGGCGCCTTGCATAGGCTCAGCCAAGGGGACTTGGCATGCATAGGTGCTCGGTTGTGAAGCCTCACGGCAAAGGATGTGTGTGGCCTGTACCCACGAGGTCTGCCAGCAGACCAGTGGAGGCAGGGGACTACAAGGGTTGTGGGGGTATTGCACAAGGGGTCTCGGCCAGTGCAGAGGGGAGGCACGGCAGCAGGGGTGTACGACAAGGATATGGTCATGGCCAGAGCGCAGTGCGGCCTGGAGGGGGAGCTCAGGTGTGAAGGTTGGTTGTGGTCCTGGTGATGCGAGGATGGAGGAGGGGTGCAAAGACAACGAGTGATGGGGGTTATACGTGATGGTGAAGGAGGCCTGGGGGATCCGGGTTGCGTGCTGCCATGGGGCTCGTTATGAAAGAAGGAGATAGGTGTTGGCCTGGTGCGGCAGCAGGGCAAGCTACTGTGGATCTGCGGCATGGATGTTGATCTCGGCCTACCAAGGAAGAGCACGATATGGAGATGGATGTATGCGCCTAAGGGGAGGGAGCTCGGCAGGCTAGGAGGAGAGGGGTGCAGGCCGCCAAGGAAGGGGTGCTCCAGGCCTGGCTCCGAGCTCGATTGGAGAGAAAGCTCGGGAATGGATCTGTGCGGTAGGGAGAAGCCACTGGTTACAGCCATGGGGTAATTGTGAGTGGCCTTGATGCACAGCGTCATGAGGAAGAGGGTATGCTGCCGGCGATCGGAGGGTGGTGCGTGGCTCCGGCACTGCTGAAGAGAGGGTGCAATGGGGACTCAGAGCTGATGGAGAGGAGAAGGGCACAATCTGGCCTGGAGTGTAAGAGGGGTCTCGGTTGTGCCTTGGGAGGTGTAGTGCAGTCATGGGTGTGTTGCGGGCTACGGTGCAGTTGTTGTGGATCACGGCCAAGAGGAGAGGAGCCCGGATACGGTTGGGAGGAGATTGGATAGCCCTGAGGAGGGGGGCCTCGGCCAGGCCATAGAGGAATCGACCAGATCTGGGGAGATGGCGGAGGCAAGGATGGGCTCGGCCATGGGACATTCATGGCCTGGGCTAGAGTTGGACGGTGGGAGGTAATTAAGGAGGAGGTGCTGCCGGGGTTGATCTGTCGTGGCCAGGGAAGGGGGCTGGGTGCTGGAAGAGGCAGAGATAGGAACAACAACCAGGGAAGGTGCTTGCTACCCGTGGTTCTCGGTAAGGGAGGAGAAAGCTCGGTTGCTATGGGCTGCAGATCAGAGGAGATGAGAGATGGTACACAACATGAGGGGGAGAGGGTGTTCGCAAGCCTGCGACCTGGCCATGGGGGAAGGTCCCGGTGGGTTGTGCTCGGGTCTGCAGGTGAAGAGGGCTCCAGGCTGTATTGTGCGCGAGGAGGAGATGCGGCTGTAAGGGGGAGTGTCGCTGTTGTTGAGGGAGATTGGGAGGAAGGGATAGGACTAGGGTTTGGTTTTGGATAAATAGATGATTAGGAGAATATATATAGGGGTGGATAATGGGTTTTGGGTATATTGAGTAATGGGTATAGGTTAATGGGTAAATCATGGATTAATAGGTAATATGTATGGGTATTAGATTTTGGGTTAGATAATGGGTATAGATTATGATATAGGGTAAATGGGTAGGGAACATAGAAATAAAAAATGCTACTACTAAATTAATAATAGTACTAATATTAACAACAACAATTAACCATAACATTAATAATTATACCAATAACATTACATAATAATAAATAATAATAAACATTAATAACAACGATTAATAACACTCTTAATACTAACAACAATAAAAATAATAATAATAACACTAGTAATATTAATAACTATAATAATCTCAATAAAATAATAAGTCATAATTACTACTAATAATAACAATTTATTTTGGTCCCGAAATGATACCAATTGTAGGATCTAAAATATACGTCAATACTCAAACAAATATATTGTTGGCCCAAATAGTTACACTCTCCAATTGTTTAAAGTTTTGATGATAACAAAACACATAGAAGCTATATGGTACTAATAAGTTGTTTAGAATGAGTTTCAGGTTTGTACCAATTATGATGGCCATTGCTTAGCTATTGCAAAGTTTTCAAAGTTTTTGGTGCTAATAGGGAAAATGGCGCAAGAGAAAGTGTTCATTGAAGAGAAGGCTCTAGCATGGCTCAAAGACTTCATTGTGACTCAGAGACTTCATTATTTGTTTTTAGTTTTATAGTTTGTTAAAGAATAGTGAATAGGTTTGAAGCTCAAATTCCTACACATAAGTTTTTGCGCACATGTCTTTTCTAAAAGTTTCTCCTATATATATATACAAAATATTTTTAAATATATTTTATTACTTACAAACTCTATTGTGTGTATTATACCTAGTTTTTATCAAAACTATTTTGAAAACTATCAAGATCTCTTCAAAACCTTTTCCAAAATTCAGTTTTTGACCTGATGCGGTCGACCGGCCAGTCGACCGACTTTGTTTCAGGTCAGATCGGTCGACCGATCGGTCGACCGGACTTCTGACTGTTGGGTGCGTGCATGTGTGCACGTTTCCCGGTCGACCGGGCGGTCGACCGGATCCCATTTCGGTCGACTGACCTTCGGCCGACTGAAAGTCATCAACTCTCTGTTTGTTTCGATCGACCGTGGGCCTGCAACGACTTTATTTTCGGCCGGACCGAGGCTGGATTTCAGCCTTAACGGCTATATTTTAAAACATGATTTAATCGTGGGTTTTTCTCTAAACGAGTTTAGGGGCTGGTTTTTGGGTCAAATATTTCCTAATTACCATTGTATTAGTTTACTCTTTAAACCCTAGCTCTATCCTATAAATAGGGATGATTAGGGTTGTGGGAATTACAACAAGCATTTGCAAAAATATTCAAAGTTTAAAGTCTTTCAAAAGAGTTTTGTTCTCTGTTTTTGTGCTTAAAAATCTCTCTTTTCTGAAGTTTTTGATTCAAAACTCTCTCAAATTTCATTTTCTTTTTCACTTACAATACTTGAGCTTCAATCCTACACATTGTTCTATAGGGTTTTTGTAAGGGAAAAAGATTTTTCAAAAGAGGGTTTGTGGTCTTTTGATCACCAAGAGATACTTGTATTTGTGATTGAGGAGTTGGGTGCTTCGGTATGGTTGTAACTCTTTATGAAAGTTATAGTGGTTGGAAATCCTTCTGGGTGGAGGCGGGGACGTAGAGCTGGGTGCTCGAACCTCGGAAAAATTCTTTGTGTTTGCGTTTGGTTTACTTGCTTCATTTACTTGCTTTATATTCATTGTTATATTTACTTGCTCCATATTCATTGCTTCATAATCATTGCTATATTGTCGATCAATACTCACACAACAAGATTTCATTGTGCACCTCAAACTCTTATCTAGAGGAATCACGAGGAAGGAGTTCAGAGCCCTTCGCGGGGTATTCGGCTTCTAGTCTTGTTCCGGGTGATCGTTGCATCACAACTTTTTAATTTGGGCATTGATTAGCATTATCACCTATTCACCCCCCTCTAGGTAATTTCAATTGGTATCAGAGTTAGGACTCTAGTTTTTGGCTTCACGTCCTTAGAGAGATCCTAAAAATTTGCTAATCACTATTTACATACTTTCACTAGTAAAGATGGCCGACAACATTAAGACCCCTCCCAAATTTGATGGACTCAACTTCCCCATTTAGAAAGTTAGGATGACTATTTTTCTTCAATCTCTAGGTAGTCTAGTTGCTAAGTCCTTAACCAAACCTTTTATTAGACCCGACAGTGAGGAGAACACTTGGTCCGAACTTACCTCCAAGGAATATGAGGCTAATTCTAATTCTCAAAATTCCCTTCTCATCGCCTTGAATGAGGATGATCTTACACGGGTTATACACTGCAAATCTGCCTATGAGATTTGGCAACACTTATTGGTCACTCATGAGGGGACATCACAAGTCAAGAGAGCCAAAATAGATCTCTTGCGTTCCCAATATGAAAGTTTTAAAATGATTGAAGATGAGTCTATTGATACTATGATTACCAAGTTTACTAAGATTACCAATGCTCTTTCTTCTCTAGGTGATGATATAAGCAATGACCAAAAGGTGCGCAAAGTGATTCGAGCTCTTCCTTCTTCATGGGAGATCAAGGCTACCACCTTAAAGGAGTTGAATGATAAAGATGAGATGGATCTCATAAGTCTTATTGGAAACCTTAAGACTCATGAGAAGGAGAAGAAGGCAAGAGAAGAAGCGGTACCTCAAAAGAAGAAGTCCATAGCTTTCAAGTCTTCCTCTTCCAACTACAATGATGAAGAAGATGAAGAAGATGATGAAGAGCTATCTTTTTTTGTAAGAAATGCAAAGAGAATATACCGCAAGAATAAGCTTAATTATAGAAGACAAATGGAAGGGAAGGAGGAGAAAAGAATCATATGCTTCAACTGTCGGAAACCTGGTCACATCATGGCGGATTGCCCCGATTTCAAGAAAAAGATGATCTCCTCCTTGAAGCAAAAGATGCTGGTTGAAAAGAAGGTATACAAAGCTACTTGGGATTCGGAAAGTGAATCCGAAGATGAGGTCGACACGGCAAATATGTGTTTCATGGCAAACACACCCAAGGTAACATCTCAATCACTTGATGTTGAAAATGAAATAAGTAGAGAAATGTTAGATCATGCTTTTATTGAACTTTCAGAAAGTTATGATGATAAAAAGGTAGAGTGTTCAAAATTGAAAAAGGAAGTTGAGATGCTTAAAATCAACTTGCAATTGTTTCAAAAGAAAAGGAAGAAATTTCTTCTAATCTTATTTCAACTAAAAGAGAATTTGATGCTTATAAAGTTGCTTGTAAAGCTAAATTTCCAAAAATTGATGAAAATGAATTATCCTTGTTAAAAGCTAAAATCAATGATTTTGGAAATGTTTTAAAAGATTGTGCTTTTAATACTAATAAATAGAGGAAATGTTTTCTAAGAAGCACACTCCACATGCTAAGAATGATAAAACAACCCATGCTAAAAATTCTCATACTCATCATGTCAACACTTCACATAACACTCATGTTAAAACTATTCATGCTCACAATTCACATGTTCGTAAGCCACACACACATTATGCATTTAAATATGGAAGAGTTTATAGATGTACTTATTGTGGTCGGAATGGCCATTTAGCTAAATTTTGCTATGATCAAATAAATAGGACAAATAATCTTGTGTGGGTTCGTGACACTAACACTTTAGGACCCAAGAAAATATGGGTACCAAAATCAAGTCCTAAATTATTTGATGTAGGTACACACCAAGGCTCCAAGACATAAGGAGCGGTGGTACCTTGATAGTGGTTGTTCAAGGCATATGACATGGGATATCAACAACTTCACAACCCTATCAAGGTACGTTGAAGGTGGCAGCGTCACCTTCGGAGATGACTCCAAGGGCACCATCATCGGTATAGGTAATATTCAAATTGGTGCATCTCCTTTAATAGAAAATGTTGTTCTTGTTGATGGACTTAAACATAATTTGCTTAGTATAATTCAACTTTGTGATCGTGATCTTAAAGTTGTGTTTGATGATTCTTCTTACAAAATTTTTGATTGTAAAACCAATGATTGCATTCTCGCCGGATTTCGTGATAATAATGTCTATATTATTGACATGCTTAATTTGAATTGTTCTACTAAATACTTGAATGCTTTTGATGAGATTTCTTGGCTTTGGCATAGAAGATTAGGACATGCATCTTTTGATCACCTTACTAGAATTAATTCTAAGGAATTGGTGAAGGGTATACCTTGTTTGAAGTTTGAAAAAGACCGCATTTGTGGTACGTGCCAACTTGGGAAACAAACCAAGTCTTCTTTCAAACCAATCAAGGATATCATGTCAACTAGGCCATTAGAATTAATTCACATGGATCTTTTTGGACCAACTAAAACTAAAAGCTTAAATGGAAGTAGATATGTTTTTGTTTTAGTTGATGATTTTTTTCGGTTTACATGGGTTTTCTTTTTGGAACACAAAGATCAAACTTTTTCGCATTTTAAGATTTTTCGAAAAAGGGTTGAAAAAGAAAAAGGATTTTCGATTTTGAAAATAAGAAGTGATAGAGGTGGAGAGTTTGTTAACCAACTCTTCATGACTTATTGTGATGAAAAGGGAATTAAGCATGAAATGTCATGTCCTACAACTCCACAACAAAATGGAGTAGTTGAAAGAAAGAATAGAACTCTTCAAGAGATGACTAGGACTATGATAAGTGAATATGGCCTCCCTCAATATCTATGGGCCGAGGCTGTAAACACCGCATGCTACATATCAAACCGTATTTATTTGTGTAAAAATACTTTCAAAACCTCTTTGAGATTTATCATTTAAGAAAACCAAATGTGTCATACTTTAAAGTTTTTGGATGCAAGTGTTTTGTTTTGAATACTAAGGACAATTTGGGTAAATTTGATGCTAAGGCTTATGAAGCAATATTTGTTGGATATTCTAGTACTAGCAAAGCTTATAGAGTATTCAATAAATCTTCTCATACTATTGAAGAAACTATGCATGTTAAATTTGAAGAATCTAATGCTATTGTTGAGAATGTTGTAGAGATTGACTCATTAGGTGAGGACATGGAGAAAATTTCCTTGAAGGACTCACCCATCCAAGAAGAAAAGCAAGAACCCATTGGTGAAGTTCAAAAGGAAGAAGTGGAACAATCTCAACCACTTCCAAAAGATTGGAGATACGCTACAAATCATCCCAAGGATCTCATCATAGGTGATGTATCTAAAGGGGTAACAACTCGCTCCAAACTCCATGAATTGTGTGATAATTTTGCATTCATTTCTCATTTTGAACCCAAAAACATCCTCGAAGCCGAGGGTGACTCATATTGGTTGCTAGCAATACAAGAAGAGCTCAATCAATTTGAGCGCAACCAAGTTTGGCACCTTGTTCCTAGACCCCACGGTAGACCAATAATTGGTACTAAGTGGATTTTTAGGAACAAGATGGATGAGTCAGGAAATGTTATTAGGAATAAGGCTAGGTTAGTGGCCCAAGGTTACACTCAAGTTGAAGGAATCGACTTTGAGGAGACCTTTGCACCCGTAGTACGGCTTGAAGCCATACGGATTACACTAGCTTTTACATCTTTCAAAAATTTTAAACTTTTTCAAATGGATGTAAAAAGTGCATTTTTAAATGGTTTTATTAATGAAGAAGTTTATATTGAACAACCTCCCAGTTTTGTAGATCATGTTCATCCAAATTTTATTTTTAAACTTGAGAAAGCTTTGTATGATTTAAAACAAGCTCCAAGAGCTTGGTATGAAAGGCTTTCTAGTTTTCTTCTTTCAAATGATTTTGTTAAAGGCAAAGTAGACAAAATATTATTTACTAAGCATGTTGATAGTGACATACTTATAGTGCAAATATATGTTGATGATATAATTTTTGGTTCTACTAATGAGTTTCTTTGCAAGGAGTTTGAACAATGCATGCAACGTGAATTTGAGACGTCATTAATGGGTGAATTGAATTATTTCCTTGGACTTCAAATCAAGCAAATGCATGATGGGATATTCATATGTCAAGCCAAGTACTCTAAGGAACTCATCAAGAATTTGGACTTAAAGGTGCAAAGATTTGCAACACTCCCATGGCAACTACCACCAAGCTTGATAAGGATGACCAAGGTAAGTGTGTTGATATTAAGTTATATAGAAGAATGATTGGTAGTTTGTTGTATTTAACGGCTAGTAGGCCGGATATCATGTTTAGTGTGTATCTTTGTGCTAGATTTCAATCGTGTCCTAAAGAATCTCATTTAATTGCGGTAAAACGCATCATTCGTTATATTAAGGGCACTATTGGAATGGGTCTTTGGTATCTGAAAATCGGAGATTTTTTAATGACGAGTTTTTCGGATGCCGACTATGCGGGTTGTAGAGTGGATAGAAAGAGTACTAGTGGAACATGTCAATTTCTTGATAATTGTCTTGTTGCATGGTCCTCTAAGAAACAAAATTCGGTTGCCCTCTCAACCGCCAAGGCGGAGTATGTTGCGGCGGGGGCTTGTTGTGCACAAGTCCTTTGGATGAAACATACTCTCCTTGATTATGATTTGCATTATGACCATATAAAAATATTTTGTGATAATACTAGTACTATTCATATGACTAAGAATGCAAATCAACATAGTAAGACCAAGCACATTGAGATTAGATATCACTTTCTTAGAGATCATTTTGAGAAAGGTGATATTGAGATTGATTATGTTTCTTCCGATTTGTAACTTGCCGATATTTTTACTAAACCACTTGACTATAATAAATTTTCTTTTATATGTGGTGAACTTAATGTTTGTGTTATTGATTAAGAAAGTTTTTTTTTTGTCCCTTTTTGATGTATGACAAAAAGGGGAGAAATATGAATATGAGTTTTTATGTCTCATGGTTTTGCAAGTGTTTTATGTCTCATGGTTTGTTTTATACTTGTTTAATATAGCATAATTTGAGGGGAGTTTTTACCTCTCTTTTATATCTTATTGATATAGCCTATTTGTTTTGTCATCATCAAAAAGGGGAGATTGTTGGCCCAAATGGTTATACTCTCCAATTGTTTAAAGTTTTGATGATAACAAAACACATAGAAGCTATATGGTACAAATAAGTTGTTTAGAATGAGTTTCAGGTTATTACCAATTATGATGGCCATTGCTTAGCTATTGCAAAGTTTCCAAAGTTTTTGGTGCTAATAGCACAAATGGCGCAAGAGAAAGTGTTCATTGAAGAGAAGGCTCTAGCATGGCTCAAAGACTTCATTGTGGCTCAGAGACTTCATTATTTGTTTTTAGTTTTATAGTTTGTTAAAGAATAGTGAATAGGTTTGAAGCTCAAATTCCTACACACAAGTTTTTGCGCACATGTCTTTTCTAAAAGTTTCTCCTATATATATATACAAAATATTTTTAAATATAGTTTATTACTTACAAACTCTATTGTGTGTATTATACCTAGTTTTTATCAAAACTATTTTGAAAACTATCAAGATCTCTTCAAAACCTTTTTTCAAAAATTCAGTTTTTGACCTGATGCGGTCGACCGGCTGGTCGACCGACTTTGTTTCAGGTCAGATCGGTCGACCGACCGGTCGACCGGACTTCTGACCGTTGGGTGCGTGCATGTGTGCACGTTTCCCGGTCGACCGGGCGGTCGACCGGACCCCATTTCGGTCGACCGACCTTCGGCCGACTGAAAGTCATCAACTCTCTGTTTGTTTTGGTCGACCGGGCGGTCGACCGTGAGCCTGCTGGCTTTATGTTTTGAAAACCCGGTCGACCGGCCGGTCGACCGAGGCTGGATTACAGCCTTAACGGCTATATTTTAAAATATGTTTTTAAACGTGGGTTTTTCTCTAAACGAGTTTAGGGGCTAGTTTTGGGGTCAAATATTTCCTAATTACCTATTGTTTTAGTTTACTCTTTAAACCCTAGCTCTATCCTATAAATAGGGATGATTAGGGTTGTGGGAATTACAACAAGCATTTGCAAAAATATTCAAAGTTTAAAGGCTTTCAAAAGAGTTTTGTTATCTGTTTTTGTGCTTAAAAATCTCTCTCTTTTCTGAAGTTTTTGATTCAAAACTCTCTCAAATTTCATTTTCTTTTTCACTTACAATACTTGAGCTTCAATCCTACACATTGTTCTATAGGGTTTTTGTAAGGGAAAAAGATTTTTCAAAAGAGGGTTTGTGGTCTTTTATCACCAAGAGATACTTGTATTTGTGATTGAGGAGTTGGGTACTCCGGTGTGGTTGTAACTCTTTGTGAAAGTTATAGTGGTTGGAAATCCTTCTGGGTGAAGGCGGGGACGTAGAGCTGGGTGCTCGAACCTCGGAAAAATTCTTTGTGTTTGCGTTTGGTTTACTTGCTTCATTTACTTGCTTTATATTCATTGCTATATTTACTTGCTCCATATTCATTGCTTCATAATCATTGCTATATTATCGATCAATACTCACACAACAAGATTGCATTGTGCACCTCAAACTCTTATCTAGAGGAATCACGAGGAAGGAGTTCAGAGCCCTTCACGGGGTATTTGGCTTCTAGTCTTGTTCCGGGTGATCGTTGCATCACAACTTTTTAATTTGTGCATTGATTAGCATTATCACCTATTCACCCCCCCCCTCTAGGTGATTTCATATATTAGCATTAAATATAAAGAACCCTCAAGTAAGGAAATAAATCTCAGAAAAGAAAGCAAACGCAAACACAAGAGATTTATCCTGGTTCGGTCCTCTTGACCTACATCCAGTCCCCAAGCCACCCGTTTGAGATTTTCCTTTAACCTTTGATTTTCTTTACTCAAAATCAACACCTTACATACCACTTAACAAATCCCCTTTGTCAAATGTATACAACTCTTCTTACAAACCAAGAAGACGACAACACCTTGTACAACCTCTCTTCAACCTAAAGACGCTCTTGTACAAACTTTCTCTTTGAGCAAATATAATCAATCCTATAAGCCTTGAATCTGTATGTGATCGTGAATAAGGGCTCTTATAGGTGGACTCTCAGAAATCTTCACTATGGAGTAGGAATTTGAGTGAAGAATTGAAAGTGGAAACAGTTTTCTGAAAAATAGATTTTTCAACAGAGTTTTTGGGCAGAAAACTATTGATATGAATTGTTGTTTTTAGCTTAGGACAACATTCCTATTTATAGCTGAAATCTATAGTCAGTTAGGGTAGTTATCAGGACAAATTTGAATATTGAAACGTTGGATAAAACACCAGAAATTCAGAAACTATCTAACAGTCAGAAACTGCCCGTTAGTCGACTTGAGTCTATGGGTTAGTCGACTAGAAGAACATTCTTTACCTATATTAGTTGACTTATAAAGGGGGCAAATCGACTAGGTAAAGACTGATACATGTGACAAGTTTCTGAAAACTGAATATAGTCAACCAGTAGAAGGTATTAGTCGACTACAACAAGTATTAGTCGACTAATAAAGTGGATAAGTCGACTAACAATGTTAATTGTCAAGAAACAGAGAGTTGTTATCATTTTAGGATAGAGGTTAGTCGACTACAGAAAGTTTCAAGTCGACTATAGGATATATAAGTCGACTAATAAAAGGGTATGAGATGACTAATAGGCTTATGATGTGTGTGTGCGCTCTAAGGCTTTTAACATTCTAATAAGCAATACAATACGCATCCATAGCCATTATCCTTGGAAAGTCTTGAGCATGTAGAACGCTGCATAAGCTTCCGAGATAGAGCTCCAATGAAATGGCTTAACAAATGTATCATCAAAATCAAGTTCCAACATTCTCCCCCTTTTTGATGATGACACTTTGTGCGCACGAATACTCCCCCTGCAGAGGATGTGTTATATGTTCTCCCGCTGCATAGAACAGGTTATAACAGATATAGAAAAACATGTGTTCTCCCCCTGCAAAAAATATATCATAACATATATATATATATGACAAATGTTTGAAATATTTTTCTTATCAAACTTTTTATATGGTACCTGAAAGATAAATATTAGAATGGTACCAATCATTATAAGATCAAAGCATTAACCTTTAAGAATCCAAACCCAATTTGAATTTGGTTTCCATCTGTTAGTATACACATAATTTCAAGAATTGCATATAGAATCTATGTATGATGCAATATAAGTATTTTTATCAAAAATACTTAAGTTTTTAGAAATCCATATGAACTTGTTTTTAATTCTTTTAGAAATAATATCAGTATTTCTTTTCAAAAAAGAATTATATGGATTATGATTCTTTTTACTAACATGTGTAGATTTTCCATTCTGATTTATGAATCCAAGACCATAATGATTATGTGACATCTTTTGATATGATAACAAATCATTTAACTTTTCTTTTCCTTTATTAAATTTAGTCATATTTTTCAAAATCTCTTCATATTTCATTTTGAAATTTAATATGTCTTTATTTAAAACAGTAATTCTTCCATTTAAAGACAAAGTTTCTTTTTTAAGCATAACATTTTCTTTTATAAAATTCTCACTATCCTTTTTCAATGATGATATCACTTTTTCAAAATCATCTTTTTGAGAATTTATAGAAGAAATTTGAGAAACATAACATGAATTTTTTTGATAAGGTTTTCATTTTCCTTTGATAAAAGTTTATATTTTATCTTTTCATTCTTTAGATCATTGTATAGTTCATGAAATGCATCTAAAAGTTCAGTATATTGTACCTCATCTTCTTCTTGAGCCATGAAACAGATGTTGGCATGTTCAGTGGCTTCTTATTCGTCAGAGGAAGAGGAATCACTATTTTCTCATGATGCTTGGTAATCTTTCTTCTTTTTGAACTTTTTGCTCTTGAATTTTCTTTTATTTTTGAGCAATGGGCAATCCTTCTTCATATGACCTGTTTTATTACAATTAAAATATTTAAACTAACCTTACTTCAAGAACTTTCTGAATTTTCTTGAGAGCATTGCCATCTCCTCTTCATCGTCATCTGAATTGTCTGTATCTGAGGATGCATGGAAGGTAAGTTCTTTCTTCTTTGAGAAAGGTTGTTGTTCATCCTTCTTTTTATCTTCCAGTTGTACTTCATATGTCATTAAATTACCAATGAGGTTTTCTAATGACATAGTGGAGAGATCATTTGCTTTTTCGATTGCAGTTGTCTTCTTCTCCTAATCTGATGTGAGTGCACAAAGGATCTTGCGAACTTTTTCGACTTGGGTGTATTCCTTTCCAAGAGATGCTAAGGAATTTGTTATGTCGATGAACCTTGTTATCATTTTTGAAATTGTTTCGTTCTCCATCATTTTGAAGAGTTCGAACATGTGAACAAGAACAGAAATTTTAGATTCTTTAACCTTATTTGTACCTTCATGTGTTACCTGTAGTACGTGCCATATTTGATTTGCAGATGTGATCGTTGACATACGATTGAATTCTTCTTTAGTTAAGGCACAGAATAATACATTCATCGCTTTGGCATCAAGCTTCGTATTCTTCTTTTGATCATCACTCCAAGCGCTGTAATTAGTAGTCGGTTTGGTGTACGTTGCTTCTACTATGTTCCATAGTTCGTAGTTGAGCGATTGCAAGTAAATCTTCATTCTATACTTCCAATAGTTATAGTTCGATCATCGAATAGCGGCGGACATTGTGTAGAATGTCCTTCTTTGAATTGTGATGAAGGAAACTCCGTTGCCATCCTTGTAGGTTGTTGACTGGGTATGCAGGGCTCTGATACCAATTGTTGCTCCCGAAATGATACCAATTGTAGACTCTAAAATATATGTCAACACTCAAACAAAGATATTAGTGTTAGATATAAAGAACTTGCAAGTAAGGAAATAAATCTCAGAAAAGAAAGCAAACGCAAACACAAGAGATTTATCCTGGTTAATTCCTCTTGATCTACATCCAGTCCCCAAGCCACCCGCTTGAGATTTTCCTTTAACCTTTGATTTTGTACACCCAAAATCAACACCTTGTATACCACTTGACAAATCCCCTTTGCCAAATGTATACAACTCAACTTACAAACCAAGAAGATGACAACACGTTGTACAACTTCTCTTCAACCCAAAGACGCTCTTGTACAAACTTTCTCTTTGAATAAATACAATCAATCCTATAAGCCTTGAATCTGTATGTGATCGTGAACAAGGGCTCTTATAGGTGGACTCTCAGAAATCTTCACTATGGAGTAGGAATTTGAGTGAAGAATTGAAAGTAGAAACAATTTTTTGAAAAATAGAGTTTTCAATAGAGTTTTTGGGCAGAAAACTATTGATATGAATTGGTGTTTTTAGCCTAGGACAACATCCCTATTTATAGCTGAAATCTATAATCAGTTAGGGTAGTTATCAGGATAAATTTGAATATTGAAACGTTGGATAAAACACCAGAAATTCAAAAACTATCCAACAGCCAGAAACTGCCATTAGTCGACTTGAGTCTATGAGTTAGTCGACTAGAAGAACAATTTTTACCTATATTAGTCGACTTATAAAGGGAGCAAGTCGACTAGGTAAAGACTGATACATGTGACAAGTTTCTGAAAACTGAATATAGTCAACCAGTAGAAGGTATTAGTCGCCTGCAACAAGTATTAGTCGACTAATAAAGTGGATAAGTCGACTAACAATGTTAACTGTCAAGAAACAGAGAGTTGTTATCTTTTTAGGACAGAGGTTAATCGACATAAGTCGACTAATAAAAGGGTATAAGACGACTATTAGGCTTATGACGTGTGTGTGTGTGTGTGCTCCAAGACTTTTAACATTCTAATAAAAAATACAATACACATCCATAGCCATTATCCTTGGGAAGTCTTGAGCATGTAGAACGCTGTATAAGCTTGCGAGATAGAGCTCCAGTGAAATGGCTTCACAAATGTATCATCAAAATCAAGTTCTAACATATCATCATAATTACTACTAATAATAACAATTAATAATAAGAATAATAATAGAAATAATAGTAATAAGTAATTAAAAATATTAATAAAAAATAATTGTAATAATATATAAAGCCAAATTACCATTTAGTATCTCAAAATGGTTTGTATGTTTAATAATAATAATAGTCATAAATCAAGTTAATAAAATAAAAGTATAGCAAAAATTAATAAATACATAGAAAAATAAAAATACAGCATTTTAAACAAGGAAATATTACATTCTACCCACCTCACAAAAATTTCATCCCAGAAATTCAATAAAGCAGGGAATAATAAAAAGAATAAAAATCAAGGAACAAGCTTCCACGTAGCTTCTCTGAGACTCATGATTCTGCTACACTATTTTGACTTCTGCTACCGGCTTCAACAAGGAGCGACTAGTTCCAAGAAACAAAATCAGAGAAAAAGAATCGAGAGGGAGAAAAGAAATCAAGATGAAAATCCAGACCACTCTGAAAGAAGAGTAGAAATCAGGGATATCAAAAGAACAAATAGATGAATTTTCAAAGGGAGGACGATCAATTTTCAAGTGGATTGGTTATCATAATGGGAATAGTATATGTTTATTGCAGTATAATATAACTTGTTTCAGCAAGGACTAGGTATTCTTGAGAAACAATAAAAGTCAAAAGTGACATCGCAAGTCGAAAACCTGATTCTTATACTAAGAAATCCTGTCACGCCCCACTTCCCCAAATACGCTCAAGTAGAGATGCGACGCGAGTCGACGACTCATATACACAAGGGAAATGCCTCACGTATACGAGCTAAGCCTTAAGTAACACAGAATAAGCTACAAAAAATCTACTACTATAAATCAAGATCACTGCAATAATATATATAGATATCCACACATGATATCATATGAAATAAGAAAGAAATGGCAACTGGATGTGATATAGAGAGAATCCAGAAATAACATGAATAAAAGAGCAGGAATACCGATAATCAAAAGAGAAAAACTCCAGACTCCTCGTGAAGCATACGAACTCATCAACACCTGATCAATAAAATAAAACATCCAATATCTGGACGTGCAGATTCAGGGTCGTCGAATGCGACCCAATGAGTGTGTAAGAAAAGGGGAAGGTGCTCGTGCTTATAAACATTGTGTACATAATAATAACATTATAAACTGTAAATAAATGATAACTAAATAAATAATATCATAGACAAGTCTGTAGGTAAAAGAATACCACTGATAAAACAAACAATTGATGTTAAGATGTGTAATCTAGCATATGTCACTAGTCTGGTTGGTTATTATTAACCTAACAAATGTAGTATTAAGTTATGTCTCATACTATAGCCATTTTTTCACATATCAAATAAGATTATCTTGTAACTGCCTGTCAATGTAGTGCATGTGTTTTGGAAGGGTAATGTGCTTGCCCAATACCACGGGCTAACATTCCTGGTACTGAATTAGGACGGACCGCAAGGCCCTAATAACTGAAGACCACTGCCCCACACAAAAGAATAACTGGTGTGACGTTATAGTTTGGGCATAGCCCTAATAATTGAGAACTGAATAACTAGATAGCCAGTACTACCTTCGTTCCCTATAGTGGAACCTAAAGGCTATATACCACACCTAATCTTTTCAAAATACACGACATGCATCATCAAGCAATTACCCCTGTTTTCCAGATTATGATTTTTTTATTAATAAGTAATAATATATGTTATTATTAAAGGTGATTTAGTGACCGGATATCTCCAACAAATGATGATGTCAATAATAGCTGATAACTGAATAATTAATAACTGAGAGCTAGTCTCTGATAACTGATTGTAGACATTTAATACATTATTCTTTATTATATTTTCACATTTATCATATAATAAATATGCTAAATTTCTTGTGTTAAATGTATATTTTGCAGAAGATAATCATAGGGAAAAGAGGATAAAATCAAATCAATATCAGTTAAATTTAGATTTAACTAGATCTATTTGGTTAAAAAAAGATGATCCCAAATTCAATTGGTTAAATTTAGTTTTTGGTGAATCAAGTGGTTAAATCTGAAGATCAACCAAGGATAACGTCAGATAAAGAGTCTAAATCTAAAGGGACAGATGAATAGAGAGAAGATCAGCGGATGAGATGAAGCAAATTTGACTCACATTCTGACTGGATACATTTTAATATTTGAATAATAACTTTCGCTACTGAAATTCAAATCTAATGATTTAAGATGATCCAGAAAGAAAACTTAAAGGGCTACAACTCGTAAGTTGATCACTATTTCTAATTTTGTCATTTGATAAGTTATTTCAGCAATCAACATGCCAACAAGCTGCAGATCAGAACTGAATATCTACATCCAATCAAGTTTGGAGATAAAGGAAGGATTCAAATTCAGAAATATCCAGCTTCCCCTATCTTCATACTCCTCTAACCTCTGCATTTCTTCTATAAATACCTGCAATCTCAAAGGCAAAGGGGACGATCAAGCAGAGAGTAGAATTTAGGCTAATTTGTAGTTTGTAACTTAGGTTTTTTATTTTCTTTCATGTAATTTTTATTTTCTTTATGTAACTGAGAAGAGAGGATACTTTCATGGAGGAATGAGAGCAAGCTTGTACTGAAGGTGACACCGGTGTAAGTGATCTTTTCTTCCATTGTTATTTGAATCGAATCGAAGTTTCTTTTTCTTCTTTACTCTTGTTTTTGTTTACTTCACTCTTCTGTGTTTGGATCCAAATGAAACCGATAGCCTCGAAGTTGCCTTGCCCTTGCAAATGCTGTTGATGGCTTATGGTGATGGATATCCATTTCTATGGTAGTGTAGCTTGCCCATTCAATTCATAGTATAATACGGGAATGGCCAAGATCCTATTTGTCATACTTCGCTCGACTTCAAGCAAAGATACATCGTCGATACGGGTCAAAGGTAAGCAGCCGAAGAGGTAAGTAACTTTTTTAGGTTTTAATTTTTCTTTTCTTTTAATTTTAGTGTAAATTACCAACACCACAATCTTTCAAGTTTCTTTCAATCTTTTTCAATTTCTTTGTACATATCCACTTTCATTTTCTCCACCTTCTCGATCTACCATTTCTAACTTAACTGTAACTCCATTTTTCTCTTTTCTTTTAAAGAAGTAAAAGAAGAATTTTAACCATTGATTGTAGCATAAAAGAGAACTTACTAAAAAAACTCCCATCGCTAGTCCCTCCTTGTGGATCACGACCCGCATAGCCACTTGCTATAGCGGTAGAATTGAGCACCTTGCACTATTGTTATAAAAATTCTGAAATTCTATATTTTTTGTGTGCAGGTTTAAACTCAATTAAATTTTGGCACCGTTGCCAGGGAGGGACGGTAAGTTATTCTCTTTTTAGATTTACATTTTTTGTTAACTTTCTTCTTTATTCTTTGTGTACAGGTTTGACAATAGGCCCTGGACTCTGCTCTAGAAAGCAGAGCCTAGAAGCCCTCAGATTTGCTACATTCCTGTGGCAATATGAGTGAACTACTAACCTGTATTTTTTGCAGGTTGGATGAATTGAAAAGTTTAATATCTATAACTATTTATTTTCTTGTTTGACTCACTGTATATACATTTCTAGCACAGTAGTAAAAGGTTGATTGTATGACACGTGTCTATGTCGTTACATTTTCTATTTACTATTGAAGAGTGCTGGAGGCAAGGTATATGTGCATAGCATTTAGTATAAGGTTCATTCTTGTGTGAAATATTGCTTGAGTGTTACTTTTCTCTATATACTTGTACACAGCACTAAATTGATTTAAGGGCTTGTCCTATAAACAAGACAAGGTGGGGAAGTCATTACCCTCCCTTAGCCCAGAAATAATCTTCTCACTCACTAACTCAAGACTAACTAAAACTGAGTAGACGTTGGCCCTAGGGACATCTCGGACTTAAATAGGAGACTGACCTAAGGGAAAGTTGATTTAAATTTGACTCTTGCCAAATCGGTGTCTAAGGTTGGGGATGGAGGGGTGAAACCCTGAAGGTTGGTGATTTGGCATAATTAGGCCCATTGCTTTAAGCATAGATACCTTCCACCAATCTTGCCCCTACCTGGCCGATTAACTTGTGGTCAGATTCAGCAATATAATACCCCCCGTGGACAGTCTAACCAGTTAAGAGTCGTCTAGGTCTAAGGTTTATCCTAACTTAGGTTAGATTTTTTTTCTTTTTATTTGTTTGTTTATTTGTTTGTTTTTCTTTGTTTGTGTTTGACATCTCCTGTGTGATATGGCTTATAACAATAATTTTTTCAATTTTAATGGTAATCCATATTACACCCCTATCTCTTTTTCAGATATTACCAACCCGGCATATCATAACTTTAACCAACCTAGTGTGTCGGATTGGTCTTATCTGAATCAATAAAACCCATGCCCTAATCTTATGACCATAATTTCCAAAATAATTTCAACTCTTCACAGAGTCAATGGGGATTCACCTCCCCCGAGTCCAATTTTCAACCAATTTGTCCTCCTTATCCACCTTGTCCACAATATTTTCAAGATTCATACTCAGTACCACCAGTTCAAAATAGAAAGCTATCAATCTTAGAAATGAGCATGGTGAGTCCAAGCAACAATCACAAAATCTGACGGACTCACAATTTCACCACAAATTCCAAAACAAAACTTCATCTTTTCAAGTCCAATCGCAAAAAATGATGAACCAATCGACTATGAAAAGCTGCTTGAAGCCATGACTCAGGCTCAAATCGCTCGTAATCATGACATAGATATAATGGTCCAAACTCTCCATTCTCACCGTTTGACCATTTCTGATGTCGCTAACCATTCTGTTAGAGCCGAAGAATCATGTTGTTTTAGAAAATAAGATTCTATTTCAGCACACCCATTTGAACTTGCCCAAACTCCAAATTTTGAAAACCATATTGACATTTTGGTAAGTTATCCCTTTCCTGAAATTGAACTTGAGAATGAATATGATCCTGAACCTCAACTTGTTATTCAATTCTACTTTCTGATTCAATAATGACTCTGATGTCTTCACCTGATCTCAATCTTTTTCCCGAGTCAACATTGGATCCTGTGCCAATTCATCATGAAATTGAATCGCCAATCTTTTATGATCATCATATTGAAATTGACCAATTCATACTTTTGAAAGTCCCATTGACAAATTGGCAAGTTCTAATTTTTATGAAATTGAACTCAATGAGAAATGTGACCTAGATTCTCAAATTTGTGATTTAGTTCAAATTTCTAAATCAATATTGACTCCTGTTTTGTTACCCAACTTGAGTAATATTTTAGAGTCATTTTTGATTCCCACACCTATCATTCTTGAACTTGAATCACCAATATTAATTCACATTCCATTATTGGGAAATGAATGTGGACTTGAGTTTCAACTTCTTGATTTGGACCCACTTCCTGAACCAATCTCGACTCCTGAACCTTTACTTGACTTAAGTTACTTTCCTGAGTCGGTATTAGTTCTCGTACTTTCTAAGTCCAAGTCAATCATTCCATCTTTTCACACTCCATTTTGGAACAAGGGTGTTGATAAAATTGATTATTTGTGAAATTTGAAAATTAGATGGGGTAAAATTCTTAATAAAAATCATTCATATATATATATATCATTTTAGCAGGTTATATTAGAGAGATTTCTGGTGGGTTCCTCCAAACTCCACGCAAATTTGATTGGGCAGCATTTCGTGAACCAATCAGACCACCACCGGAACCACCACCTAAAGGTAATATTTTCCTTCCCTTTCTTCTTTTTCATGCATCTATGCATTAATTCATACATTGAGGACAATGCATGAGATAGGTGTGGGGGGAGGGTTCTAACATAACTTAGGTTGGGTTCTAACATAACTTAGGTTTTTCTTTTTATTAAAAGAAAAAGAAAAAAATTAACATTTTCTTTACTTTTAAAAACTTTTGAAAATAGAAATAATATTTTGACATATTTTTTTTGTAAGAAATTAAGTCAATTTTAAGGGATAAGAAAATCAAATTAGGATTTCTTATACTTAGTCAAAATAAGATTATTTGTTTAATTTCTAAGGTTAGGAAGAAAATTTGTGAAAGTAATTTAGTCTTGATTTTTATCTTGATGAAATATGCATGCTTCATACACTTACACACTTAGGGTTCAAAAACAAAGATTCTTATGCCTTATTAAAAAAAAAAAGAAAAAAATATATATATAAAAATTCTCTGATTAAGCTGGGTATTTGTGCCTTATAAAGCATAAGTATTCATGCCTAAAAGTGGTTCACATAATAAAATCCTTAGTTTTGTGCCCTTGTTTGCTCGAGTCCTTAAATCCTTGGGGTATTTTCTCACCCGGTGCCCTAAGACCATTTGGTTTGGGAGTCACCGATTAAAGGCTCGTTACATGAGCAGATTAGAAAGCATATAACTTAGGGTAAAGTAATAGACTAGATGAGAAGTACAATTTGACTCCTTACTTTGATTGGTAACAAATTTTTGAATAGAGACTAAGTTTAAGAATGAAAAATTCAGTTTTCCTATAACTTATAGGTTACTTAAATCTTACAATAATATTTCAAATAATTTTTTTCAAAATATATTTTCAAAATACTAACATTTTCTCTTTCTTTATGGATTTTGTCAGTGCGATCCGCTGAAAACCCTCACAAGACAAAACTCATCCTCTAGGGAGAACCTAGAGGTTTAACGGCTTGTTGCACATGCTCAGTGCAATCGCGTGACCTGCGAAAGTGGTCTAATAATTTTTTATTTAGTTTTATTGTTTTGCTCGAGAACGAGCAAAAGATAGGTGTGAGGTGTGATTGCACACATTTATTGCATTATTCTTTATTATATTTTCACATTTATCATATAATAAATCTGCTAAATTCCTTGTGTTAAATGTCTATTTTGCAAAAGATAATCATGGAGAGAAAGAGGATAAAATCAAATCAATATCAGTTAAATTTAGATTTAATGATAGGTAGTAAAAAATGCATATTTATCACTACATTTACTATCATGTTTCCCTATTTATTCTTTTAATTATGCACTATTACTAAAGTTTTGTTATTTAATGTGTGCAGGCCTTGAGTAATTAAGAAAATAAAGAAATAAAGCTTGAATGAAGCCCAGAAGCCCATGTGCAAGCCCATGTGCAAAAGTTGTAGTAATTAAGAAGTTTCTACATTATCTAACCTAATCTAAACTTGGACTTTAAACTCTTTATTTAAAATCTAAGAGAAGAAAAGGGAGGATAAGATAGAACTCCTAATTGCTAAAAGAAGAGGAAAATGATGGACTTCTACTCAACCCTAATTGCTTGCAGGACAAGGCTAAAGATAAAAGGAGAAGAGTGCAAAGATAAAAATTTGTTTTAAAAAGATTTGGATTTATGATAACTTGCTTCCCAAGTTATCCCGAATTTTCAAAATAGAGAGTCGGTATGCAGAATCCAGAAGGATATACCCAGATGGACGGACCCGAGGAGGCCACGCGAGAAAACGCGTGGCCAGAAGCCATGCTATAGCCGCGAAAACGCGGCCATAGCCGCGTTTCCGCGGCCCTATGGATAGGGTTGGCTACCAGTTTTTGTGGGAGAGTTGTACCGGGACTCTACTTTTTCCATCTCCTATAAATACCCCTACAGAGCAACAGAGAGGGCGCATCCAGAGACGGGAACTTAGGATTTTCTTTAGATTTTCTCTTTTCAAATTTCTTGTAATTTCGTTTCGTTTTTAGCATATTTTGGAGGAGGAGAGGAGCATTGTATTTGGAAGTGACATTCAAATAAAGGTTACCTTTTCTTCTTTGTCATTTAATTTTGTTATTTAATTTTGTTTTCTGCTGAGATATTTTTTGTCTTCTTCTCTCTTTCACATAATTTTTCACATTAAACAAAAAAATTGAAAATATAAAAAAAAGAGATGAATAACTAATTTTAATTTGTGATTTGCTAATCTCTTAAACAACCCTAGTGTAGTTTAGAAAGTGAATGGATTGATAATCACTTTTAGAAACCCTAGGTTTAAAACAGTTTTCTTGAAGATTAATTGATAGTTAGTTTTTCTAATCTAGGTTACACTTCTAAACGATTCTTCATAAATTCATGCTTAAGAACTTTGATAGCATAACTTTAAGTTAAGCCTTTTCTTATGCTATACTTAGAAGTTAGAATGAACACTTGTTGAATTTTTATTAGTGCACACTAGTTAGATTCTAATATCATTAATTGCTTGAATTTCTATTAATAACCTAGGATAGATTTTACTTGTTTCAAAATGATATTCACTTTTCAAGACTTGCACTATGGGTTATGGTAGAAGATTAGTAAACTGCATATCTCCAATCAAATCATTCAAATCTAATCACTCTCTTTTGTTTTGTTCTAAGTAATACAGAGAAATCGTCTGAAACGCTTGCATCGCATCCTTCCCTGTGGATCGACCCGCTTTGGCCCTTACTGCAGCGGATAGAATTGAGACTAAGAACTTTAACTTTAACTTTTTCTTTGCAATCTCAAGTTTCAATCATTTAACTAGATCTATTTGGTTAAAGGAGGATGATCCTAAATTCAATTGGTTAAATTCAGTTTTTGGTGAATCAAGTGGTTAAATCTAAAGATCAATCGAGGATAACGTCACATACAGAGTCCAAATCCAAAGGGATAAATGATAGAGAGAAGATCAGCGGATGAGATGAATCAAATTTGACTCAGATTCTGACTGGATACATTTTAGTATTTGAATCATAACTTCGCTACCGAAATTCAAATCAATGATTTAAGATGATCCAGAAAGAAGACTTAAAGGGATACAACTCTTAAGTTGATCATTATTTCTAATTCTGTCATTTGATAAGTCATATTCAGCAATCAACACACCAACAAGCTGCAGATCAGAACTAAATTTCCACATCCAATCAAGTTTGGAGATAAGGGGAGGATTCAAATTCAGAAATATCCAGCTTCCCCTATCTTCATACTCCTCTAACCTCTGCATTTCTCCTATAAATACCTGCAATCTCAAAGGCAAAGGAGACGACCAAGCAAAGAGTAGAATTTAGGCTAATTTGTAGTTTGTAAATTAGGTTTTTTATTTTCTTTCATGTAATTTTTATTTTCTTTATGTAACTGAGAGGAGAGGATACTTTCATGGAGGAATGAGAGCAAGCTTTTACTAAAGGTGACACCGGTGTAAGTGATCTTTTCTTCCATTGTTATTTGAATCGAATCGAAGTTTCTTTTTCTTCTTTACTCTTGTTTTTGTTTACTTCCCTCTTCTATGTTTGGATCCAAATGAAACCGATAGCCTCGAAGTTGCCTTACCCTTGCAAGTGCCGTTGATGGCTTATGGTGATGGATTTTCATTTCTATGGTAGTGTAGCTTGCCCATTCAATTCATAGTGTAATAAAGGAATGGCCAAGATCCTATTTGTCATACTTCGCTCGCCTTCAAACAAAGGTACATCGTCGATACGGATCAAAGGTAAGCAGGCGCCGAATAGATAAGTAACTTTTTTAGGTTTTAGTTTTCTTTTCTTTTAATTTTAGTGTAAATTACTAACACCACAATCTTCCAAATTTCTTTCAATCTTTTTCAATTTCTTTGTACATATCCACTTTTATTTTCTCCACCTTCTCGATCTACCACTTTCTTTCTAACTTAACTGTAACTCCATTTTTCTCTTTTCTTTTAAAGAACTAAAAGAAGAATTTTAACCGTTAATTGTAGCATAAAAGAGAACTTACTAAAAAAAGCTTCCATCGCTAGTCCCTCCTTGTGGATCACGACCCGCATAGCCACTTGCTATAGCGGTAGAATTCAGCACCTTGCACTATTGTTATAAAAATTCTGAAATTCTGTATTTTTTGTGTGCAGATTTAAACTCAATCAATAACTGAATAGCTATTAACTTATATCAGATGGAGAATACTGGAGATATAGAGTCACTAATCACAACTGGGTCAATGACAATATTAAGTTCAGTGTAAGATATACCACAAATAGTTTAAGGTCAAAAGTGACAAATAACAACACATGCAGATAAATACTCAAATCAACTACAGAATTAAAATGGATGCTCATTGATGTCTCATAAAGTGATATAGGTAATCATACTGGTAAAATATATCAAATGGTCACATAAAATGATACAAGTAATCATGCTGCGCTGTCTTCTCTTGTCCCCCTGTTGGCTGGATGTCTCAGTTTTGGGTTTTGGGTCTCAGATTTTGACAGAATCACATCCAAAGTCAAAGGCTATTTGTTGTAGGCCTTTAATCACCAATTAAATTGGTGATTTAGGGTCTTCTTCTTCATTTCATGCCATGGACCTAGAAACATGCAAGAGAGATTTTATTAACAGAATTTAATATTAAATAAATATGAATATGTGGTATGAAATATACAGTTTTAGAGACTAATCACACCCCCCACACTTATCTTTTGCTCGTCCCGAGCAAAACAAAAAAAGTGCCAAAATTTGATCGGGGAAAACCGCGCACAAAAAGTGTATGTTTTGAAATCGATATTTAAAGTGTGTGTGCTTTGGCTTCCTCGATACTTCCGTTATAGCATAGAGACTAAAACGAGTCGAATCCACAAGGACGGGAGGCGATAGAAGCTTACACGGTATGTTCACGTGTATGTTAACGATTCTTTAAAGTTTTAAAGAATGAAAAGAAAGGAAAACAAAGAATGGAAAAGAGAAGTACAGTGAAACATGATTAGTCTACAATTCTGCATTATTATATAGCATTTTCCCACCGATTTATGAATAAAATGTCGGTCTAAACCGAGTTTTGGTCTCTCTTGCAGGTAAATCAAGAGTTTAAGGGCAAAGGAGTAATAAGAGCTTAATTAAACCCCTTTTAGGGTAATTAAATCCGCATTACTTGGAGGCCAAGCAAGGGATCATCTAGAAGATACGTCGAACCTAGACTCCTGCGCACGTCAGACGAATATTCGGGCAAAATTACCAGAAAATGGATATACCAAGAAGACCCTGGAAGCTAGAGGAAGGTCCTCGCCAAAACCAGGGAAGTGATTCCTTGGTTTTGCCGCGGATCCGCGGCCAATTGGTGGGGCCACGCGTCGATTTTCGACACGTGGCCCCGTCTCGTCTTCCAGAAGCTACCTATGCCTATAAATAGCCCTGTATTTGGCCAAAACGGAAGCAGTTTTCGTTTTTAGGAGTAGTTTTTGATTTTTTTTTTCTATGTTTTTGTGTAGTGTAGGTAGGTGTTCTTCATTTCTTGTATTTTGTATTGTTATTTCATTTTTAGATCTTGTAGTAGGGCTGAGAGATTCAGAGAGAGATAGAGAGGGATTGATGTAATAGATGGTGACAATCTATGTAAAGGTGCCTCCTTTCTTCTCTAATGTAATCTTCTCCATCTTCTACATGATGCTTGGCTAGATTTTCTTCTCATGGTGACTAACTAGCTAACCACTTACTTGATAATCCACATGAATCTAGTAGCCTCACAAGGCCTTGCTCTTGCAAGAGCCATTGATGGCTCATGATGATGGGTTCTATCATCTAACTTGCTAACTTGCTAACCAAGCTAACTCTCTCTTATTTCATGCTTACTTCTAATAGTTTTGATGATCTAATGTTTGTATTAGCTTTCTCTTGATGCAAGTTTGAATGTGAAGAATCATCTTATTTGCCATACTTTGTATCGTCTCTTGAAGCCAAGGATTAGTGATGGCCAAGGATCCATGTGAGGCAACTATCACTAAGAGGTTAGCATGTTAGTGGAGTAATTAGTAGTTAGAAACCATGAGACTTCTTTCATAGTTTTCTTCTCGCTTTTACTTTGTTTCAAGAATTATTTCCAAAAACTTTTTATTATTTTCTTATCGTTGTTTTTACCATCCTTCTTAGTTCACCTTTGTTTCATCTTCTTTTCTATTTTGTTTTCAAACCACTTCTCTTTTGTTTTCTTCGCCGTTTTCATCGCCTTCTCCACCTACCACATGCTTGATTTCCTTTTCTTTCCTTTTATTTCCTTTTTCTAATTCTTTAAACTAAGAAGAATTGTTAACAAACGGCATGAATAGAGACTGTTAATGCTTCTATCGCCTCCCGTCCCTGTGGATTCGACCCGTTGAGCCAATGCGATAACGGAAGTATCGAGGGAACATTAGTACATATACATTTTTACATTGATTTCATAAATACACACTTTTGAGTGCTAGTTTCGTCCCGATCAAAACACAAAGAAGTGAAAAACATAGAAAAGAATGGTTTTTGTAGTTTTGTTTTTATATCTAAAATAAAGTGAAAAAGAAAGAAAACTCACAGCTACTAACTACTAATGGCTCCACCAACACGCTAACCTCTTAGTGATAGTTGCCTCACATGTATCATTAGCCATCACTAGTCCTTAGTTCAAGAGCGATTCAAAGCATAACCCATATGTAACTCATCACAACCCAACTCAACAAACAAGTGCAAGTTACACTTAAATCATCAAAACCCAATAAGAGCAAGCATGAAGTAAAGTAATATTAGCTTGTTAGTGGTTAGGAAGTTAGAGTGTTAGATCCATCATCATGAGCCATCAATGGCTCTTGCAAGAGCAAGGCCAAGTAGAGGCTATTAGATTCATGTGGATTATCATCAAAGAAGTTAGACTAGTTGGTGGTTAGTAATTAGTTGCCATGAGAGAAAAAATTAGCTAAACATGTAAAAGAAGTTAGATAGAAAATAAAGAGAGATAAAGAGCACCTTTCATAGCTTGTCACCTTCTATTATAAGCACTATTGCATTCCACTCATGTATCACTCTTTCTCCTAATACAAGATCTAAAATAAATGGAAAATACAAAGAGGAAGAAGAAGAACTAACCTAACCTAAACTAAACTACAACATGGAATGAAAAACTACCCTAAACTCTGTATATCTTCAACTCTGGAACCCCAAGGGAGTATTTATAGGCACCAGGGAAACAGGGGGCCCGGGAACAAACCCTGGCCCAAAACGCGGCCGCGGTCGCGGCCATAGTGCGGCCGTGCGCCGCCTGCTGCGCTGTCTTCTCTTGTCCCCCTGTTAGCTGGATGTCTCAGTTTTGGGTTTTGGTCTCAGATTTTGACAGAATCACCTCCAAAGTCAATGGCTATTTGTTGTAGGCCTTTAATCACCAATTACATGGTAATTTAGGGTCTTCTTCTTCATTTCATGTCATGGACCTAGAAACATGCAAGAGAAGTTTTATTAACAGAATTTAATATTAAATAAATGTGAAGATGTGGTATGAAATATGCAGTTTTAGAAACTAATCACACCCCCCACACTTATCTTTTGCTCGTCCCGAGTAAAACAAAAAAAAAAGCGCCAAAATTTGATTGGGGGAAAATCGCGCACAAAAAGTGTATGTTTTGAAATCGACATTGAAAGTGTGTGTGCTTTGGCTTCCTCGATACTTCCGTTATAGCATAGAGGCTAAAACGAGTCGAATCCATAAGGACGGGAGACGATAGAAGCTAACACGGTATGTTCACGTGTATGTTAACGATTCTTCAAAGTTTTAAAGAATGAAAAGAAAAGAAAACAAAGAATAGAAAAGAGAAGTATGGTGAAACACAAAGAAGTGGGAAACATAGAAAAGAATGGTTTTTGTAGTTTTGTTTTTATATCTAAAATAAAGTGAAAAAGAAAGAAAACTCACGGCTACTAACTACTAATGGCTCCACCAACACGCTAACCTCTTAGTGATAGTTGCCTCACATGTATCATTGGCCATCACTAGTCCTTGGTTCAGTAGCGATTCAAAGCATAACCCATATGTAACTCATCACAACCCAACTCAACAAACAAGTGCAAGCTACACTTAAATCATCAAAACCAAATAAGAGCAAGCATGAAGTAAAGTAATGTTACCTTGTTAGTGGTTAGGAAGTTAGAGTGTTGATCCATCATCATGAGCCATCAATGGCTCTTGCAAGAGCAGGGCCAAGTAGAGGCTATTAGATTCATGTGGATTAACATCAAAGAAGTTAGACTAGTTAGTGGTTAGTAGTTAGTTGCCATGAGAGAAAAACTAGCTAAACATGTAAAAGAAGTTAGATAGAAAACAAAGAGAGGTAAAGAGAGCACCTTTCATAGCTTGTCACCTTCTATTACAAGCACTCTTACATTCCACTCATGTATCACTCTTTCTCCTATTACAATATCTAAAATAAAGGGAAAATACAAAGAGGAAGAAGAAGAACTAACCTAAACTAAACTAAACTACAATATGGAATGAAAAACTACCCTAAACTCTGTATATCTTCAACTCTGGAACCCCAAGGGGTATTTATAGGCACCAGGGAAACAAGGGGCCAGGAGACAAGCCCTGGCCCAAAACACGGCCGCGGCTGCGGTCGTACGGCCACGGAAACGTGGCTATGGCCGCGTGGCCATAGTGCGACCGCGCGTCGCCTGCTGCGCTATCTTCTCTTGTCCCCCTGTTGGCTGGATGTCTCAGTTTTGGGTTTTGGGTCTCAGATTTTGACAGAATCACCTCCAAAGTCAATGGCTATTTGTTGTAGGCCTTTAATCATCAATTAAATGGTGATTTTGGGTCTTCTTCTTCATTTCATACCATGGACCTAGAAACATGCAAGAGAGGTTTTATTAACAGAATTTAATATTAAATAAATGTGAAGATGTGGTATGAAATATGCAGTTTTAGAGACTAATCAACTACATAGTTTCTATATACAAATAATACCAATTATCCTTATTTCTAGTCTTTTTTGGGAAGTTTGACCCAAAGCCAAACTTTCAGCCCCAATTGGCCTGAAGGCCTTATAAAGGCCGAATAGGGAACAAACACAGGGAAAACGTGATTTTCATGTGTTAGGAGTAGTATTATATAGTTATACATACAATTAATATAAATTTACCTTATTTCTAGTCTTAATTGGGAAGTTTGACCAAAAGTCAAACTTTCACCCCTGGTTGGCCTAAACTGGGCCATATTAGGGCCGAATAGGTCCCAAACAGGTAGAAAATATTGTTCTCATGATCCGAGAGTGGTGTTATATAGTTTCTATATACTAATACTATTAATTAACCTTATTTATAGTCTTAATTTGTAAGTTTGATCAAAAATCAACCCCGATTGACCTGAACTAGACCCTATAATAAGAGCCGAATAGGGACGAAACGAGAAAAAAAAATATGGTTTTTCATGATCCGTGAGTTTTATAACATAGTTTCTATGTACAATTACTATTAATACTATTAATTATCCTTATTTCTAGTTTTAATCGGGAAGTTTGACCAAAAGTCAAACTTAAAGCCTAGATTGGCTTGAAACTAAGCCTCATTAGAGCCGAATAGGGCCAAAATGAGAAAAAAACGTGATTTTCAAGAGCCGAGACTGGTATTACATAGTTTTTATGTGCAAATACTACTAATTAACCTTATTTCGAGCTTTTATTGAGAAGTTTGACTAAAAGTCAAATTTTCAAACGCATTGTCTTGAATTTGGCCTTATAAGAGGCGAATGGGCCAAAATGGGAAGAATAACTGTTCTCAATAGCCGGGAGTGGTATAACATATTTTATATGTATAAACATTACTAATTAACCTTATTTCCTGTTTGAATTAGGATGTTTATACAAAAGTCAAACTTTCAATCCTGATTAGCCTGAACTTGGCAGTATATAAGTGCCAAATAAGGTCCAAACAAGGAGAAAATATGATTTTCAAGAGCCATGAGTGGAATTACATAGTTTTTATGTAAAAAATATTATTAATTAAACTTATTTCTTGTCTTAATTGGAAAGTTTCACTAAAAGTCAAACTTTCAACCTCGATTTGGCCTGAACTATACCTTATAAGAGCCGAATAAGGCCTAAACAGGGGAAAAACGTGATTTTCAAGAGACGGGAGTGGTATTACATTGTTTCTATGTATAAATAATACTATTTAACTTTATTTCTAGTTTTAAATGGGAAGTTTGACCAAAAATCAAACTTTCAGCATCAATTGGCCTGGCTCGGCCTTATAAGAGCCGAATAGAGAATAAAAATAGGAAAACGTGATTATCAAGAGATGAGAGTAGTATTACATAGTTGCTATGTACAATTACTACCGATTAACCTTGTTTCTAGTCTTAAATAGGAAGTTTGATCAGAAGTCAAACTTTCATCCCGATTGACCTGAACTAGGCCATATAAGAGCCGAATAGGGCCTAAACTGGGTGAAAACATGATTTTCAAGAGCCGGGAGTGGTATTACATAGTTTCGATATACAAATACTATCACTTAAATTTATTTTAGTCTTAATGGAGAAACAAAATCAAAAGCCAAACTTTCAACCCGATTGACCTCAACAAGGCTTTATAGGAGCCGAATAGGGAACAAACATAGGGAAAAATTGGTTCTCAAGAGTTGGGAGTAGTATCACAAGTTTCCATTTACTAATACTATTAAAAAACTAATTTCTAGCCTTAATTGGAAACTTTGACCAAAAGCCAAACTTTCATCCCCGATTGGCCTAAACTAGGCCTTATAGGAGTAGAATACGGAACAAATATGGGAAAAAGTAATTCACAAGAATAGGGAGCAGTATTACATAGTTTTTATATACAATTACTTTCAATTAACCTTATTTGTAGTATTAATTCGGAAGTTTGGCAGAAAGACAAACTTTCGGCCAGATTGGCCTGCACCTCGGCCTTATAAGAACCGAGTAGGGCTCACATAGGGAGAAAACATGGTTCTCAAGAGCTGGGAGTATTATTACATAGTTTTTATGTATAATTACTACCAATTAACCTTGTTTTTAGTTTTAATTGAGAAGTTTGACCAAAAGTCAAACTTTACATAGTGACTATATACAATTACTTTCAATTAACCTTGTTTCTAAAACCAATTGGGAAGTTTGACAAAAAGTCAAACTTTCTGCCTGATTGGCCTGAATTAGGCCTTATAAGAGCCGAATAGGTCTAAATGGGGAGAAAACATGATTTTTTATAACTGGGAAGGGTATTACATAGTTTCTATGTATAATACCACCTATTAACCTTGTTTCCAGTCTTAATTGGAAAGTTTGATCAAAAGCCAAACTTTCATCCTCGATTGGCCTCAATAAGGCCTTATAAGAACCGAATAGGGAACAAATGTGGGAAAACTGTTGGTCCCGAGATGATGCCAATTGTAGGATCTACTATACACGTCAACACTCAAACAAAGATATTAGCGTAAATATAAAGTACTTGCAATAAAGAAAATTAAATCACAGAAAAGATAACAATCGCAAATACAAGTGATTTATCCTGGTTCGGTCCTCGTGACCTACATCTAGTCCCCAAGCCACCCGCTTGAGATGTTTCTTTATCCTTTGACTTTGTACACCTAAAATCAACACCTTGCACACCACTTGACAAATCCTCTTTGCCAAATGTGTACAACTCTTCTTACAACAAAGAAGACTACAACACCTTGTACAAACTCTCTTCAACCCGAAGACGCTCTTGTACAATGCTCCTCTTTGAGTTATTACAAACTTTCCTATAAGCTTTGAATCTGTATGTGAGCGTGGACAATGGTTATTATAGGTGGACTTTAAGAAATCTTCACTATAGAGTAGGAATTTGAATGAAGAACTGAAAGTGAAAAACAGTTTTCTGAAATCAGATTTTTTTCAACAGAGTTTTTGGGCAGAAAACTATTGATTTGAATTGGTGTTTTTAGCCTAGAACAACATTCCTATTTATAGGTGAAATCTATAGTCAGTTAGGGTAGTTATCAGGATAAATTTAAATTTTAAAACATTGGATAAAGCACCATAATTCAATAACTGTACAACAGTTACAAAGTGCTATAAGTTGACTAGGGGTTGGGGGTTAGTCGACTAGTATAGGTAAATTTGACTGGGTTAGTCGACTAATCCTAGGTATAAGTCGATTACATAAGACTGAAACAGATATGCAAGTTTCTGGAAACTATAATTAGTCGACCAACAGGAATTATAAGTCGACTACAACATGTATTAGTTGACTAGTCATTTTGATAAGTCGACTAACAACCCTATTAGTCTGCTAATAGGAAGGGTCAAGTCTGCTAATAGCAAGGGTCAAGTCTACTAATAGGAAAGATCAAGTCTACTAATAGGAAAGGTCAAGTCTACTAATAGGACTATTTTGTGTGTGATCAAGGCTTTTAACATACTAATAAACATTACAATATGCATCCATAGGCACTTTCTTTGGGAAGTCTTGATCATGTAGAACTCTTGAATAAGCTTTGTAAGAAATAGCTCCAATGATATGTCTTCACAAATGTATCATCAAAAGCAAGTTTCAACATTCTCCCCCTTTTTGATGATGACACTTTGTGTGCATGAATACTCCCCCTGCAGAAAATATTTTATATGTTCTCCCCCTGCAGAAAATATGTTCTCTCCCTGCAGAAAACAGGTTATAACAGATATAGAAAAACATGTGTTCTCCCCCTGCAAAAAATATATTATAACAAATATATATAATAAATATTCTGAAATATTTTTCTTATCAAACTTCTTATATGGTACCTGAAAGATAAACATTAGAATGGTACCAATCATAATAAGATCAAAGCATTAACCTTTAGGAGACCAAACCCAATTTGAATTTGGTTTCCACCTTTTAGTATACACATAATTACATGAATTACATATATCATGTATGTATGATGCAATATAAGTATTTTTATCAACAATGCTTAAGTTTTTAGGAATCCATATGAACTTATTCTTAATTCTTTTTGAAATAATATCAGTATTTCTTTTTATAAAAGAATTATATGGATTACTAACATATGTAGATTTTCTAAAAAATCCAAGACCATATTGATTATGTGAGATCTTTTGATATGATAACAAATCATTTAACTTTTCTTTTCCTTGATTAAATTTAATCACATTTTTCAAAATCTCTTCATACTTCATTTTGAAAATTGATATGTCTTTATCTAAAACAGAAATCCTTTCATTTAAAGACATAGTTTCTCTTTTCAATAAAATATTATTTTGTAATAAATTCTCATTATCTTTATTTAATGATGATATTACTTTTTCAAAATCATCTTTTTGAGAATTTATAGAAGAAATTTGAGAAGCATAATAAGAATTTTCTTTGAAAAGTTTTTCATTTTCCTTTGTCAAAACTTTATTCTTTATCTTTTCATTCTTAAGATCATTGTATAATTCTTGAAATGCATCTAAGAGTTCAAAAAATTGTACCTCATCTTCTTCAAGAGCCATGTAACAGATGTTGGCATGTTCAGTGGCTTCTTCTTCGTCAGAGGAAGAGAAATCACTATTTTCCCATGAAGCTTGGTAGTCTTTCTTCTTTCTGAACTTTTTTCTCTTGAATTTACCTTTATTTTTGAGCAATGGACAATCCTTCCTCATATGACCTGTTTTATTACAATTAAAACATTTAAACTTACCTTACTTTAAGAACTTTCTGAATTTTCTTGAAAGTATTGCCATCTCCTCTTCATCGTTATCTGAATTTTCGTGTCTAAGGATGCATGGAAGGCAAGTTATTTCTTCTTTGAGAGAAATTATTGTTCATCCTTCTTTCTGTCTTCGAGTTGCACTTCATATGCCATTAGATTACCAATAAGGTTTTCTAATGACATTGTTGAGAGATCATTCGCTTCTTCTATTGCAGTTGTCTTCTTCTCCTAATCTGGTGTGAGTGCACGAAGGATCTTGTGAACTTTTTCGACTTGGGTGTATTCCTTTCCAAGGGATGCTAAGGAATTTGTTATGTCGGTGAATCTTGTAACCATTTCTGAGATGGTTTCATTCTCCTTCATTTTGAAAAGTTCAAACCTGTGGACAAGAATAGAAATTTTAGATTCCTTAACCTTATTTGTGCCTTCATGTGTTACCTGTAGTATGTGCCATATTTGATTTGCAAAAGTGGCTGTTGACACACGGTTGAATTCTTCTTTGGTTAAGGCACAGAATAAAGCATTCATCGCTTTGGCATCAAGGTTCGCATTCTTCTTTTGATCATCACTCCAAGCGCTGTAATTGGTAGTCGGTTTGGTGTTCGCTCTTCTACTATGTTTCATAGTTCGTAGTTGATCGCTTGCAAGTAGATCTTCATTCTACACTTCCAATAGTTGTAGTTAGATCCGTCAATCAGCGGTGGACGTTGTGTAGAATGTCCTTCTTTAAATTATGACGAAGGAAACTCCGTTGCCATCCTTGTATGTTGTTGACTGGGTATGTAGGGCTTGTATGCCGGGCCAGGCTCTGATGCCAATTGTTGGTCCCGAGATGATGCCAATTGTAGGATCTACTATACACGTCAACACTCAAATAAAGAAATTAGCGTAAATATAAAGTACTTGCAATAAAGGAAATTAAATCACAGAAAAGATAACAATCGCAAACATAAGTGATTTATCTTGGTTCGGTCCTCGTGACCTACATCCAGTCCCCAAACCACCCGCTTGAGATTTTTCTTTATCTTTTGACTTTGTACACCCAAAATCAATACCTTGCACACCACTTGACAAATCCCCTTTGCCAAATGTGTACAACTCTTCTTACAACCAAGAAGACCACAACACCTTGTACAAACTCTCTTCAACCCGAAGACGCTCTTGTATAATGCTCCTCTTTGAGTGATTACAAACTTTCCTATAAGTCTTGAATCTGTATGTGATTGTGGACAAGGGCTATTATAGGTGGACTCTAAGAAATCTTCACTATAGAGTAGGAATTTGAATGAAGAACTGAAAGTGGAAAACAGTTTTCTGAAATTAGATTTTTTCAACAGAGTTTTTGGGCAGAAAACTATTGATTTGAATTGGTATTTTTAACCTAGGACAACATCCCTATTTATAGGTAAAATCTATAGTCAGTTAGGGTAGTTATCAGGACAAATTTTAATTTTAAAACGTTGGATAAAATACCAGAATTCAATAACTGTACAACAGTTACAAACTGCTATAAGTCGACTAGGGGTTGGGGGTTAGTCGACTAGTATAGGCAAATTTGACTGGGTTAGTCGACTAATCTTAGGTATAAGTCGACTGTTGACACTTAAAAAAGACAAGATTCTTATTGGTCCGAACAATGTATAAACTTGTTGACATTTACAAAAGACAAGTGACAGACGAGCTGAAGACCAGTTTTCACCCATCTCCGAGGGACAGGGAAGCAACTTGGACTCCACTGATCCAGCAAGCAGACAGTGAACCCGGATTATTTCTGAACAGACCTCAGCAGGTCTAAGATGCTACCACTTAGCATCACATGAGCCCAAAGGGATAGCCTCGCTTGAGAGGCTAAGGTCACCTAACTTCACCAGAAGTGCTCAGCTAACTCCGCAGAGAGTTAACTTCGCTTGAAGTCACACACAACCGCGCAAAAGGGTATACGGTAGCTTCGCCACAAATGATACCTAGCTCCGCCAAAGAGCTTTATTCTGACTTCGCCAGACACTGCCTCCAGCTCTGCTGTGAGTTCAAAGCGGGCAGCGCCACTGCTGGTCAACCTTTGACCAATCAAATCTCCAGATGAGATCAGATCTAATCAGATCAAATCCAATTAAGATCAAATCGGAGATCAAATTCGGCAGTTGATTGCCACAATCTCTTGACTCTCTTAAAACGAGTAAGGAGATCAGGGGAAATCCTCCAACAATATGGAAAGGATCAAAACAGATCAAGAAGATCAACTGACCTGCCTTTTCTAGCTTTGCAGAAGCTGATCCTAGCCAAGCAGCAAGGCTACTTTCCAGATTTAAACAGATCCGATTCAATCTGTTTTCATATCTTCAAGGGACAGTTATACCCTTGTTCTCCCTATAAATAGCCCACCAGGGGCACAAGGAGAGACCACCACGACAGGAGAGAAAAAGAGAGCCTTTTTCTGAGACGACACGCACAAGAGGACTCCACAAGCAAAGGCTTCTTCACGACGCATCGCGCGTTCTTGAATTCAGAGACTTTATAGAGAATTGCTTCTCTATTCAGGGTGCTGATACCCTAATACCTTCTTCTCAAGGAACTCCGGAACCAGGCGAGAAGGAATTCCTAATTGAAGGCGGCTTTGAGAAGTAGCAAGAGGGTTATACCAACCTTCTATTCTCTGATTCCCGAAACCAGGCGAGAAGGGAATCTCATCGCTCGCATCGTCAAAGGGACAAAGTGGTCGCGCGCTGACCAGACTCCTATCGGCACACTTCTCCAGAATCTCTGAGGAGATCTACTTGTAATCTTTTTAAGAATACTTGTAATTTAGCTCCTCAAACTCTCTTTATTGTAAGTTTTCCCCTTTGCAAATCAATGGAAAACAAGATGGCGACTCCGCTGGGGATTAAATTCTCCACTGCCTCGCAGCAAGGCTACTTTCCAGATTTAAACACTGTTTCCATATCTTTAAGGGACGGTTATACCCTTGTTCTCCCTATAAATAGCCCACCAGGGGTACAAGGAGAGACCACCACGACAGGAGAGAAAAAGAGAGCCTTTTTCTGAGACGACAAGCACAAGAGGACTCCACAAGCAGAGGCTTCTTCACGACGCACCACGCGTTCTTGAATTCAGAGACTTTATAGAGAATTGCTTCTCTATTCAGGGTGCTGATACCCTAATACCTTCTTCTCAAGGAATCTCCGGAACCAGGCGAGAAGGAATTCCTAATTGAAGGCGGCTTTGAGAAGTAGCAAGAGGGTTATACCAACCTTCTATTCTCTGATTCCCGAAACCAAGCGAGAAGGGAATCTCATCGCTCGCATCGTCAAAGGGACAAAGTGGTCGCACGCTGACCAGACTCCTATCGGCACACTTCTCCAGAATCTCTGAGGAGATCTACTTGTAATCTTTTTAAGAATACTTGTAATTTAGCTCCTCAAACTCTTTTTATTGTAAGTTTTCCCCTTTGCAAATCAATGGAAAACAAGATGGCGACTCCGCTGGGGATTAAATTCTCCACTGCCGAGAATTAAGTGTCGCAATGCGACGAACAGACCTTCGGGTCTAACTCTGAATTCAGAAAAGCCGGTGCAGCCAGAGCCTCTCTGGCTAAATCTTCAAGAAAAGTCTCTACGGAGATAGAAAAGGTTCTCTGCGAACCTACTGCGGTTCTCTGGCGCAACAAGGAAGCATGCCCGCAGTCCAAGTCCTTCACTTTCGAGAACCTGGTGGTTCAGTTCGATCAAGGAAGATTCGAAGAAGTCCTCTCTGGGGGTGGCCTAATGCTTCGAGCACGGAAGCATAGGAAGGTCTCCATGACCAAGGTTTCGAAGCAGAAACCAGAAGCAGAATTCTGCCAACACCCTTCAGCCTCGCGTGTGGCTAGTCAGGTTCCCTGCGAACCTATGTCTCCCTTGTCAAAGCAGATGTGGAGGCCAAAGCAGAAGACTCTAAGTAAAGCCTCAGGCGTAGTTATGCCAAAACCGCGTCTCTCTCGCGAAGAAAAAAGGCAAGAGGCCTCTCTGCTCCAGCAATGCTGCCGACCATGAAGTCACGACGGTAATCATACCGTCTCCCGATTCAAGAGCAGCAACGCCTTGTGCCAGCCTCGTTCATATGAGCGAAGCTACTGTACCTCAGCGTACTCACCGGGTCCATGACCGCGAAGCTAGAGCCAAAGTATTATCTTGGCTAATCCCCTTCGCAGCAGCATAGCGGGTAAAGCACCACAGCGTGCTCCACTTTTCAGTGTGTCAAGTACTAAGTTCGCGCCTATTGGCGAAGCTAGAACTAAAGCACTATTCGGTGCTAATCCCTTCTGCAGGGATAAGAGGAACAAGACATTCTCCTATGAGCTATTCAAAGGAGCTTCTGCACCAAATCGTTTAGGCCATACTTGGCCTGATTTGCGGGAATTGTCGACAAATAAACAAACCTCTTCCTCCTGTTATCAACAAGTGGGATGTCAGTTGGTGACAGTCCACTCGGTCCATTGCCGGCTAGCACCAATCTTCGCCATCTCCCCAGGTCGGCGATCAATTTTTCATCGGTTGTCGGTACAAGCCCCGATGAAGCATCGCAAAAGAAGCGTCTCGTGAGATCCACCCTCTGCATCAGTCAACATGACCAGAAGAGGACGAGAGTTACGCAGGGGAAGACAAACATATAAAGACACCCCCCACAACTCCCCAGATCCAGATTACAGCCCAGGCTTAGGCGAAGTCTTGGTGCATGAAGAAGGTGTTTTCCGAAACACCAGATCTAGGGTTGCGATACCCTACACTTATGAACAGCCTTCTTCTTCAACGGCCCTAGCCTCGCCGGAGCCCAGGAGATCACTCCAACCATCGGATAAGAAGATGAAGACAGTGGGTACGCCTCTTCGGTGACAGTCAGCTCAGTGCGAACAGACAGAGCATCAGTCAACATGGCTGATAACGCTAACAACGACCTTCGTCGGCGCCTGGAAGCTCAAGAGCAAACCTCCAAAACCCAGCAAGAGGCCCTGGACAATATTCAACAGATGCTTGCTCGACTCCTCAGCAATCGGAATGACAATGATGCCGGGAGCAATCAAGATGAGGAGGAACATTTCAGCAATGAGCTGCCAAAAACGGAGAAATCCAAGGAGGGTTCTTCTTTAGACGCCGAAGTCCTTAAAGGCCTCCAAGCTCAAATTGCATCCCTAGCTCAGAGGGATGAATTAAAGAAAGTAGGGGCAGTCCGTCCTTACCCATTGGAGTGGGATTCAGTGCCATACCCACCGAAGTTCAAACCACCAACGTTGCATACGTATGATGGTAAGAGTTCACCAAATCAGCACATCTACTACTTCCGGTCTCAGACTGGTAATGTTATAAGTGAAAAACACCTAGAGGGGGGTGAATAGGTGTGATTGCTAATCTAACAACTTTTTAAACTAAGTATGAATGAATGATGCAACGATCTCACAAAACAAGACTAAGAGCCGAATACCCCGTGAAGGGTTCTGAACTCCTTCCTCGTGATTCCTCTAGATATGAGTTAGAGGTGCGCAATGCAATCTTGTTGTATGAGATTTGATCGACAAAATATCAATGAATGAATAATAGGCAATGATGAAGTGCACACAAGATATCACAAGTAGAGGAAACAAAATACTAGAAACAATAAGCAATAGAGAGCAATTGAAAGTAAAGCGAAAATAGAGAGCAAGAGCAAAAGACAATCGCAAACACAAGTATTTGTTTCGAGGTTCAAGCCACCGCTCTACTCCCCACCTTCACCTCCGTGAAGGGTTTCCACTATCCACCAAGGACGCTTACAAGGTCTACCAAAGACCGGAGCACCGAGCTCCACCACTTACAAGAACCTCTACCGAAGAGGTGTCTCCACAAGATGAATAAAGAGTAACAAGTAGCCAAGTGATCTCTAAAAGGATCACAAACTCTTTACAAACACTTCTCTCTTTACAACTTCCTTATAGATTGAGTAGGGAATTTTTGCTCTAAGAAGTGTAGTGAGTAAGACTCAGTTGTAAAATGATCTTTGCTAGAAAAACAACTGAAAACAAGCTCAAGAATGAATGGGAGAATGGAGAGCTTAAAAAACTTTTCTTCTCTTTTTAAAACTTTGAAAACTTAAGGATTTTTCTTTTTTTTTGCAAGAGACCCATCTCCTCTATTTATAGGGAGAGGAAAGGGTTAAAATCAATTTATTTTAAGCTTATTTGATCTGGAAAAGATCTCCAAAAACTCAGAAAAAGTCTGCCAAAAATAGATTTCTAAAACAGATTTCAGATTACACCAAAGAGGAAAGAGCCGTTAGAGCTTTGCAGGCCTGGCGGTCGACCGGTCCGGTCGGCCGTCCGCCCTGCTGGCAAAGAGCCGTTGGGCTCGGGTCGACCGCTCGGGTCGACCGTCCTCTAAAATGAAACAGTTTTCCGAAGGCGGTCGACCGGGCGGTCAACCCAGAAAACCCGAGAGCAAAGTTGCTTACAGTCGATCGACCGGACGGTCGGCCGATAGACATGCACAAGCGTGCACGTCCTGATACCATCTCCGGTCGACTGGTCCGGTCGGCCGGTCTTGCCTGAAACAGAAAAACAGCAAGAAACCATAACTTGGAATTTTTGTAAAATATTTTGAAGTATAGATAGCTAAGTATCATGCTTGAAAAGGGTAAACATACATGATTATAAACATGATATATATCTTTGTAAAAATTAGAGTCATGTATATTTGTCAAGGCATGAAACTTAGAAACAAAAACTTTAAACATGAAAACTTGTATACAAATATGTGTGTGTGTATCCTAGAGCCAATTTTCCAAAAATCAAACTTTACAAACTATTTCTTATATTGGTTCTAAAGGACTACAAGTTCTTCAAGTGGGCTTCTCCATATGATCTTGCAAGCTTGATACTTTGAGCCCGAATTGAGGTGACTTGAGTCAAAACTCCTTCCTTTAGGGAAGATAACTTCTAGTTTCAATAGAACCCTGAAACACACTAAAACAACAAACATGAGTAGTACAAATAACTATATATGTTTTGTAATCATCAAAACAAACTCAAAACGGGTGATTGTAACCTTGGGCCAACAATCTCCCCCTTTTTTATGATGACAAAACATATAAGTTATTTAAACAAAAATGGAAGAAGAGCTTGGAAGCTCACCCTCAAATAATGCTATGTATAAATAATGACCATGAAAAGCAAGATACATAAAGCATTAAAAACACAATAGTTTTTGTCAAAAACTCAAATAAACAATAAAGAACAAACTTATTCTTTTTAAATAACAAACTTAACTTATTCTTAACAAACTTAACTTATTCTTAACAAACTTATTCTTTTTTCTCCCCCTTTTTGTCATACATCAAAAAGGGTTAAACAAAAACAAAAAAACAACAATAAAAATTGGTCTTTAAGAATCCATAATGCAAACATTCAACTCACCACAAATAAAAGAGAATCTAGCATAATCTAATGGTTTAGTGAAAATATCGGCAAGTTGAAAATCGGTAGAAACATAATCAATATCAATATCACCTTTCTCATAATGATCTCTAAGAAAGTGATATCTAATGTCAATGTGTTTAGTTTTACTATGTTGATTTGCATTCTTTGTCATATGAATTGTACTAGTATTATCACAAAATATTTTAATATGATTAAAATGCAAATCATAGTCGAGGAGAGTATGCTTCATCCAAAGAACTTGTGCACAACAAGCTCCGGCTGCAACATACTCCGCCTCGGCAGTTGATAGGGCTACCGAATTTTGCTTTTTGGAAGACCAAGATACAAGACAATTACCTAGGAATTGACATGTTCCACTTGTGCTCTTCCTATCTACCCTACAACCAACATAGTCGGCATCCGAAAAACTCGTCATTGAAAATTGACCGGTTTTCGGATACCACAAACCCATTTCAACAGTGCCCTTAAGGTATCTAATTATGCGTTTAACCGCAATTATGTGAGACTCTTTAGGACAAGATTGAAAACGTGCACAAAGACAAACGGAAAACATAATATCCGGCCTACTAGCCGTCAAATACAATAAACTACCTATCATGCTACGATAAAGTTTAATGTCTACATTTTTACCTTGTTCATCCTTATCAAGCTTTGTAGTGGTTTCCATGGGAGTTTTGCTCACTTTAGCTCCTTCAAGCCCGAACCTTTTGATTAGTTCCTTTGTGTACTTGGCTTGATTGATGAAGATCCCATCCTTCCTTTGCTTGATTTGGAGTCCAAGGAAATAGTTGAGCTCCCCCATCATAGACATTTCAAATTCATCCTTCATGCATGATTCAAAAGCTTGGCAAAGAGATTCATTAGTAGACCCAAAAATAATGTCATCAACATAAATTTGCACAATAAGAATATCATTTTCAACATGTTTTGTAAACACTGTGGTGTCAATTTTACCTTTCTTAAAACCATTTGAAATTAAAAATGAAGAAAGTCTTTCATACCAAGCCCTAGGGGCTTGTTTTAAACCATAAAGAGCTTTATCTAATTTAAACACAAAATCCGGATGTGTAGGATCAACAAACCCGGGGGTTGTTCAACATACACCTCCTCTTCGATAAAACCATTTAGAAAAGCACTTTTAACATCCATTTGAAACAATTTAAAATCTTTATATGAGGCAAAGGCTAGTGTCATCTGTATGGCTTCAAGCCGTGCTACGGGTGCAAAGGTTTCTTCAAAATCGATTCCTTCGATTTGAGTGTAACCTTGGGCAACTAACCTAGCTTTGTTTCTAACTACGTTACCCGATTCATCCAACTTGTTCTTAAAGATCACTTAGTACCAATTGTTGGTCTATCGTGGGGCCTAGGAACAAGGTGCCAAACTTGGTTGCGCTCAAATTGATTGAGCTCCTCTTGCATGGCAAGCAACCAATATGAATCGGCCTCGGCTTCGAGGACGTTTTTGGGTTCAACATGAGAGATAAATGCATAATGACCACAAAAATCATGAAGTTTAGAGCGAGTGGTTACCCCTTTTGATACTTCACCTATGACGAGGTCCTTGGGATGATGAGGATTGTATCTCCAATCCTTTGGAAGTTGTTGAGTAGGCTCCACTTCATTTGTTTGATTTTCATTTCCTTGAGCCTCTTCTACTTTAGCTTCACTTCCTTCATCATCCTTTGGCTTGTCTACCATAGTAGGTGTATCCTCCAAGGTCACTTTCTCCAAGCCTTCATCCAAAGCATTTATTTCTACAACATTCTTAACAAACAAGTTAGATTCTTCAAACTTGACATGTATAGATTCCTCAATAGTCAAAGATGATCTATTGAAGATTCTATAAGCTTTACTAGTATTAGAATAACCCACAAAAATTGCCTCATAAGATCTAGCATCAAATTTTCCTAAATTATCTTTTGTATTTAAAACAAAACATTTGCATCCAAAAACTCTAAAATATGAAACATTTGATTTTCTAGAAAAGTACATTTCAAAAGACGTTTTAGAAGTATTTTTACACAAGAAAACACGATTTGATATATAGCATGAAGTATTAACGGCCTCGGCCCACAAATAATGTGGTAGACCATATTCACTAAGTATTGTCCTAGCCATCTCTTGTAATGTTCTATTTTTCCGTTCAACTACTCCATTTTGTTGTGGAGTTCTAGGACAAGATAGTTCATGCTTTATTCCACGTTCTTCACAAAAAGTGGTAAAGGGTAGGTTAATGAACTCACCTCCTCTATCACTTCTTATTCTTACAATAGAAGTATCTTTTTCCTTTTCAACTTTTTTCTTAAAGGCTTGAAAATGTGAAAAGGCTTGGTTTTTGTGTTCAAGAAAGAAAACCTAAGTAAAACGTGAAAAGTCATCAACCAAAACAAATGCAAACCTATTCCCACTTAGACTTTTGGTTTGAGTAGGACCAAATAAATCCATATGGATTAACTCCAAAGGACGTGATGTCATGATATCCTTAATTGACTTGAAAGAAGACTTAGTTTGTTTCCCAAATTGACATGCGTCACAAACTCGGTCCTTTTCAAAATTCAAACAAGGAATACCTTTCACCATTTCCTTTGTGTTTAACATAGATATATGGCCAAATGAAATGTGGCCTAATCTTCTATGCCACAACCAAGAGTCATCATCGAGGGCTTTTAAACAAGTAATATTACAAGACATATTAGACATATCAATCATATAAATATTATTTTCACGAAAACCGAAAAACACACAAGTATTAGATATTCTATCAATTACTTTACAAACTACATTATCAAAAACAACATCAAAACCTTTATCACAAAGTTGACTAACACTCAAGAGATTATGCTTGAGGCCATCAACTAAAACAACATTCTCAATTAAAGGGGATGTACCAAGTTTAACATTACCAATACCGATGATTTTACCCTTGGCATCATCTCCGAAGGTGACGGTGCCGCCTTCATGGTATCTTGATAGGGTTGCAAAGTTGTTGATGTCCCAAGTCATTTGCCTTGAGCAACCACTATCAAGATACCACAACCCTCTACGTCGTTGGGCCTTGGATGGTACCTACATCATTTAACAAATTCATTGATTTTGGTACCCAAATTTTCTTGGGTCCTTGAAAGTTAGTGTTTCGAACCCAAACATTATGATGAGATGCATGAAAATCACCTAGAGGGGGGGTGAATAGGTGATAATGCTAATCAATGCACAATTTAAAATTTATGATGCAACAATCTCACAAAGCAAGTGAATATAGCAATGAATGTAGAGAGCAAGTAACAATAGCAATGAAAGTAGTGCAAGAACAAGGAAAGTAAACCAAACGCAAACACAAAGATTTGTTATCGAGGTTCGAGCACCCAGCTCTACTTCCCCGCCTTCCCCAGAAGGATTCCAACCACTTCCACTATCACAAAGATGTCACAAATACACCGGAGTACCCAACTCCACAATCTCAAGTACAAGTTCTCTCTTGGTAGTCAAAAGACCACAAACTTTCTCTTTCAAAATTCTCTTCCCTTACAAAGGTCCTTAGAGAACAATGAGTAGGAATGAAGCTCTTGTGTGCAAAGAGAAAAGAAAATGAAATCAGAGAATTCTTGAAAACACTTCAGAAATTGAGAGAGAATTTCAGCACAAAAACTAAGAAACCAAGTCTTTTTGAATGCCTTAAACTTGTGGAGATTTTGATAATTTTTCTAGTAACTCAACTCTCTCCCTAAACACCCCTATTTATAGGAGAGGGCTAGGGTTTAAAGATAAAACATTTTTAAGGCTAATCAGAATGTATTAAAACCAAAACATGTCACTTAAACACACTTAAGTGAGAAAAGGACAAAAATAAATCTGCTCTGAAAACTAGCCGTTACTGTTCAAACGGCTAGTCCGGTCGACCGGCCCGGTCGACCGCTAGTTCAAAGAAAACGACCGTTGCCGACTACGGTCGACCGGCCCGGTCGACCCAAACAAACAGAGAGCAAAGTCTTGCAGTCAGGCAGGTCTCGGTCGACCGTCACGGTCGACCGTGAAATGTGCACACTGATACGTGCATCTGCCAGAACCACGGTCGACTGGGGCGGTCGACCGGCAAAACCTGACATAGGCACGGTCGACTGGGGCGGTCGACCGGCTCAGGCCAAAAATCAATTTTCAAACAGAATTTTGAGGAGATGAATATTTTTACCAAAAGATGTTTTAAATAGGAATAAGTATAAAACATAAATATAGATTTGTAGGCAGAGGATTTTGTATCAAAATATTTTTGTATAATTTCTATGAATTAAACTTAGAAATAGGATGTGCGCAAAAACGTGTGTGATGGAGCTTCAAACCTATTCACTATTCTTTTACAAAACTCTAAACTAAAAATAAATCTAATTAAGTCTCTTGAGCAATCTTGAGCCATGCAATGCCTTGCTAGAGCCTTCTCTTCTATGTTCCTTCCTTGATGTGTAAAAAGCCTTCTTTGCTTCATGAACCTAGAATTTCTTGCAATAGCTAAGCAATGGCCTCCAAACTATGGTACAAACCTGAAACTTATCTCAACAAACTAATTAGTACCATATAGCTCCTATTTAGTTTGTTATCATCAAAACTATAAACAAATGGAGAGTGTAACCTTATGGGCCAACAATCTCCCCCTTTTTGATGATGACAAAACAAATAGGCTATAAACAAAAATATAGGGGTGGAGAAAGCTCCCCCTCAAATTATGCTATCATGAAAACATGAAAACAATGTAAGGTTGCAAGTAAAAATCATAAGACTAAAAATCATGAAATAAAATACTTGCAAAGCAAAAACAAAGAGTTCATAAAAACAAAAACATATATAAACTCATATGGAACCAAAACCATATGAACTCATATTTCTATCATAAAAACTCATTCTCCCCCTTTTTGTCATACATCAAAAAGGGTTATGAAAACATTTTTATTCAATAACACAAACATTAAGTTCACCACAAATGAAAGAAAATCTAGCAAAATCAAGTGGTTTAGTGAAAATATCGGCTAGTTGCAAATCTGTAGAAACATAATCAATATCAATATCTCCTTTCTCAAAAAGATCTCTAAGAAAGTGATATCTAATCTCAATGTGCTTGGTCTTACTATGTTGATTTGCATTCTTTGTCATATGTATAGTACTAGTATTATCACAAAATATTTTTATATGGTCAAAATGCAAATCATAATCAAGGAGAGTATGTTTCATTCAAAGGACTTGTGCACAACAAGCCCCCGCGGCAACATACTCCGCCTCGGCGGTTGAGAGAGCTACGGAATTTTGTTTCCTAGAGGACCATGAAACAAGACAATTACCAAGAAATTGACATGTCCCACTAGTACTCTTTCTATCTACTCTACAACCCGCATAGTCGGCATCCGAATAACTCGTCATTGAGAAATCTCCGGTTTTCGGATACCATAGACCCATTCCAATTGTGCCCTTAATATAACGAATAATGCGTTTTACCGCAATAAGATGGGACTCCTTAGGACACGATTGAAATCTAGCACAAAGACACACACTAAACATGATGTCCGGCCTACTTGCCGTCAAATATAAAAGACTTCCTATCATGCTTCTATATAATTTAATATCAACATTTTTACCTTGGTCATCTTTATCAAGCTTGGTTGTAGTTGCCATGGGAGTGTTGCAAGCGTTTGAGCTTTCAAGTCCAAACTTCTTTACGAGTTCCTTTGCGTACTTAGCTTGACTTATGAACGTCCCATTTTGCAATTGCTTGATTTGGAGTCCAAGGAAGAAATTGAGCTCACCCATTGAAGACATTTCAAACTCACATTGCATAACCTTTTCAAATTCCTTGCATAAAAACTCATTAGTAGAACCAAAAATTATATCATCAACATAAATTTGCACAATTAAAATGTCATTATCAACATGCTTAGTGAATAATGTTGTATCTACTTTGCCTTTAATAAAATCATTTGAAATTAGAAAACTAGAAAGCCTTTCATACCAAGCTCTTGGAGCTTGTTTCAATCCATACAAAGCTTTATCAAGTTTAAAAACAAAATCGGGATGAACATGATCAATAAAACCGGGAGGTTGAGCAACATAAACTTCTTCATTTATAAAACCATTCAAAAATGTACTTTTCACATCCATTTGAAAAAGTTTAAAATTTTTGAAAGATGCAAAAGCTAGTGTCATCCGTATGGCTTCAAGCCGTGCTACGGGTGCAAAGGTCTCCTCAAAGTCAATTCCCTCAACTTGAGTGTAACCTTGGGCCACTAACCTAGCCTTATTCCTAATCACATTTCCGGACTCATCCATCTTGTTTCTAAAGATCCACTTAATACCAATTATTGGTCTATCCTGGGGCCTAGGAACAAGGTGCCAAACTTGGTTGCGCTCAAATTGATTGAGTTCCTCTTGCATGGCTAGCAACCAATATGAGTCCGCCTCGGCTTCGAGGATGCTTTTGGGTTCAAAATGAGAAATGAAAGCAAAATTACCACATAGGTCATGGAGTTTGGAGCGCGTTGTGACTCCTTTAGATGCATCACCCAAGATGAGCTCCTTAGGATGATTTGTAGCGTATCTCCAAGCTTTAGGAAGCGGTTGAGAGCTTTCCTCCTTATCCTCTTGAACATCACCAATAGGATCTTGCTTTTCTTCTTGAGCGGGTGAGTCCTTCAAGGATAGTCTCTCCATGTCTTCACCTAATGGTTCAATCTCTACAACATTCTCAACAACCACATTAGATTCTTCAAATTTAACATGCATGGATCCTTCAATGGTAAGTGAAGATCTATTAAATACTCTATATGCTTTGTTAGTAGAAGAGTATCCAACAAAGATAGCTTCATAAGCCTTAGCATCAAATTTACCCAAGTTATCTTTAGTGTTCAAAACAAAACACTTGCAACAAAAAACTTTGAAATATGCAACATTAGGTTTTCTAGAGTGATACATTTCAAAAGATGTTTTGGAAGAATTTTTACACAAATAAATACGATTTGATATATAGCATGCGGTGTTTACGGCCTCGGCCCATAAATATTGAGGGAGGTCATACTCACTTAGCATTGTCCTAGCCATCTCTTGAAGTGTTCTATTTTTCCTTTCTACAACTCCATTTTGTTGTGGAGTTCTAGGACAAGACATTTCATGCTTAATTCCCTTTTCATCACAATACGTCATGAAGAGTTGGTTAACAAACTCACCACCTCTATCACTTCTTATTTTCAAAATCGAAAAACCTTTTTCTTTTTCAACTCTTTTTCGAAAAATCTTAAAATGAGAAAAAGTTTGATCTTTGTGTTCCAAGAAGAAAACCCAAGTGAAACGGGAAAAATCGTCAACTAAAACAAATGCAAATCTGCTACCATTTAAGCTCTTAGTTTTAGTAGGTCCAAAAAGATCCATATGAATTAATTCTAAAGGCCTAGTTGACATGATATCCTTGATTGGTTTGAAGGAAGACTTGGTTTGTTTCCCAAGTTGGCACGCACCACAAATGCAGTCTTTCTCAAACTTCAAGTAAGGAATACCCTTCACCAATTCCTTTGAATTAATCCTAGAAAGATGGTCAAAAGATGCATGTCCTAATCTTCTATGCCAAAGCCAAGAATTTTCATCAAAAGCATTTAAGCATTTAGTAGAACATTCCACATTAAGCATGTCAATGATATAAACATTATCATCACGAAAACCGGTAAGAATACAATCATTTGTTTTAATATCAAAAATCTTGCAAGAAGTATCATCAAAAACAACTTTAAGACCACGGTCACAAAATTGACTAATGCTAAGCAAATTATGTTTCAAACCATCAACAAGTACAACATTTTCTATAGTAGGAGATGAACCAATTTGAATGTTACCTATACCGATGATAGTTCCTTTGGAGTCATCCCCGAAGGTGACGGAGCCACCTTCCATGTACCTTGATAGGGTTGTAAAGTTATTGATGTCCCATGTCATGTGTCTTGAACAACCACTATCAAGGTACCACCGCTCCCTACGTCTTGGAGCCTTGGTGTGTACCTACATCAAATAATTTAGGACTTGATTTTGGTACCCACATTTTCTTGGGTCCTAAAGGGTTAGTTTCATTAACCCAAACAAGATTATTTGATCTATTAACTTGGTCATAACAAAATTTAGCTAAATGTCCATTCTTACCATAATATGTGCATCTATACACTCTACCATATTTAAAAGCATAGTGAGTGTGTGATTTGTGGGCATGAGAATTGTGAGCATGAAAAGATTTAGCATGAGTAGTGTTATGTGTAGTGTGAGCATGTGAATCTTTGACATGAGAGGTGTGCTTTTTAGAAAACTTTTCTTCAAGTTTCTTAGTGTTAAAAGCACAATCTTTTAAAACCTTTTCAAAATCAACTATTTTAGATTTTAAAGAAGAAATTTCTTTTTCATCAACAATAGGAGATTTTGCCTTACAAAAAACCTTGTAGGCATTGAACTCATTTTGAATGGAAATAAGATTAGAAGAAATATCATCCTTTTCTTTAGAAACCATAGCAAGTTGATTTTTGAGAAAAGCAACTTCTTTTTGCAATTTAAGACATTCAATCTTCTAATTATCATAAGTTTCGGAAAGTTCAACAAAAGCATGAACAAGAACTTCCTTACTTAATTCATCATCTTCATCATCAAGAGATTGAGGGGTTACCTTTGGTGTGTTTGCCATGAAACACATATTCGCTATATCCGCCTCTTCCTCGGACTCGCTTTCCGAATCCCAAGTTGCCTTGTAAGCTTTCTTTTCTTCCGGTTTCTTTGGCTTGAAGGAGGAGGTCATCTTCTTCTTGAACTCCGGGCAATCCGCCATGATGTGTCCGGGCTTTCGGCAATTGTAGCATATAATTCTCCTCTCCTCTTTGCCTTCAAATTTCCTCCGGAAGTTGAGCTTGTTTCTCCGGTACATTCTCTTCACATTGCGAACAAGTAGTGATAGCTCCTCATCTTCCTCTTCATCGTCTTCATCATCTTCAAGAGTGGAAGAAGACTTGAAGGCTATGGATTTCTTCTTTGAAGGAGCCGCTTCTTCTCTTGCCTTCTTTTCCATCTCATGGGTCTTTAAGTTCCCAATGAGACTAATTAGGTCCATCTCATCCTTGTCGTTCAATTCTTTCAAGGTGGTGGCCTTTATCTCCCATGAAGTAGGAAGAGCCCGAATAACTTTTCGCACTTTTTGATCATTGGAGATATCATCACCTAAGGAAGAAATAGCATTGGTGATTTTAGTAAATCGAGTAATCATACTATCAATAGATTCTTCATCAAGCATTTTAAAAGATTCATATTGAGACCTCAAGAGATCTATCTTAGCTCTCTTGACTTGTGAAGTCCCTTCGTGCGTGACTAACAAGTGTTGCCAAATCTCATAGGCGGATTGGCAATGAATTACCCGTGCGAGGTCATCCTCATTCAAGGCGATTAAAAGGGAATTTTGGGCTTTGGAGTTAGCCTCATATTCTCTAAAGTTGAAGTCGGTCCATGTGCTCTCATCACCATCGGGTGCTACATAGGGTTTGGTCAAGGATTTAGCAACTAAGCTACCTAATGATTGCAAGAAGATAGTCATCCTAACCTTCCAAATAGGGAAATTTAGTCCATCAAATTTAGGAGGGGTTTTGATGTTGTCGGCCATGTTTACTAGTGTATGAATGGATGAATGCAAATGTTAATTAGCAAATTTTAAGGATCTCTATAAGGATGTTAAGCCAAACCTAGAGTCCAAGCTCTGATACCAATTGAAAATCACCTAGAGGGGGTGAATAGGTGATAATGCTAATCAATGCACAATTTAAAATTTATGATGCAACAATCTCACAAAGCAAGTGAATATAGCAATGAATGTAGAGAGCAAGTAACAATAGCAATGAAAGTAGTGCAAGAACAAGGAAAGTAAACCAAATGCAAACACAAAGATTTGTTATCGAGGTTCGAGCACCCAGCTCTACTTCCCCGCCTTCCCCAGAAGGATTCCAACCACTTCCACTATCACAAAGATGTCACAAATACACCAGAGTACCCAACTCCACAATCTCAAGTACAAGTTCTCTCTTGGTAGTCAAAAGACCACAAACTTTCTCTTTCAAAATTCTCTTCCCTTACAAAGGTCCTTAGAGAACAATGAGTAGGAATGAAGCTCTTGTGTGCAAAGAGAAAAGAAAATGAAATCAGAGAATTCTTGAAAACACTTCAGAAATTGAGAGAGAATTTCAGCACAAAAACCAAGAAACCAAGTCTTTTTGAATGCCTTAAACTTGTGGAGATTTTGATAATTTTTCTAGTAACTCAACTCTCTCCCTAAACACCCCTATTTATAGGAGAGGGCTAGGGTTTAAAGATAAAACATTTTTAAGGCTAATCAGAATGTATTAAAACCAAAACATGTCACTTAAACACACTTAAGTGAGAAAAGGACAAAAATAAATCTGCTCTGAAAACTAGTCGTTACTGTTCAAACGGCTAGTCCGGTCGACCGGCCCGGTCGACCGCTAGTTCAAAGAAAACGACCGTTGCTGACTACGGTCGACCGGCCCGGTCGACCCAAACAAACAGAGAGCAAAGTCTTGCAGTCAGGCAGGTCTCGGTCGACCGTCACGGTCGACCGTGAAATATGCACACTGATACGTGCATCTGCCAGAACCACGGTCGACTGGGGCGGTCGACCGGCAAAACCTGACATAGGCACGGTCGACTGGGGCGGTCGACCGGCTCAGGCCAAAAATCAATTTTCAAACAGAATTTTGAGGAGATGAATATTTTTACCAAAAGATGTTTTAAATAGGAATAAGTATAAAACATAAATATGGATTTGTAGGCAGAGGATTTTGTATCAAAATATTTTTGTATAATTTATATGAATTAAACTTAGAAATAGGATGTGCGCAAAAACGTGTGTGATGGAGCTTCAAACCTATTCACTATTCTTTAACAAAACTCTAAACTAAAAACAAATCTAATTAAGTCTCTTGAGCAATCTTGAGCCATGCAATGCCTTGCTAGAGCCTTCTCTTCTATGTTCCTTCCTTGATGTGTAAAAAGCCTTCTTTGCTTCATGAACCTAGAATTTCTTGCAATAGCTAAGCAATGGCCTCCAAACTATGGTACAAACCTGAAACTTATCTCAACAAACTAATTAGTAACATATAGCTCCTATTTGATTTGTTATCATTAAAACTATAAACAAATGGAGAGTGTAACCTTATGGGCCAACAATGCATTTAGTCTATCATAGTAAAAATTGGCTAAGTGTCCTTTACGCCCACAATGTGAACATGAAAACACTTTACCATACATGAATGCATGATGAGTGTGTGAAGTGTGAGCATGTTTTGGGGGTTTGCCACGATGTAAAGGTTGTGTGGTATGAACATGAGCATGAGCATGGAAAGCATTTTTCTTAGGGGCTTGTTTCTTAGGAAACATGGCCTCAATTTTCTTTTTATCAAACTCACAATTTTTCAAAACAATTCCTAATGAGTCTATTCTTTCTTTAAGCATGGTAATCTCATTAGAATCAACTAGTGGGGACTTGCCTTTACAAGAAATCTTGTACTTATCAAAATCATTTTGAGTAGTAACTAAAGTAGAGAGCAAGTCATCCTTTTCTTTAGAAAGAGTAAATACTTGATGATTAAGAGACTCATTTTCCTTTTTCATTTTTAAATACTTTTTCTTTAGGAAATCATAATTATGTGATAATTATACAAAAGCTTCTCCTAGTTCATCCATGGAAAGTTCATCATTAAGAGAAGTGGAAGGGGTTACCTTGCTTGTGCTTTCATTGGCCATGAAGCACATGTTGGCGGTGTCGATTTCGTCCTCGGATTCGCTCTCGGAATCCCATGTTGCTTTCATTGCTTTCTTCTTGAAAGGCTTCTTGGAGGTGGAAGGCTTTGCTTTGTCCGGGCACTCCGCAACAATGTGACCCGGTCTTTTGCAATTAAAGCAAACTATTTTCCTCTCTTCTTGCCACCTTTTTCTTCCTTGGAATTTAGCCTTGTTGTACATCCTCCGAACATTCTTTACAAGAAGTGAGATCTCTTCGTCATCTTCTTCTTCATTCTCTTCATCGGAGTGTGAGGATTGACACTTGAAGGCTATTGTCTTCTTCTTGGAAGGAGCCATATCCTTCCTAGCTTTTCTCTCCATCTCATGGGTTTTGAGGTTCCCAATGAGACCTATAAGCTCCATCTCCTCCTTGTCATTAAGTTCCTTCAAGGTAGTTGCCTTTACTTCCCATGAAGGAGGAAGAGCCCGGATGATCTTTCTAACTCTTTGGTCATTATCAATGGCATTACCTAGAGAAGAAAGTCCATTAGTGATCTTTGTAAATTTTGTAACCATATCATCTATGGTTTCATTTTCTTGCATGCAAAAGTTTTCATATTGAGACCAAAGAAGGTCTATCTTAGCCCTCTTCACTTGTGAGGTCCCCTCATGTGTAACTAGCAAGTGTGTCCAAATCTCAAATGCGGATTTGCAATGGATGACTCTAGCAATGTCATCATCATTGAGGGCTTGAAGTAGTGCATAGTGAGCCCTAGCATTGGCATCAAACTCCTTAGTCTCAATTTCGGACCAAGTGGATTCATCACCGGGGTGCACTAAAGGGTTTGGTCACGGCCTTTGCAACTCGACTTCCTAGAGATTGCAAGAAAATGGTCATCATAACTTTCCATATGGGAAAGTTAAGTCCATCAAACTTAGGAGGGGTCTTAATTCCATCGGCCATTTTTACTAAGTGAAAATGAATGAAGTGATTAGCAAAATTAGGATCTCTCTAAGGTTGTTAAGCCAAGAGCCTAGAGTCCAAGCTCTGATACCAATTGAAAAACACCTAGAGGGGGGTGAATAGGTGTGATTGCTAATCTAACAACTTTTTAAACTAAGTATGAATGAATGATGCAACGATCTCTCAAAACAAGACTAAGAGCCGAATACCCCGTGAAAGGTTCTGAACTCCTTCCTCGTGATTCCTCTAGATATGAGTTAGAGGTGCGCAATACAATCTTGTTGTATGAGATTTGATCGACAAAATATCAATGAATGAATAATAGGCAATGATGAAGTGCACACAAGATATCACAAGTAGAGGAAACAAAATACTAGAAACAATAAGCAATAGAGAGCAATTGAAAGTAAAGCGAAAATAGAGAGCAAGAGCAAAAGACAATCGCAAATACATGTATTTGTTTCGAGGTTCAAGCCACTGCTCTACTCCCCGCCTTCACCTCCGTGAAGGGTTTTCACTATCCACCGAGGACGCTTATAAGGTCTACCAAAGACCGGAGCACCGAGCTCCACCACTTACAAGAACCTCTACCGAAGAGGTGTCTCCACAAGATGAACAAAGAGTAACAAGTAGCCAAGTGATCTCTAAAAGGATCACAAACTCTTTACAAACACTTCTCTCTTTACAACTTCCTTATAGATTGAGTAGGGAATTTTGGCTCTAAGAAGTGTAGTGAGTAAGACTCAGTTGTAAAATGATCTTTGCTAGAAAAACAACTGAAAACAAGCTCAAGAATGAATGGGAGAATGGAGAGCTTAAAAAACTTTTCTTCTCTTTTTAAAACTTTGAAAACTTAAGGATTTTTCTTTTTTTTGCAAGAGACCCATCTCCTCTATTTATAGGGAGAGGAAAGGGTTAAAATCAATTTATTTTAAGCTAATTTGATCTGGAAAAGATCTCCAAAAACTCAGAAAAAGTCTGCCAAAAACAGATTTCTAAAACAGATTTCAGATTACACAAAAGAGGAAAGAGCCGTTAGAGCTTTGCAGGCCTGGCGGTCGACCGATCCGGTCGGTCGTCCGCCCTGATGGCAAAGAGCCGTTGGGCACGGGTCGACCGCTCGGGTCGACCGTCCTCTAAAACGAAACACAGTTTTCCGAAGGCGGTCGACCGGGCGGTCGACCCAGAAAACCTGAGAGCAAAGTTGCTTACAGTCGGTCGATCGGACGGTCGGCCGACAGACATGCACAAGCGTGCACGTCCTGATACCATCTCCGGTCGACCGGTCCGGTCGGCCGGTCTTGCCTGAAACAGAAAAACAGCAAGAAACCAGAACTTGGAATTTTTGTAAAATATTTTGAAGTATAGATAGCTAAGTTTCATGCTTGAAAAGGGTAAACATACATGATTATAAACATGATATATATCTTTGTAAAAATTAGAGTCATGTATATTTGTCAAGGCATGAAACTTAGAAACAAAAACTTTAAACATGAAAACTTGTATACAAATATGTGTGTGTGTATCCTAGAGCCAATTTTTCAAAACTCAAACTTTACAAACTATTTCTTACATTGGTTCTAAAGGACTACAAGTTCTTCAAGTGGGCTTCTCCATATGATCTTGCAAGCTTGATACTTTGAGCCCGAATTGAGGTGACTTGAGTCAAAACTCTTTCCTTTAGGGAAGACAACTTCTAGTTTCAATAGAACCCTGAAACACACTAAAACAACAAACATGAGTAGTACAAATAACTATATATGTTTTGTAATCATCAAAACAAACTCAAAACGGGTGATTGTAACCTTGGGCCAACAATAAGCAACGACGCCATCATGGCTAGGCTGTTCATTGGCACCTTAAAGGGGGTGGCATTTGACTGGTTCCGAAGTCTCCCTCCAGACTCTATCAATTCCTGAATCGACCTAGAAACCCGGTTCCTCTCTCGTTTCTATGAGGACGATACCGAAGTGACCATGGACAAGCTCCTCTCCACCATACAGAAGAAGGGCGAATCTGTCCGTGACTATATTGAACGGTTCAGAAACTTGTCTCTGATGTGCCGAGTAGGGATGCCATTACCCATGCTCCTACAGACGTGCAGGCACAACTTCTTGGACCAAGTAGAATTTCGCATGGAGGCTGTCAAAGCCCACACTTGGAAAGAATTGGTCGAACAAGCTGAGATAGCCGAAAAGTCGGCTAAAAAGTTCGAACCATCCACCCCTAGAGGCAAATGGGGTATGAACAGTAAAGGATGTAGCGACCTACCGCAGTCTTCTCAAGCCAAAGGGAAAGAGACTATGTCTGTGGAATTGTCTGGGGACGTGCAGTCGAAGGCCAAGAAGAGCGGCTTCAACAATCAGGAGCCTAAGTTCCCTCCAAAACAGTACTCCTTCAAAGACGATCAGGTGGTCATGATATTCCATCTGCTCCACAAAGGGAATAAAATGAAGCTGCTAGATGCTCGGCGTCCCAATGAGATAGGACGCACAAACGATCCCAAATACTGTCTCTATCACAGGATGATTCACCATCCTACCGACAAGTGCTATGTCCTCAAAGATAGAATTCGAGCCTTGGTCGACGCCGGGGTTCTGACATTGAAGACAGAGCAGAAGAAAGTCACTGCTAATATGGTGACCCTCGAGTTCGGCAAAACCCCAAAGGTCACAGTTCCTGACGGGACCTATCCAGCCATCACGCCACGGCTGGAAGTCAAGCATCCTTCAGCTACAACTCAAAACAATAAGGGCCTTGTTCCCTTAACATTGGAGGCAGGGGAAGTCATGTGGATACACCCAGACCTTGTCCAAGACGTACAGCGGGATTCAAAGAAGCCCAAGTCAAAGGGCAAATCTTGCAATGTCATCTCCATCCTGCCGGATGACGGCAATCTTACGTCAGCTTCCCTCAGTGATGCAGAAGGAGAAAAGCATGCTTGCACAACGCAGGCCGACCTACCTCAACAGACGGGCACCCGATCTGGAAAATCATACTTAAGGCAGTATGAGAAGTCTACTGACGAGATACAACAGCAAACGACATCAGTACAAATACCAGCATCCGCTCTAGTTCTAACCAAGGGAAAAGAAAAGCCTAAGGAGGTACGGTTCGATCAGGTGTTGAAGAAACCATCAGGCCAAGGGTTGGATACGCCCTTTCGTTTTGACATATTGACCCAGCTGGCTAATATCCCGACTCGTATCACAATACACGAGCTCCTTCGTCTCTCAAAAGAGACAAGAGAAGTACTCAGGGATGCACTAGCCAATTCAGAATCCTTTCTGACATGCATGCCAGAGGTCCCTAACGATGACGTTCAGTCTCCTTGTCAGAATGTCACCACATACAATCAAAGATGCCCGCTATTACCTTCACAGCGGAAAATATGCTTCTCAAAGATAACAAGCACGATCGACCTCTGTACTACACCAGATATATCGGTTCAACGTGCATTGAAAGGGTACAAGTCGACCCGGGGTCCGCACTCAGCATCATCCCCAAAAGGCTTCTCTACTTCCTCGGCATACCGCTGTATAGGTTGTCCGCAACCACCACTACAATATACGGTTTCAATGCCCGGAGCAGTCACCCACTTGGGAAATCTGACTCCGTTGCAGAATCGGGAGCCTGAAGTCAGAAGTGACATGCTATGTCATTGACGCTGACACGTCATATAACCTGCTGCTAGGACGACCATGGATCCACGCCAACTGGATCGTTCCCTCCACTCTGCACCAGTGCTTCAAATATGTTGAAGATGATGCGACAGTACGAACTGTCTTTGCTGAAAAGCAACCATTTAAAGGGGTGAAAAATTACTTCACTGACGCTCTCCTGTATCAAGAGGCCGGTGGAACACCTAAAGAACCATTGCCAGATAATGATGAAAGTGGCAATGAGGCGGATTCGAAATCCGAAGCAGGCATGCCAGCCATTCTGATTGGTGAACCAATTATAGCATGTCTCAATAATCCCCTATGTAATACTCCTTCAGAGGATGAAGGTGAATGGGTAATTAATGATAATATTTCTTTTGATTATCCTGCGAGTGTTGGGCTGTTTGAATCTATTACGGATAGCACTTTGCACATGCCTTTACATAAGCCAAGTGCGTCCAGTACGCCCATGGAATCCGTAGAAGGAGCCGTTTTGGTGATCTCTCCATCCAAAGAAGGTCAGTTACCGATAATCTTCGGTAGAACCCAACCACGGGGACCCACGGCCGCAGATTCAAGTTCAGACTCAGACACTCCACAATTCTTTCATTACGCGAGGCCAGCGCGTCATATTATGAAGAAAATGGGATATGACCTAAAGCATGGAGAAGGCCTTAATTTTGAAAAGGAAGGCGGAGCTTGCTGCGTAACTTTGTGCCAAAAAGGAAGCTTGCAAATTACTATGATAGTACACGCAGGGGGTTGGGATACGTTACACCCACATCGTCAGCAATGGTTCAATTCACAGACGATGAACCAATTCCATCACATTCAGCCTCATCCTCCGAGTGGGACTCAGATGTCAGTGTAGGAGGAATGTTCGAAAACCTCACTATTAATATGACTTTAAGCAGTCAATTGGAGCCCGCAGAAGCTGTTGATGAGGAACCATGGGCCCAGCATTTAGACCTCCAATGGGAAAAGCGTTTGAACTGCGCGAACCACCTACTGAAGACAAGGTGATGCAGGTCAACTTGGGTAGTCAAGACCACCCTAAACCCATCTTTATAAGTGAAAGCCTATCACCTATAGAAAGGAAAGAATTGATAATACTCATAAAAGAGTATATAGACGTCTTCGCATGGAGCTACGAAGACATGCCCGGACTTGATCCGCAAATCGCCATGCATCGTCTGAACATCAAACCTGACGTCAAGCCAGTAAGCAGCAACAACGTCGGTTTCGCCCGAACATCATGGAAGCTATTGAAGCCGAAGTTCACAAGCTCATTGCATGTGGCTTCATCCGGGACGAACAACATCCAGATTGGGTAGCTAACATCGTCTCCGTCCTCAAGAAGAACGGAAAAATACGGATCTGCATCGACTACCGTGATCTCAATGCGGCCTGTCCTAAAGACGAATTCCCGCTACCCATCACCGATGTCATGATCGACAACACATGTGGATTCGAAAGGATGTCTTTCATGGACGGCTTTTCAGGGTACAACCAGATTAAAATGTACCCCGACGACGAAAACCATACTTCGTTCCGAACACCATTGGGGGTATACTGCTACACCGTAATGCCCTTTGGACTAAAGAACGCAGGAGCAACCTATTAGCGGGCAATGAGTACAATCTTCCGCGATCATCTCCGAAAAAAGGTAGAATGTTATGTCGACGACATTGCTGTCAAAAGCCGCAGCAAGGATGAACATCTCCGCGATTTGAGAACGATGTTCAACATAATGCGGACTCATCAGCTGAAAATGAATCCAACAAAATCCTTCTTGGGAGTGTCAAGTGGCAAGTTCCTTGGGTTTGTTGTTACAAGGTAGACTGGCTTATCTTAGAAGATTCATCGCAAATCTCTCAGGCCGCTGTCAACCGTTCACCCGACTCATGAAAAAGGGTGCTTCCTTCGTATGGGATCAAGCTTGTCAGGAAGCTTATGAAGACATCAAGAGGTATCTCACGAAGCCTCCAGTCTTAGTGGCCCCTACATTAGGGAAACCATTCTTGCTTTATGTAAAAGCGATAGACTATTCTCTCGGTGCCCTCCTCGCTCAAAAGGACGACAATGGTCACGAGCAAGCCATTTATTATCTAAGCAGGACTCTGATAAGAGCGGAATCTCGCTACAATCCTATCGAGAAAGAGTGTTTAGCTCTCATCTTTGTTGTTCAGAAGACGCGACATTATTTGGTCGGCCAAACCATACATGTCATCTCAAGATTGAACCCATTGCGTCTCCTCATGACAAAGCCAGGATCACTGAATTCAAGATTGGCTAAATGGGCACTTCTTTTGTCTCAATACAACATGATCTTTACCCCTCAGAAGGCGGGTAAAGGTCAGGCCCTTGCAAAGTTCTTGGCTGCTCATCCAGTTCCGGAACATTCAAAACTTCACGAGGATATTCCAGATGAAGTCTTCGACTCCAATGTAATCTCAGAGGAGGAAGTGTGGCAGATGTTCTTCGATGGAGCATCGCGAATGGGCCCTAAAGGCAAGATTATTGCCAGAGTGGGGGTTGTGTTTATCTCCCCACAGAATCATGTCCTGTCCAGAGCATTTTCTCTGACGGAATCATGCTCCAACAATGTAGCAGAATATAATGCTCTGCTCATTGGCCTTCAACTCGCCCATGGAATGGGGGTACGCTACCTTGAAGCCTACGGCGATTCAAAACTAATTATCAATCAGGTTAAAGGCGAATATGAGGTCCGTCACGAAGACTTGGTGCCTTATTACCATACAGCCATCGAATTGGCTAATCTATTTGAAGGCTTCTACATCGGGCACGTGTCTCGATCTCAAAATACCAAGACAGATGCTCTTGCTGCATTAGCAACAACACTAGCCTTGCCAGCCGACACCGAGTATCACCTCACAGTCGCAACTCGACATCTTGTATACTCTAAGCATATGTTAAGAACCCGAGAAGTCTATAATGTCTCCACAGATTTTGAGCCGAGAGATTGGCGCTTTCCTCTCATTGACTATGCTTTGTATGGTCTGCTTCCAAACGATCCTAAAGAAGCGGCATCTATCAGACGAAGGTCTCTCCGTTTCTACTACGATCCAACTCTGAAGACCCTTTACCGTCGTTCATATGACGGTGTCCTTCTCCGTTACCTTTCTCATTCAAAGGCACAGGAAGTGCTTAAAGAAGCACACGACGGCATTTGCGGAGCTCATCAGCCAGGTCCAAAGCTCAAAGACAGGTTGCATAGGCTTGGATATTATTGGCCAACCATGATAGCCAATGCCACCCAATACGCACGAAGGTGTAAAGCATGCTAGATTCATGCGGATTTCATACACCAGCCTTCGGAGTTGCTCCACCCGACTGTTGCTTCATGGCCATTTGAAGCATGGGGAATCGACGTCGTAGGGCCAATCAGCCCCTCTTCAACAAAAGGTCACCGGTTTATCCTGGCAATAACCGATTACTTTTCAAAGTGGGCAGAAGCTATACCATTGGCTGAAGTCAAAACCTCTAATGTGGTTAATTTCATCAAATACCATGTCATCCATCGATTTGGTGTCCCTAGGCGGATCATCCATGACAATGGTCCCCAATTCATAAGCCAAGTATTCTATCGGTTCTGCGATAAATACCGAATTTAAAATGTGGCTTCAACTGCCTATAATCCTGCTGCTAATGGTTTGGCGGAGGCATTCAACAAAACGATCATCAAGCTACTCAAGAAGTTCATCTCCTCGAATAAGCGAGATTGGGACGAAAAGCTTGGTGAATGTCTTTGGGCCTACCGGGCAACGGTTCGAACACCGACAGGCAATACGCCTTTTTCTTTGGTATATGGGTGCGAAGTAGTCATCCCATTGAAAATCCAGATGCCATCATTGCGAGTCGCTCTAATGACTAAGATCACATCAGAGGACAATGATCGGTTGCGCCTCCAAGAGCTCGAAGCCCTAGATGAGAAGCGACTACAAGCTCAGCAACACATCGAGCTGTATCAAGCTCGAATCTCAAAAGCCTTCAATAAGAAGGTCAAACAGAGGGTCTTCCAAAAAGGAGACCTGGTTTTAGCCATCAGACGACCGATGATTATGACGCATAAGACCAAAGGCAAATTTCAGCCTAAATGGGAAGGACCGTTTTCAAAGTACACACAAAGAGAGCCTTTCTCTTCCTCCAAGCGAGATCACACAACCATAAACCAGTAGGTACCTGGCCATACACTGGTTATCTTAAAGGAGAATCAAGGTTACACATACGTTAACCAGATGATCCAACATCCTTAACGATTAAGGATAGAGGAAAATGTTGGCCTTTAAGCCCAACATACGTCCTCGACAACTCATCATGCTGAGGGGAATAGCATGGCTAGCCCGGCTCAAACGGTAGTTGGTAAAGGCATATCAAACCCGTTGACAGCTGAGGATTTGCTAAAAATCCTAAGGGAGCTGTTCCCGTTTGATTCCCTCGCCAAAATCACTTACCAATTCTCATCCATAGAATGGTAAGGCCACATATACATTTCGCTGTTACGTTAACATTAAACCTATGACAGTGATTCCCTCGTTTCTCCCTGTGAAAACGAGACCTCCAAAATCACTTACCAATTCTCATCCATAGAATGGTAAGGCCACATATACATTTTGTTGGCCCAAAGGCCCTTCACCCTAGTTTTGATGATGATCAACTCATGTAGTTATAGTTACTAATGATCTTGTGTTTAATTAGTGACAGATTCATGATCAAGATCTTAGTAGGTGCATAGCTCAACAAAGGATTAAATAACAAGATTTGGAGCTTGCATGTTGTGATCCAAGGAGTTTTTGGATCAAGCTTGGACCAAGTCAAGAAGATGAGAAGCCTTCAAGTGAAGACTTCAAGAAGTTGAAGACTTGTGTCTAGGTATAGAATTTGTATTTTTGTTTTAGTAAAAATGTAAAGGATAGATAGTTGGTGGATTGCTCAAGTCTATATCACACACACACTCTTGATTAGAACTCTTGATTTAATTGATTTCATAAAAGATTTTGTTTTTAGAAAAGAACCTTTATTTTAGAAAAAGATTTTTCTTTAAGACAAAATATTTGTTGGTTTTTGGTATTTCTATCATGTATATTCTTTAACCAAAACCAAGTTGTATACTAGATTTCAAAAACATAGATATTTCATATTGATTGTGGAGTGGATCATATCCATACACACTATGCTTTTAAATGGACTCAAATATCTTGTTTTTGTATTTGATAAAGGTTTGGAAAAACATTTCATGGAAAATTAGGTTTTTATCAAAAGAATTTTTACCAAGTATTTTACCTTGATAGTAGTATGACACATGCTCATACTCTATGATTTTTCAAGACCAAAAACATTTTATCCAAGACCCAAAACCTAAATCCAAATTGTCCAGGTCCTGGAAGTTCTGATTTTTCAGAATTTCTCAGTGACCGGTCGACCGGCAGTCGACCGGCACTCGACCGACATGCACAGTTTTTGTGCATGTGCGTATCAGTCGACCGGAGTCGACCGATACTCGACCGACCCAAACCTGTTGCTCTCTGGAAAATGCCAGTCGACCGGATCGGTCGACCGACAGTTCTTTCCAGAAGAGCGGTCGACTCACCAGTCGACCGGTGGCTGCAACGGTCAGAAAAATGACCGTTGGCCGGTCGACCGGAGGTCGACCGCCAGCTCTGACAGAACCCCAACGGCTCTATTTTCTGGCAGCCTATAAATTGGGATTTTGTCATCTGTTTTGAGGTTAACATTTAGGAGACTTCTTGAGCTGTTTTTCAGACACTTTTAGAGGAGTTTCTCTACAAGATTTTAGTGCAAATACTTCTAATCAAAAGGAAGAGTTTTTTATCAAGAGAGTGTTTAAGTGATTTCTTGTGTTTTCCAACAAAGCTTTCTTTCCTTCATTTTCTCACCACACACTTGAGCTTTCCATTGCTAGATATTCTTATAGGTGTGTTGTAGTGAGAGTGCTCTTTAGGTGATCAAGTGTTGTGATCATCAAAGAGATCTTTTCTTTGTATTTGAGGAAACGGGCAAGTGTGCTCGTTGTTGGTGGTTGGAGTTCGGTTGTGAACTCTTGGTGGTTAGAGGTACGGCCTCGGCGAGTCGGTGGACTTGCGTGTGTACGGGACTTGGGAGTCCGAGGGTTTGTAGGTGTACGGCACCGAGGAGAGATCCGGTGGGATCTTGCATAGTGGAAATCCTTCGTGTGTCGAAGGCGGGGATGTAGAGCAAGTGTGCTCGAACCTCGAAACAAACCCTTTGTGTTTGCGATTGCTTACTCTATCCCTCTCTCTCTCTTTGTCTCTTTTATATCTTGCATTACTTTCATTGTCTTTACTTTACATGCTTGATATACCCTTGTGCTTAATTGATATACATACTTGCTTGGGATTGTTGTTAACACTAGTATTCAACCAAGAGAGCCAACGCGGCACCTCAACCCATTCAAGGGGAATCTAGAGGAGCTTGTCCAGAGCCTCGCAAGGGGAATTCGGCAACACTCTTGAGTTATACATAAGTGTTTAATTAAAAGAAGTTTTAATTTGGTCAACTTAGTTTTAATTCCGCATTATTTGTTCATAAGTGACCATTAGATTAGCCATCACCTATTCACCCCCCCTCTAGGTGATATTACAATTGGTATCAGAGCTAGTGCTCTTGATAAGGGTCTAACAACCTAAGAGTTAAAGATCCTCATATTAGGCTAATCACAATATTTTTGTACACACACCTCACCATGGACTTTATGTCACCACCCACCTTTGATATTCTTAACATCCACTTTTGGAAAGTTAAGATGTCATTATTCCTCAAAGCCCTAGGTTATAATGTATATCTTGCCACTACTAATAATGTTTATTGTATAGATGGTAAGAATCTTGAGGCTAATACAAAAGCCCTTCATGCTCTTAAATCAACCCTAAATGATGATTATCTATCTAGGGTTTCTAATATTGATATGGCTTTTGTAGTATGGAACACCCTCATCTCCCTTGGCGAAAATGAACAATACTATGCGGGGAGCGATTCGGATGTTGGAAGCGACACCTCCAACACATGCTTTATGGTCCAAGGGGATGACCCCCTTGAGGTAAATTCCGAATCCGATGATGAGAACATGTCATATGATGAGCTCACTACCTTTTGTCATCTTATACTTGAAAAATATGACATGCTTAAAAGAATAATAAAAACTTGAAAAAGGAAATTGCTTGCATGCATGTAGAACATGACTCTCTTAGAGATAACATTGCATGCTTAGAAAAAGATAACAAGATTTTGAAAAAGAACATTGATTGCATGCATGTAGAAAATGATTCCTTGAAAAATAAACTTGCATGTTTAGAAAAAGAAAATGAAGATTTGAAAAATGAGAATGTTTCCTTATTTTCTAAATTGAGTATTTTGTGTGAAGGAAACAATACCTTGAAAGAAAAGATTGACTTGGTGGAAAAACAAAAAGAAGATATTTTGCAAGAAAATAAGTCCTTGAAAAGAAAATTTGTTGAAAAAGAAAAGGATTTTGTTTCACAAAAGAAAAAGAAAAATAATTCTTCATCTCATCATGCTTTCATGCCACATCTAATGAGATTAAGAATATGAAAACAAAATGAATAATTTGAGTTCAACTTTGACTCTTGTGCATTCAATCATTCTAAGTTGGAATCTTTGTTTCAAAAGAAACAAGTTCCCCATGCTCATGCACATACTCATCATGCTCATGCTTATGGTGCACATCACGATCACAATCACACTCATAAGCATCATGCTAAGGTGTACATTTGTACACATTGCGGCCGCAAAGGCCATCTAGCAAGATATTGTTTTGATAAGAAACCATATTTATATTTTGCTAAATATAATAGATTTTGGGTTCCTTATAACAATGCTAACCCCAAAGGACCCAAGAAAACATGGGTACCAAAACCCCCACCTTTTGATTTTGATGTAGGTGAGGGCTCTCACAAAACGTGAGAGGATTGGTGCCTTGGTAGCGAATGCAATGGATATGATGGACACTCTTATAGATGCATTGCTATCAAGGAAATTTTGGTGGAAAAGACCACCATACTTGGAGCTTTGTAGTTGGTAACAACTTCTAAACTCCTATTTTTATATACATGCTTTTACTTATTTCATACATTCATAGCATGTTCATGATTTTGTTTGATTTGTGCTTCATGTGGTATTTACATGCTTGGATGTAGAATTTGTCAAACTTGCATTTATACATGTACACATAGTGAATTACAATTGACTCATATATGATTGAACTTCATGCTCACTTGTATCCACTCTATGCATGTGTATAATCTAGTTTTGATGATTCTCTTTTATACATGTTTTTGCCAATTTTTTTGTGTGATTTACTTCATGTATATGCATGTTTAAATTCAAATCTAATAAATATACATGTATACCCGTGAGTCTCTTGCCTTCATGCAAACATTTAATAGACTCTTTTAATATTTGGGATATGTATGCATATTGTTAGATTTGTATAAACCATACATATACCATGAAAATTATTGATTTTAGTGAAAAATGATTTTTCATGATTTGTTGTTAAAAATTTGACTTATGATCGTTTTGGGCTTCAATGACTATTTTCATGTAGATACTATTTACATAACTTTTGAACACTCAATCTTTAAGAAAATATATAATTTGGAGCTTTATGGAATATGAGTGCTTGAACTTTTATGTATTTAGTAATATTCATGAAATACATATGATCTTATATTTTTTTTATGAAAGATCTTTAACTAGTTTGTCAAAAAAATTCATTTAAACTAGTTATCTATTCTTCAAGATTTGCACATGATCCTATTTTTGATTTTATGGATAAATTCTTTTATATTCTCAAAATTTATTTGATGCTTCATGATTTGAATATTAGTTTGAATGTTAATCTTTATCAACACTAGGATTTATACTTGTACATATTATGGGCTACAAATAAATCTATTTATATTTGTGCTTGAATGCCTATTTGAACCCATTAGATGTGCTTGTATTGCTTAGTTTTGATGATAATTACATCTTCAAACTTGTATTCCCATTTTGGACTTGTGATTTGACCATGTGCCTTTCATTTCATGTATATGCTTGTCTTGCCAAAACATTAAGATATACATGGATACCTCTTGAGTCATTTGCTTTTCATGCAAATCTATTTATAAGGACTCAATTGTATTTTGGGGATATGTATGTATACTTAATGTCTTGTCAAAACATACATATGCTATGAAATATAATTTTGATGATTTTCATATATTAAAATTTGTGATGATTTTCGTATTTTCAAAATTTATGTTATTTTTAAGGAATATTGAACTTTATTGCAATTTTCATGATGCTATGTTTCACATAACATTAGTACACTCATTTTTGAAAATATGGACTTTATGGATTAGAGTGTTTCTTAGTGCCTTGTGTTTCATTGATCTTTCATGAAAAACTTTTTAACTTATTCCTTGTTGGAAGGATCTCGTACTAGTTCTTAAAACAAGTTCATTTAACTAGTTCGAATTCTTCATATGGTAGATTATATGATGTATACACTTATGCTTACTTTTCAATTGGTATCATTGGTTATTTGCAATTGGTATCAATATGACTTCATGTTGTGTATATCCATATTTTGATTGTATGTATGAATGCCTTCAAATTATATCAATTTCTATTGGTATTATCTTGTCATACATATATGTTATCTATTTGTGCTTATTTTACAAGTGGTATTTCCTTAAAGCACAAAGATTGTTGATGCTAAGCTTAATTAGATTTCAAATTGGTATTTCATAATAAGCTTATGCATTGTGTTTTGAAATTGGTATCAAAAATTCAAAATTTGATTATTTTACAATTGATATATCAAAATTTGTTGTTACTAAGAAAAAGTTAAAATTTTATTTTGATAAAGAAAAATTCAAAAATTTTTGATTTGTATTGTCTATATGCAAGGAGAACTTAACATCTCTTCTACATATAGATTCATGTTGAGTATATTATAATTTGAGGAGCTTGACAACTCTTCTTTTCATGATATACGTGTGTAGGGGGAGCTTCACATCTCCTCTTATGCATGACATATTATACGTTATGTGAATTAGGGCTTGTCATCCCTCTTTCATGTAATGTATATGTGTCGGGAAGCTAACTTAACGTCTTCCTCTTCATGAATTTATATCGCATATAAATTTTATTGATTGATTTGTATTTTACCCTCCTTGATTTCTTTGTTTTTGACAAAAAGGGGGAGAAAAATTTGTTTGATGTATTTTTCTTTGAACCCTTTGTTGATGATTGACAAAAAGGGGAGAAGAATTTGTGATTTTATATGCATGATTTCATGATTTCCTTACTTAAGGGGGAGAAGTATTTGGTTCCTTACTTAAGGGGGAGTAAGATTTGTATTTATGTATATATGTTGTCTTGCAATTAGGAGCAAAAGATTTGATTTATGATTTGATTTATATGATTGCATCTCCTACATTGCATACATGTCATGTGCTTTTATTGACATATCTTTTATTTATTTGGTATGCATGAGTTAAGGGGGAGCTTCTTTGAAGCTTTACTTTAATCCATGCATATATAACTCCATGAGTTTTGTCATCATCAAAAAGGGGAGATTGTTGGCCCAAAGGCCCTTCACCCTAGTTTTGATGATGATCAACTCATGTAGTTATAGTTACTAATGATCTTGTGTTTAATTAGTGACAGATTCATGATCAAGATCTTAGTAGGTGCATAGCTCAACAAAGGATTAAAGAACAAGATTTGGAGCTTGCATGTTGTGATCCAAGGAGTTTTTGGATCAAGCTTGGACCAAGTCAAGAAGATGAGAAGCCTTCAAGTGAAGACTTCAAGAAGTTGAAGACTTGTGTCTAGGTATAGAATTTGTATTTTTGTTTTAGTAAAAATGTAAAGGATAGATAGTTGGTGGATTGCTCAAGTCTATATCACACACACACTCTTGATTAGAACTCTTGATTTAATTGATTTCATAAAAGATTTTGTTTTTAGAAAAGAACTTTTATTTAGAAAAAGATTTTTCTTTAAGACAAAATATTTGTTGGTTTTTGGTATTTCTATCATGTATATTCTTTAACCAAAACCAAGTTGTATACTAGATTTCAAAAACATAGATATTTCATATTGATTGTGGAGTGGATCATATCCATACACACTATGCTTTTAAATGGACTCAAATATCTTGTTTTTGTATTTGATAAAGGTTTGGAAAAACATTTCATGGAAATTAGGTTTTTATCAAAAGAATTTTTACCAAGTATTTTACCTTGATAGTAGTATGACACATGCTCATACTCTATGATTTTTCAAGACCAAAAACATTTTATCCAAGACCCAAAACCTAAATCCAAATTGTCCAGGTCCTGGAAGTTCTGATTTTTCAGAATTTCTCAGTGACCGGTCGACCGGCAGTCGACCGGCACTCGACCGACATGCACAGTTTTTGTGCATGTGCGTATCAGTCGACCGGAGTCGACCGATACTCGACCGACCCAAACCTGTTGCTCTCTGGAAAATGCCAGTCGACCGGATCGGTCGACCGACAGTTCTTTCCAGAAGAGCGGTCGACTCACCAGTCGACCGGTGGCTGCAACGGTCAGAAAAATGACCGTTGGCCGGTCGACCGGAGGTCGACCGCCAGCTCTGACAGAACCCCAACGGCTCTATTTTCTGGCAGCCTATAAATTGGGATTTTGTCATCTGTTTTGAGGTTAACATTTAGGAGACTTCTTGAGCTGTTTTTCAGACACTTTTAGAGGAGTTTCTCTACAAGATTTTAGTGCAAATACTTCCAATCAAAAGGAAGAGTTTTTATCAAGAGAGTGTTTAAGTGATTTCTTGTGTTTTCCAACAAAGCTTTCTTTCCTTCATTTTCTCACCACACACTTGAGCTTTCCATTGCTAGATATTCTTATAGGTGTGTTGTAGTGAGAGTGCTCTTTAGGTGATCAAGTGTTGTGATCATCAAAGAGATCTTTTCTTTGTATTTGAGGAAACGGGCAAGTGTGCTCGTTGTTGGTGGTTGGAGTTCGGTTGTGAACTCTTGGTGGTTAGAGGTACGGCCTCGGCGAGTCGGTGGACTTGCGTGTGTACGGGACTTGGGAGTCCGAGGGTTTGTAGGTGTACGGCACCGAGGAGAGATCCGGTGGGATCTTGCATAGTGGAAATCCTTCGTGTGTCGAAGGCGGGGATGTAGAGCAAGTGTGCTCGAACCTCGAAACAAACCCTTTGTGTTTGCGATTGCTTACTCTATCCCTCTCTCTCTCTTTGTCTCTTTTATATCTTGCATTACTTTCATTGTCTTTACTTTACATGCTTGATATACCCTTGTGCTTAATTGATATACATACTTGCTTGGGATTGTTGTTAACACTAGTATTCAACCAAGAGAGCCAACGCGGCACCTCAACCCATTCAAGGGGAATCTAGAGGAGCTTGTCCAGAGCCTCGCAAGGGGAATTCGGCAACACTCTTGAGTTATACATAAGTGTTTAATTAAAAGAAGTTTTAATTTGGTCAACTTAGTTTTAATTCCGCATTATTTGTTCATAAGTGACCATTAGATTAGCCATCACCTATTCACCCCCCCTCTAGGTGATATTACACATTTCACTGTTACGTTAATATTAAACCTATGACAGTGTTTCCCTCGTCTCTCCCTGTGAAAACGAGATCTCCAAAATCACTTACCAATTCTCATCTATAGAATGGTAAGGCCACATATACATTTCGCTGTTATGTTAACATTAAACCTATGACAGTGATTCCCTCGTTTCTCCCTGTGAAAACGAGACCTCCAAAATCACTTACCAATTCTCATCCATAGAATGGTAAGACCACATATACATTTCACTGTTACGTTAACATTAAACCTATGACAGTGATTCTCTCGTTTCTCCCCGCAAAAACGAGACCTTTTCCCAAACTCCATTACAACCTTGAGCTTGGTGGCGTCTCAATCGGTTATGTCATTGTGACCTCTGAACCAGCAGACAGCCAAGTCTCAATTTTGAGCTTGTTGACATTTACAAAAGACAAGTCTCAACCCCGAGCCCTGTTGACATTTACAAAAGACAGGTCTCGATACTTGTTGACATTTACAAATGACAAGTATCACCAACTTTGAGCTTGGTGGCGTCTCAATCGGTTATGTCATCGCGACCTCTGAACCAGCAGACAGCCAAGTCTCAATTTCGAGCTTGTTGACATTTACAAAAGACAAGTTTCAACCCCGAGCCCTGTTGATATTTACAAAAGACAGGTCCCGATACTTGTTGACATTTACAAAAGACAAGTATCACCAACCTTGAGCTTGGTGGCGTCTCAATCGGTTATGTCATCGCGACCTCTGAGCCAGCAGACAGCCAAGTCTCAATTTTGAGCTTGTTGACATTTATAAAAGACAAGTCTCAACCCTGAGCCCTGTTGACATTTACAAAAGACAGGTCTCGATACTTGTTGACATTTACAAAAGACAAGTATCACCAACCTTGAGCTTGGTGGCGTCTCAATCGGTTATGTCATCGCGACCTCTGAACCAGCAGACAGCCAAGTCTCAATTTCGAGCTTGTTGACATTTACAAAAGACAAGTCTCAACCCCGAGCCCTGTTGACATTTACAAAAGACAGGTCTCGATACTTGTTGACATTTACAAAAGACAAGTATCACCAACCTTGAGCTTGGTGGCGTCTCAATCAGTTATGTCATTGCGACCTCTGAACTGGCAGACAGCCAAGTCTCAACCTTGAGCCTGTTGACATTTACAAAAGACAGGTTTCACCCATACTTGTTGACATTTACAAAAGACAAGTATTACCCTTTTAGTCCCATAACGGCTAATCTTGAGCTTGGTAACTTCTGAACCGGTTACGTCAGTACGACCTCTGAACCGGCAGGTAGCCAAGTCTCATTATTCAATCCAACAAAGACTATGTTCTCAAATGGCTGCAATACAACTTGAAAACGACAACTCAGCAGATAAAGCAAGTTGGAGATTCGACAGGGAGTCAAAACAAAAATTATTTTTATTGATTCCAAAAGAAGGGATACATGGAGGCATATATATTACAAGCTACGGGCGTACGTCATAAGATCTGATCCGTGAAAAACACCTAGAGGGGGGATGAATAGGTATAATTGCTAATCTAACAATCTTTTTAAAATTATGATGGATGAATGATGCAACGATCTCTCAAAACAAGACTAAGAGCCGAATACCCCGTGAAGGGTTCTGAACTCCTTCCTCCGGATTCCCCTTGAATGGGTTAGAGGTGCGCAATGCAACCTTGTTGTATTAGAATTGATCGAACAAAGAATAATATGCAATGATGAAATGCACACAAGATATATCACAAGTACTACAAACTAGAAGCAATAACACAAGGAAAGAAAACTAGATCTCAAGCAAGTAATTGAAAGCAATAGAGTGCAAGAGAAATTTAAAGCAAAATGGACACAAGGCAATCGCAAACACAAGATATTTGTTTCGAGGTTCGAGCCACCGCTCTACTCCCCGCCTTCACCTCCGTGAAGGGTTTCCACTATCCACCGAGGACGCTTACAACGGTCTACCAAAGACCCGAGCACCGAGCTCCACCAATTACAATGACCTCTACCGAAGAGGTGTCTCCACAAGTTGAAGAAGAACACAAGGAACCAAAGTGATCACAACAAGATCACTAAACTCTTTACAAACTCTCACTCTTTTACAACTTCCTTATAGAATGAGTAAGGGAATTTTGGCTCTATGAAGTGTAGTGAGAAAAACTTCAGTTGTAGAATGATATTTTCTAACAAACACAACTAAAAAACAAGCTCAAGAAAGATTGCAAATTGGAGAGCTTAAAAACTTTTCTTCTCTTTTGAAAAACTTGAAAACTTAAGGCTTTTTCTTGGTAAAATTATAAGAGGCTATACTCCTCTATTTATAGGGAGAAGAAAGGGTTAAAAATAATTTATTTTAAGTTTATTTGACCTGAAAAAGTTCTCCAAAACCTCAGGAAAAGTCTGCAAAACAGATTAAGAAAACAGTTTTCAGAATTACACAAAAGAGGAAAGAGCCGTTGGGCTTTTGCAGGCTTGGTGGTCGACCGATCCGGTCGACCGTCCGCCTTACTGGCAGTAGCCGTTGGGCTCCGGTCGACCGGTTGGGTCGACCGTCCTATAAATAGAAACACAGGTTTCTGAAGGCGGTCGACCGTCCGGTCGACCCAGAAAAACTGAGAGCAAGCCTGCAGTCAGTCGGTCGACCCGGGCGGTCGGCCGACGGACATGCACAAGCGTGCATGTCCAGCACTGTCGCCGGTCGGCCGGTTTCGCCTGAAACAGAAAAATGACAGCAGGACAGAACTGCAAAAAAATTTTTGTAAAAATTTTTTTGAGGTAAGGAAAACTAAGTATCATGCTAGAAGGAGTATACATGATATTATACCTTTGTAAAACTTAGAGTCATGTATGTTTGTTAAAGCATGAAACTTAGAAACACAAAGTTTTAAAACAACAAAAAAACTTGTATACCAAACATGTGTGTGTGCATCCTAGAGCCAATTTCCAAAACTCAAATTTTAACAAACTATTTCTTACATTGGTTCTAAGTATTACAAGTGCTTCAAGAGGACTTCATCATGTGATCTTCAAGACTTGATTCTTGAGCCCAAATTGAGTTGACTTGAGTCCAAAACACCTTCCTTTAGGGAAGAAACCATCTAGTTGAGTTAGAACCCTGAAACACACTAAAACAATAAACATGATTAGTACAAATAACGAATATGTTTTGTAATCATCACACACTAAAACGGGTGATTGTAACCTTGGGCCAACAATCCGTCTTCAAGGGAAGCCAGCCTCGTCCTCCTATCATTAGCAGCCCGGACAAGCGCCTGCGACCTTAGCTCAGCCTCATTAAAATTCGTCGCCTGGGCCAAACGAGCTTCGACCTCAACCAAGGTTGCCCTCTGAGCTAACTCCTGCCGCGAGAGTTTGTCACTCTGAGCCTTAAGCTGCTCAAGCCGCGCAGTCTCTTTAAGACGCACTGGTTCAGCCCTGGATAAGAGAAGATTTGCCTTCCTGATCATCTCCTTGGCCTTCCCATTTTATCTTCAGCGTCAAGAAGAGCACTGGTGGAGGCATCAATGGCATTCGCAACCTCTGCTTGCCTTGTTTTCAAAGATTTCAAGTCAGAAGAAATAGCCTTAGCAACTTCCTGAGCAGCAAGACGGGCTTCATGCATTTGAGTGACAAGATGCGCAAGCTGCTCATTAACCGAAGACTCCAGGTCTGAGCGGCTAAGACGGCGCCATTCCTCTACGTCACTCTCAAATTGATCTACCAGGAGTTCCAAGGCAGTGGCCTGGTTATACCCTTCAAGGTCCCGAATACTTTCAATACTGCGGGAGAGGACCACCTTTAAAGTTGAGAATGACATAGTCGAACCTTTTAAGACCAGATCGATGGATCGCCCTAAGCCTTTATAAAAGCTATCTACTATGTCACCAACAAAATCATTTTCAATCTCGGCCACTTCTGGTAGGCGGACAATCTCAGAAAAATCCACCAGCTTGGTTGACACTACTGTGGAAGGAACGGCGGGAACACCGGCTGTAGCAGCATGACAGGTCATCGGTGATCTCGACGGAGTCTTCATTGAAACCAGTGCACTAGCCACCGCTGAGGTAGGACTAGTGACCATCTCCTGAACAGCAGGCTCAACCACCAGGGTTGGGGAAGTAGGGCTTGTAATCACCCTCAGCTCTGCACTTGCCACAACTGATGGCGCCTCACTCGTTGATATAGTTGGGAGTGAGGACACCTCCGGGACTACCACCCCTTCAACCTCTATTCCTTTGGCTAGCTCAGGCCGATAAGGGGGCAGATCACCATACAGCACGTCCAACACAGCAGCCTCCGCCACGGTCGAAATGCTCATGTCACCCCTTGACCCCTCGGGAAGATCGTCTGGTTCTCTTGAAGTTGACGCACCCTGAGGCGGAACACCTGCAACAAAATTGTATTTAGGCAAGACACAATAAATAGTAAAAGCCGAAAGGTCGGAACAATACCAAAGGATGATGTCGCCTCAAACATCTTGGCAGCTGCATCAGTCTCCACGGGCTCCATTGGAAAGTCCTTTGCGGAGTCAACACAGATGGCCGGCCCGCTTTCGCTTGTTGAATCTTCCGTGGACCACCAAAAGAGCTTGACGCTACAGGACTTCCTTTGAAAGTCCCGGCACCTGAAGGACCAACGTCAGCTGCATTGCCTCCGGGTTCTTCTGGGACGGCAAAATAGCCGGCCTCAGGACCCTCGTTGTAAGCGAATAGAGGATCATAATGTTCTCCTTGTTCTCCGACGGCCTCAGCTCTCGGGCTCGTCACCGCCTCAGCTCCTACATCACGAAGCAGATAATAAGCGGTCCGAACACATAGAAGATATATTACAAAGACGAAGCTGATCTTACCTAAGTCCGGAGCAATTTCACCAGTAATCGGTCCAGCGACCGACGGTTCAACTACCAATGGGACAGTCGGAGGAAACGTTGCAGAGGGTTCACCCTCTACAACAACCGTAGGAGCTTGGCGACAGGGCTTCTTCACCAACTGTTTCCTATGAGACCCACCTGTCCGTTTGCGCTTAAGAGGAACGTCGGGATCCTCCTCTTCTGCTTCCTCTACATGTCTTGGGGGAGCTGTCCCCATCACGCCAGAACCAGCTGTAGGAGTCCCGGCACCTGTCTCCGCTTCAAAATGAGGACTTTCTGCATCTGAGGCTTCGCTGTCATCCACAGCAACGAATTCCTCCATGCCTGGGACGCGAACCCTCTTACCTTCCCTTTTCTCAGAGACCTTTCGCTTCAGCCGCTGAGAAATTAACTTCACACCAGAACTGTTAGTATTAAATCCAAGGGTGTGGAGTTGGAAGTTGCATACCACTGGCAGAAGCTCAGGGTCATTAGAAGATTGGGAGCCCTCAACGGCGTACGCAGCCGCGACCCAGTACAGCCCGCAATGAAGAATTGCCAAGTACGGGCCCCATCAATAAGGCTCCCATGAAAGCCAGATTGAGATTTGGGTTGCTGTTGACTGATTTTTCCTGCACACAAAAATTAGAATATTAGATTAAGAATAGATCGTGCGAGGAATCAGTTCTAATCCGCGGTAGCAGGGCTATGCGGGTCGTGATCCTCAGGGAGGGACTGCGATAGAAGCGTTAAGAAAGTTAATCTCTAAAATTTATCTTTTTTAGTTAATTGTCACGATGGTATTTACAAAGAAACGTGGTATTTACAATGAGTTGTGAGAAAGAATATTGGAGAGATGTGGATTTAATCTACGAAAAGAAAATAAAAGAAAAGAAAGGAAAACTTATCTCTTTATTTGCTTGCCGTTTGAACCGTTGCGATGGTTTCCCTTTTCTTGGAAGGCGTACAAGCACGGCTTATGGGATCGTCCGCCTTCTTAATCTACTCTACGAAATAAAACAACAAGCTATGAAGACTTGTTCATCGCCATGGGCCGTCAAGGTTCCTTCTTCGGCTAGGTAGTCTCAAAGCGTCAAGTTCTCACGGTTTGCAAGACATCAGAGAAGGAAACAATATAGAAAACAAGATCAAAGAGAACAAGAACACAACATAAAATAGAAAAGATGAACAAATAAACATAACAAAAACAAACCTTTGAATGGATTTCATTAACAATTGAAGAAGAGTTGGCTTACACCGCTGTCACCTCAGTACAAGCATGGACTCTTTCCTCCATGAAAGCTTCCTCCACTCTCAGTTTACAAAAAGAAAATAAAAAATATACAAAGGTGGAAAGAAAACCTAAAAACCCTAACTTTGGCCCTTTGCTGGACGCTGGACACCCTTTGCGTTGCACTGCAGGTGATATTTATAGGTGCAGAAGGCTACAGAGTCCCAGACAAAACTGCCCACGAAAATTGGGATCTGGATGAGATCAAAGTGCCGCGTTTCCGCGGCACTTTGGTGATGTCTGGCCACGCGCTTTGGCGCGTGGCCTCTCCTGGTCCGTCCCTGTGGGCTTCTGCTTCTAGAATTGTAATCCTGGCCTTTTAAATCTGGATTTTCGAGGTAACTTGGTAATCAAGTTACCCTTATCCAGATTTCTTCAAATCTTCCTCCTACGAATTTTCTTCTTATCTTGGCCTTTTATTCTCATCCTGCAGGTGTTTAGGGTTGGATAGAAGTCTATCCTTCCCTAATCTTTGATATTTGCAACTTTCAGCCCTTGTATTTGCATTTTGACTCTTTGTATTTGCGCTTTTTCACCTGGGCTTCAAACATGGGCTTGGATCTGGGCTTTTGGGCTCTTTAGGCTTTATTTATTGTTAACATAACAATTCGAGGCCTGCACACAATAAATAATAAAATATTAATAATTGTGCAGAATTAAATGAATAAATATGAAAATGTGATGGTAAATATGATGATAAAAATACACTTTTGACTACCAATCACACCCCCCACACTTATCTTTTTGCTCGTCCTCGAGTAAAAACAAAGAAAAAGAAAAGAAATAAAAAGTTAATCTAACCTAACTCACTTTCGTAGGAATCACGATTGCACTTAGCACGTGCAACAAGCCGTTAAACCCCTAGGTTACCCTAGAGGACGAGTGTTGTCTCGTGAGGGTTTTCAGCGGATTGCACCCACAAAATCCATAAAAAGGAAAATATTTGAATTATATTTGAAGAGACTAAGTAGTCTATAAGTTTTAGGATCCTCATTTTTATTCATTCTTTAAACTTAGTCTTAATAAAGTTAATTGTTTTCCATTTTAGGTAGAGATTAAAATTAAATTTCTAATATAGTCTTTTTCGTTACCAAAAATCATATGCATCCTTATGTTTTTACTAGGAATTCCTTTACTTGGACTCTCATGCCTCTTTATTATTTTTATAACATCATCTAATTTTCTTTCGTGTAAGTATAAGGTTTCTTGAGGCCCTCATACCTAACTAATTGACTATTAGATGTTTAATATAATTTTTTTTTTTTTTTGGCATGTATAACTCATCTAATTTTCTTTCGTATAAGTATCAAGGCTTCTTGAGGCCCTAATACCTAACTAATTGATTATTAGATTTGTTAGTACATTTAAGTAATTTTTCCTTAGTTCCCTCGGACTTTCTAATCCACCCATGTAGCGAACTTAAAGTCGATGACTCCCAAACCGGTTGGCTTTAGGGCACCAGGTGAGAAAACACCCCGCGGACTCAAATTCGAGTGAACTAGGCCACAAAACTAAGGTTTTTTTTTTTTTTTTTTTTTACACTCACCTTTAGGCGTGAATACTTATGCTTCTTGAGGCACATGTATCCAGCTTAATTAGTGAAAATTTTTTTTTTTATTATTTTTTTATATATGAGGCACAAGGGTCTTTGTCTTAGAATCCTAGATATGCATTAGGTATGCACATTTCCTTAAGGTAAAAATTAAGACTAATTAATTATTCAACTTCTCTCCTATACCTAAAATTTAAACAATTTATTTATTTTCACCAAGTTTTTAGAAATCCTAATCATGATTTTCCTAATCCTTAAAACTAACTTAGATTTCTTTCAAAAAATAAGTCAAAATATTTCCTTTTTATACATTTTTTTTTAATTTTTTTTTAGATTTTTTTTTTTTTAGCAAAATTTTTTGTTAATTTCTACCTATGTTAGTACGTTAGTAAAGCCCACCCCCACACTTATCTCATGCATTGTCCTCAATGTATGAATGAATGCATATATGCATGAAACAGAACAAGGGAAGGCGGAAGTTACCTTAGGGTGGTGGTTCCGGAGGTGGTCTAATTGGTCCACGAAATGCGGCCCAATCAAGATAACAGATAATTTGTGGAACCCACCAGAAACTTTCCTTACATAACCCACAAAAATATGTATAATTATTTTTAAAAATTTCCACCCCATCGAATTTCCAAATTTCATAATAAGTTTCAGAGTTAATTGTCTCAACCTCCTTGTCCCAAAATGGAGAATGAAAGGATGGAATTATTGACTTGGACATTATAGGTGCGGGAACGAATACCGACTCAGAGAGATGCTCAAATCAAGTAAGGGCTCAGGAGTCGGGCTAGGTTCAAGAATTGGTCCAAGTCAAGAAATTGAAACTTAAGTCCACAATCTTCTTCCACAATGGAATGTGACCTAATATGGATGATATCTCTTTACTTCCAATATTAAGGAATTCTAGCTCATCGCCATACAATTCTTCAAACTAAGGTCACATCGTCCGTCAGAATTGTACAATCAATTTCAGAAGTAAAGTGATTGTGAGAATCTAGGTCAAGTTCAATATGATCATCTAAAATGGGTGATTCAATTTCATAATGAATTGGAATAGGATCCAATGTTGACTCGGGAAAAGTGAAATCAGGTGGAGACACTGGAGTCATTATTGGATCAGGAAATAAAATTGAATCATCAAGTGGAAGATCATGATCATATTCAAGCTCAAGTTCTAATTCAGGAAAGAAAAAACTTGCCAAGTTATCAAGAATTGGAGTTTCGGCAAGTTCACATGATGGTACTGAATTAGAATCTTGTTGTCCACAGCAACTTGGTTCGTCGGCTCTAAGTGAGTGGTCAATGAAAGCAGAAACGGCCGAACTGTGAGCATGTAAAGCTTGAATCATCAAATCTATGTCATGATCACGGGCTAATTGAGCCTCAGTCATGGCAGCTAGCATCTCTTTATAGTCGATAGGATCATCTTGTTCTGATTGGTCTTGAAAAGATGAAGTGTCATCATGATGAAATTGTGAGTCGGTGGACTCACGCATCATCCTATCTAAGATTGATGGTGATTGTTGCTTGGACTTATGCATACTTATCATTTCCCCAATAGATGGTAGTCTATTATGAATTGGTGGATCTAAGTATAAATCATTGAAAGAATGTGGACTAGATGGATATGGAGGACAATTTGGTTGAGAATTAGACTCGGGGGACTCGAAACCCCATGAACTCTGTGACGAGTTGAAATTATTATGAAATTTATAGTCATAAGATGGGGGTGTGGGTTATATTCATTCGGATAAGACCATTCCGGCACACTAGATTGGTCAAAGTTAGGGTATGCCGGGTTGGTAATATCCGAATAATAGTTAGGGGTGTAATATGGATTAATTTGGAATTATTCTTATATGCCATATCACACCAACACAAACACAACAAACAAAAAGAAAAATTCTAACCTAAGTTAGGGTAGACCTATGACCTAGACGACTCCTAACTGGTTAGACTGTCCACGGGAGGTAGGGTGTAGACTTTGACCACAAGTTAATCAGCCAGGTCGGGGCAGAGTGGTGGGAGGTTTTCGTCAAAGACGTTCCTTAATTAATAACCACCACACTTCGGGCTTTCGGCCCTCAATCCCCTTCCTAGACACTGATTTGGCAGGAGTCAACTTCCAACACCGTTCCCCCTTAGGATAATCTCCTAATTGAGTCCGAGATGTCCCTAGGGCCCAACGTCTACTAATTTTTAAGTTAGGCTTGGGTTAGTGAGTGCTCGGGATATGATTTTTGGGCTAAGGAAGGGTGATGAAATCCCCACCTTATCTTGTTAATGGGTTATGCCCTTAAGATGAATTAGTGCAAGTGTACAAGATAAATAGATAAGAATCAGTCAAAGCAGAAAATCAACCAAGAGATGAATCCTATTCTACATGCAATGCGTATGTACCTTGCTCCTCCAGCACTCTTCAACAGTAAATAAAATAATTGAAAAGACACGTACCTAATATGCAAACGTCTAATCAAATTTTTATTTTTAACAACCAATAATTTACTGTTGAATTATTAGCAATTTACAGGTGTATCACAGAACAAAACAGAATATATCAATAAGCAGAATTTTAATTTACAGAGACCTGCAAAAACTTTCAGTGAGTAATTCACTGCAATTGCCGCGGATCCGCGGCTCTGGCCGCGTTTTCGCGGCAAAGTTGCAGGTCCTTGTGCTCTGCCTTCGAGGCAGAGGCACAGGATAGCTATATGTCCACTGCTGCGATAAGTTTTTGTTTCCTGTTCTCCAACCCTGCAAACAGAAAAGAATAAAAAATTAGTTAAAAATTAAATTTTTTTTTTTTAGAGATAACTTACCCGTCCCTCCCCGGCAACGGCGCCAATTTGTTGACTGATTTTTCCTGCACACAAAAATTAGAATATTAGATTAAGAATAGATCGTGCGAGGAATCAGTTCTAATCCGCGGTAGCAGGGCTATGCGGGTCGTGATCCTCAGGGAGGGACTGCGATAGAGCGTTAAGAAAGTTAATCTCTAAAATTTATCTTTTTTAGTTAATTGTCACGATGGTATTTACAAAGAAACGTGGTATTTACAATGAGTTGTGAGAAAGAATATTGGAGAGATGTGGATTTAATCTACGAAAAGAAAATAAAAGAAAAGAAAGGAAACTTATCTCTTTATTTGCTTGCCGTTTGAACCGTTGCGATGATTTCCCTTTCTTGGAAGGCGTACAAGCACGGCTTATGGGATCGTCCGCCTTCTTAATCTACTCTACGAAATAAAACAACAAGCTATGAAGACTTGTTCATCGCCATGGCCGTCAAGGTTCCTTCTTCGGCTAGGTAGTCTCAAAGCGTCAAGTTCTCACGGTTTGCAAGACATCAGAGAAGGAAACATATAGAAAACAAGATCAAAGAGAACAAGAACACACATAAAATAGAAGAGATGAACAAATAAACATAACAAAAACAAACCTTTGAATGGATTTCATTAACAATTGAAGAAGAGTTGGCTTACACCGCTGTCACCTCAGTACAAGCATGGACTCTTTCCTCCATGAAAGCTTCCTCCACTCTCAGTTTACAAAAAGAAAATAAAAAATATACAAAGGTGGAAAGAAAACCTAAAAACCCTAACTTTGGCCCTTTGCTGGACGCTGGACACCCTTTGCGTTGCACTGCAGGTGATATTTATAGGTGCAGAAGGCTACAGAGTCCCAGACAAAACTGCCCACGAAAATTGGGATCTGGATGAGATCAAGTGCCGCGTTTCCGCGGCTTTTGCCGCGGATCCGCGGCACTTTGGTGATGTCTGGCCACGCGCTTTGGCGCGTGGCCTCTCCTGGTCGTCCCTGTGGGCTTCTGCTTCTAGAATTGTAATCCTGGCCTTTTAAATCTGGATTTTCGAGGTAACTTGGTAATCAAGTACCCTTAATCCAGATTTCTTCAATCTTCCTCCCACGAATTTTCTTCTTATCTTGGCCTTTTATTCTCATCCTGCAGGTGTTTAGGGTTGGATAGAAGTCTATCCTTCCCTAATCTTTGATATTTGCAACTTTCAGCCCTTGTATTTGCATTTTGACTCTTTGTATTTGCGCTTTTTCACCTGGGCTTCAAACATGGGCTTGGATCTGGGCTTTTGGGCTCTTTAGGCTTTATTTATTGTTAACATAACAATTCGAGGCCTGCACACAATAAATAATAAAATATTAATAATTGTGCAGAATTAAATGAATAAATATGAAAATGTGATGGTAAATATGATGATAAAATGCACTTTTGACTACCAATCACAGTTGCCCCGTACAGTTGGTCATATCCAAACTGTCGAGCAAACCGACTTAGGACATAAGGCTCCAAGTAGCAGCTATCTGATTGAGGCAAAACCTGCACACAAAATAAAGAATTTAGATTTAAGAATGAATAGGTGCAAGTGCTCAATTCTTCCGCTATAGCAAGTGGCTATGCGGGTCGTGATCCACAAGGAGGTTTTGCGATAGAAGCGTTTACGTTCTTTATTGAAATCTTTATGAAAACCAAACGAGAGTTCTTCTCTGTTTTTAAGTTAAGAAAATGGAAAATAATTATGTTAAAGTTAGAAGAAAGTGAGAGATGAAGAAGGTGGAAAAAAATCAGAAAACGGCGAAAGCGACTATGTACAAATGATTATTTACAAGGAAGTAAAAGAATGATTTGGAAGAGGTGGTGATCTATACTAAAGAAATAAACGAAAAGAAAGAAAGAAGAGTAAAGAAATACTTACCTAGGTTGATTGATGATTTACCTGAAAACCTTTGCATGATCTACCTTTGTTTAGGAGGCGTTCAACGCATAGATCATAAGCCCGAGCTCAGTCCCCGTTCGCATTATATCATCAAGTCTCGCACAAGCATGAAGTGATACGTCTTGAGGAGGAGAACGTCTTCATGAACTATCGTTGGCACTCACATAACATCGTTATACTCGTGCTTTGGAATTCACTTGTAAACTCAACAAAAACAAACGAGGTAAAGTAGAAGGAGGAAGAAGAAAGCAAAGAAAAGTAAAGTAAAGCAGAACATAAAAACAAAGCATTTACCTTTATTACCTACTGAAACAATGCAAGAAAGGAGGAGGGTACATCGGTGTCACTCTCAACATCAGCCTCTCTCTCTTACTTACATGAATCATCATCTAACCTAAGCCTACATACAAGTTACATGAAAAGAAAAGAAAAACCTAAACTAAGAAACGGAAAACTTGGCTAATTCCTAACTCTGCATGGTCGTCCCCTTTTCAGTGCAAGTACAGGCCTTTTATAGGCAAAAACCCAATCTATAAGATCCCGAGGAGGTCGGGGGAGCAAACGCTCTCCCTAACTCCCAACAATGCCGCAGAAACGCGGCTTGGGCCGCGTTTTCGCGGCCAGGGTGTGGCCAGATGGCCACACCCTGTTGGTGGGTCTCTCTGGGAGTTTCTTTTGTATTTATCTTCAGTTGATTTCTTCGTTTGGCTCCCGGATTCTGACGAAATGGCCTTGGATTCTTGGCTTTAACCGATCGATTCTGAGAGGATTCTTCTCAACCGGTTTTCAACCTCTTGATTTTGCCCTGATTTCTTGAGTGCGAATTAATTCTGATTTAATTCAGAATTTTGGTGGGCTTTGGGCTCATTTCTCTTCATCTCCTTAAAGATTGGGCCTGCAAATAATTAAACAATTAATTAGGACAATGCAGGCTTTTATTCTAAAATAAGTATGGAAATATGATATTAATATGCAACATTAGTGACCAATCACACCCCCATACCTATCTTTTGCTCGTCCTCGAGCAAAACAACTAATCTATACTAAGGATTATTAGACCACTTTCGCAGGTCACGCGATTGCACTGAGCATGTGCAACAAGTCGTTAAACCTCTAGGTTCCCCCTAAAGGACGAGTTTTGTCTCGTGAGGGTTTTCAGCGGATTGCACCCACAAAATCCATAAAGAAAGGGAAATAAAGAGTTAGTATTTTCGAAAAGCATTTTGAAAGAGAAAAATATTTGAAATATAATTGTAAGATCTAAGCAATCTATAAGTTATAGGAAAACTGAATTTTCATTCCTAAACTTAGTCTCTATTCAAAAATTTGTTATCAATCAAATTAAGGAGTCAAATTGTACTTCTCATCTAGTCTATTACTTTACCCTAAGTCATATGCACCATCGTGACTGTGAAATTTTTGACTAAGGTTCATTAACTCTAACTCTTATGCCTTATTTATTTATATATACTTTTTTTTTTGTGGTATTATTCCTTAGTTCTATTAGGCTTTCTAATCTGCCCATGTAACGAGCCTCTAATCGATGACTCCCAAACCAAACGGTCTTAGGGCACCAGGTGAGAAAACACCCCAAGGACTTAAAGACTCGAGCAACAAGGCCACAAAACTAAGGATTTTATTATCTGAACCTCTTTTAGGCGTGAATACTTATGCTTTATTAGGCACAAATATCCAGCTTAATCAGAGGATTTTTCTTTTCAAACTTATCTAATCATCTTTCGCATAAATACTAAGGCTTGCTTAGGCCAAAGCACCTAGCTAGTCAATAATTAGATTTGTTTGTATATATATATATATTTTTATAACTTATCTAATCATCTTTCGCATAAATACTAAGGCTTGCTTAGGCCAAAGCACCTAGCTAATCAATAATTAGACTTGTTTTTTTTTTTATAAGGCATAAGAATCTTTGTTTTTGAACCCTAAGTGTGTAAGTGTATGAAGTGTGCATATTTCATTAAGGTAAAGATCAAGACTAAATTACTTTGACAAATTATCTTCCTAACTCTAAAAATCAAACAAATAATCTTATTTGACCAAGTATAAGAAATCCTAATTTGGATTTTCCTATTCCTTAAAATTAACTTAATTTCTTACAAAATATGTCAAAATATTGTTTCTATTTTCCAAAAAGTTTTTAATAAAAAAAGAAAAATGTTAATTTTTTTTTTAACAAAAAGAAAAGTTATGTTAGACCCTCCCCCACACCTATCTCATGCATTGTCCTCAATGTATGAATTAATGCATAGATGCATGAAAAAGACGAAAGGGAAGGAAAATGTTACCTTAAGGTGGTGGTTCCGGTGGCGGTCTGATTGGTCCACGAAACGCGGCCCAATCAACTTTGCTTGGGGCTCGGAGGAACCCACCAGAAATTACTCTAATATAACCCACTAAAAATTTTTCCATAAAAGATTTTATTAAGTATTTGACCCCATCTAATTTTCAATTTCCATAACTGATTTCAGAGTCAAATTTGTCAACCACCTCGTCCCAGAATGGAGTGTGAAAAGATAGAATGATTGACTTGGACTCAGGAAGAACAGGAACTAATACCGACTCAGGAAGGTGACTTAAGTCAAGTAAAGGTTCAGGAGTCGAAATAAGTTCAGGAATTGGGTCCAAGTCAAGAAATTGAAACTCAAGTCTACATGTATTTTCAAACAATGGAATGTAACTTAATATTGGTGATTCAAGTTCAAGAATGATAGGCGGGGGAATCAAAACTGACTCTAAAATATTGCTCAAGTTTGGTAACAAAACAGGAGTCAATATTGGTTCCGAAAGTTAAACTGGATCACAGATTTGAGAATCTAGGTCACATATCTCATTGAGTTCAATATCAAAAAATTGAGAACTTGCCAATTTGTCAATATGATTTTTAAAATTGTATAATTGGTCAAGTTCAATATGATCATCAAGAATGGGTGATTCAATTTCATGATGAATAGGCACAGGATCCAACGTTGACTCTTGGAAAAGATCGAAATCAGGTGAAGATACTGGAGTCATAATCGAATCAGGAAGTAAAATTGAATCACTAAGTTGAGATTCATGATCATATTCATTTTCAAGTTTGATTTCAGGAAGAGGATAACTTGCCAAACTGTCAATATTCTTTTCAAAATTTGGAGTTTGGGTAAGTTCAAATGATTGTTCTGAAATGGAACCTTGATTTCCAAGACAACCTGACTCATCGGCTCTAACAGTATGGTTAGTGACATCAGGACTGGTCAAACGATGGGAACGTAGAGATTCGACCATCATATCTATGTCACGATTACGAGCGTTTAAAGCTTGAGTCATGACTTCAAGCATCTTTTCATAATTGATAGGTTCATTTTGATGAAAAGATGAAGAGGTGTTGTCTTGGAATTGGTAGTGAAATTGTGAGTCCATCAGATTTTGAGATTTTTGTTTGGACTCACGCATACTCATTTCCAAAATTGATGGTCTTTTCTTTTGGAGTGGTGGATCTGAGTATGAATTTTGGAAATATTGTGGACTAGGTGGAGAAGGAGGACAATTTGGTTGAAAATTGGACTCGGGGTAGGTGAATCCCCACTGATTCTGTGAAGAGTTGAAATCGTTATGGAAATTATAGTCATACGATGGGGGACATGGGTTATATTGATTCGGATAAGACCAATCCGGCACACTAGGTTGGTTAAAGTCATGATATGCCGGGTTGGTAATATCCGAAAATGAACTCGTGTGTGTATATGGATTATTATTGAAGTTGGAAAAATTATTATTATAAGCCATATCACACAATACAAACAAAAAGAAAACAAACAAATAAACAAACAAAAAAGAAAAAATTCTAAACTAAGTTAGGGTAGACCTATGACCTAGACGACTCCTATCAGATTAGACTGTCCACGGGAGGTTTAATGCAGACTTTGACCATAAGCTAATCAGCCAGGTCAGGGCAAGATTGGTGGGAGGTTTTCTGTCAAAGACGTTCCTTAATTAAATAACCACCAATCTTCGGGCTTTCGGCCCTTAATCCCTTTCCTAGACACTGATTTGGCAAGAGTCAAGTTCCAACACCTTTCCCCCTTAGGATAATCTCCTAATTGAGTCCGAGATGTCCCTAGGGCCAACGTCTACTCATTTTAAGTTAGGCTTGGGTTAGTGAGTGCTTCGAATCTGATTTTTGGGCTAGGAAGGGTGATTAAATCCCCACCTTATCTTGTTAATGGGTGGTGCCCTTAAAATCAGTTTTTGTGCAAGTGTACAAGATAAATAAGATGCACTCAAAGCGATATAAATCAACCAAGAGATGAGTCCTATTCTACATGCAATGCGCACGTACCTTGCTCCAGCACTCTTCAACAGTAAAAATAAATGAATTGAAAAGACACGTGCCTAAAATGCAAACGTCTAATCAATTTTTAACTTTTGCAACAAACGTTTTACTGTTGATTATTAGCAGGCTTATGTGATGGCATATAAGAAAAAGTAAAGTTGCAGAAAACTACAATTTGCAAAGCAAGCAGCCCTGCAAAAAGAACGTTAGTAGTCCACTCCTTTTTGCCGCGTTTTCGCGGCGTTGGCCGCGGATCCGCGGCAAAGCAGACGACACTTGGTCTCTGCTTTTTAGAGCAGAGGCCCAAGGCCACTTATATGTTACTGCAACTTTAATTTCCTGCTTTGATTGCCCAGCAACCTGCAACAGAGAAGAAAATTCGTTTTAGTTCTAAAATTTTTTTTTTAAAAAAATCAGATTTCAATAAAAACACGTTACCCTCCCCAGCAACGGCGCCAAAATTTGATTGAGGCAAAACCTGCACACAAAATAAAGAATTTAGATTTAAAAATGAATAGGTGCAAGTGCTCAATTCTTCCGCTATAGCAAGTGGCTATGCGGGTCGTGATCCACAAGGAGGGTTTTGCGATAGAAGCGTTTACGTTCTTTATTGAAATCTTTATGAAAACCAAACGAGAGTTCTTCTCTGTTTTTAAGTTAAGAAAATGGAAAATAATTATGTTAAAGTTAGAAGAAAGTGAGAGATGAAGAAGGTGGAAAAAAATCAGAAAACGGCGAAAGCGACTATGTACAAATGATTATTTACAAGGAAGTAAAAGAATGATTTGGAAGAGGTGGTGATCTATACTAAAGAAATAAAAGAAAAGAAAGAAAGAAGAGTAAAGAAATACTTACCTAGGTTGATTAATGATTTACCTGAAAACCTTTGCATGTTCTACCTTTGTTTAGGAGGCGTTCAACGCATAGATCATAAGCCCGAGCTCAGTCCCCGTTCGCATTTTATCATCAAGTCTCGCACAAGCATGAAGTGATACGTCTTGAGGAGGAGAACGTCTTCATGAACTATCGTTGGCACTCACATAACATCGTTATACTCGTGCTTTGAAATTCACTTGTAAACTCAACAAAAACAAACGAGGTAAAGTAGAAGGAGGAAGAAGAAAGCAAAAGAAAAGTAAAGTAAAGCAGAACATAAAAACAAAGCATTTACCTTTATTACTTACTGAAACAATGGAAGAAAGGAGGAGGGTACATCGGTGTCACTCTCAACATCAGCCTCTCTCTCTTACTTACATGAATCATCATCTAACCTAAGCCTACATACAAGTTACATGAAAAGAAAAGAAAAACCTAAACTAAGAAATGGAAAACTTGGCTAATTCCTAACTCTGCATGGTCGTCCCCTTTTCAGTGCAAGTACAGGCCTTTTATAGGCAAAAACCCAATCTATAAGATCCCGGGGAGGTCGGGGGAGCAAACGCTCCCCCTAACTCCCCAACAATGCCGCGAAAACGCGGCTTGGGCCGCGTTTCCGCGGCCAGGGTGTGGCCAGATGGCCACACCCTGTTGGTGGGTCTCTCTGGGAGTTTCTTTTGTATTTATCTTCAGTTGATTTCTTTGTTTGGCTCCCGGATTCTGACGAAATGGCCTTGGATTCTTGGCTTTAACCGATCGATTCTGAGAGGATTCTTCTCAACCAGTTTTCAACCTCTTGATTTTGCCCTGATTTCTTGAGTGTGAATTAATTCTGATTTAATTTAGAATTTTGGTGGGCTTTGGGCTCATTTCTCTTCATCTCCTTAAAGATTGGGCCTGCAAATAAATTAAACAATTAATTAGGACAATGCAGGCTTTTATTCTAAAATAAGTATGGAAATATGATATTAAATATGCAACATTAGTGACCAATCACTATCCCCGCTCCGGTATAATATATGTGAAGGCCGGATGCTGACCAGCCACTCAAAAACTCCCCGGCTCAGGGACGACTGCCCCTCCCCCGCATCTTTGAACTCTTCCTCATAACCTGCATCCCGAATACGGGGAAAACAGCGGAAGAGACTATAGACGTCATAACGACGTACCAACTTACGAGCCTCAGCCACGTAAGTCTTCTGCCATGAGCATCCTTCGAATCGGCGGGAAGCGCCATTCGAACACCTTCAGGGGGGTCCTCTCCAGCTTCAATCAAAGAAGGACAATGCAGGGCGAACCACACCATTAAATAAGTGTACGGTAGACCTATCCTGGGATTGGGTCCGTCGCGGGGTGAAATGGTCCCCTTTCCACGCTTCGTCGTTGGTGGCCTGCAAAAAGCCTTCGTTAATGCACGAAGGCCTCTCTGGATACAGCACACCATGGCCGGAAGAAGTCCCAGAGGACGACCATGAACCAAACGAACAGCGGGCAGCAAAACATTCGGATGAACGATGTCACTCGAAGAAGACGGCACCACGCACCTCTTCAGCTAGATTGTTAAGAAACCAGCCAGTAGTGCCTTCCGGGACATCGGCCGGTGGGCCTGATGATGGAAACTCCGAAGGACATCACCCTTCTCATAGGGACCATCGTCTTCCTTAACAACTAGATCCCCTTGGAAGTGCTTTTGCATCCGGTCAAAGATGTCTTCATCAGCAACTCCACAGTGAGCCGCTTCAGGAGTATTCTCCATATCCGGGAACAAGTAATCTCCCCAGCTCTTCAAGCTACAGGAGGTTCCCTTACTGCCCCCATGCATACTGGAGTAAATGTACAAGTGGCACATTAACTCCCTGTAGGTCTCAAACAAAGCGGGCTCCTGCTTCTCCAGAAGCGCCATTCTGCCTCGCACGGGAAGTATTCTTCATATGGAAGAGACCCAAAAGGCAGAGCAGAGACTTCCCACATCTCATGCAAGGCCATACCCAATTCTCCAGCAGGGGTGAAGAAAGTCCCTGAAGCTGGGCAATACAATTCAAAGATGGCGTAGAAGCACGCCACGTTCATCTCAATACCGTGACAGGTCGCCCGGACGGCCTCATGGAGGTTCAGCCTCTCCAAATCCTCCTCGAAATGAGCGAGGATATATATAGTTAAATCCCTCCACCATGCCTTCGGAGGGTGAATCTAGCCTGGAGTCCTGAAGTCAGTGGCTGGGTAGTTCCCATTGACCTTGGAGAATTGGTTGCCAATGGTCAGCGCCACTGCAGGATTTTCTCCCACTGGGATCTGTCGTGACACATTCCCAGGATGTAGACCCATTATGCAACGAGGAGGCCCCGCTCTTGCATAACCGGGAGACTGAAGCATCAATTTCCCTATGTGGACAGAGTCAGTACTCCAACTCACTTCCCACGACATCTTCCGAGCCTGCGTCACGCACTGGAAGGAAGACAAAGAAAAATGTCGCTTGTTGGACGGAGGTAAAACTTCACACCATCCACTGAAAAATCCACTGCCCTTCCCCTGCCAGTAGTTGGTGGTCAGGATCTGGTGCGGCATCCCCGAACATGAAATCGGGCTTCCTATAAGTTCAACGGTCGATATCTTCAAGGGGAGCCGTAGCCAAAATACTCCTCGTGGTATATTGATCACCACCATGAATAAGCGTGTCTCGGACGAGAGAACTCCGCTCACTAAACAGAGAAGCCTGCCCTTGAAACTGCAGGCTGATATTGCCGTCCAATCCCCTGGTCATCCCAAATAGACTGTTCAAAGGACCAGGAGTGTAGTGCATTGCAGGAACAAAGAAGAATCATGATTAGTTCATCAGCCAAGCGAACACAAAGACATAAGTTTCACCAAGGCATAACCTTGCCCTTTGAGCGAAGCTAGCAAGGCGATAGCTTCAACAAAGCTTAGCCTCACAGTCAAGTCCGCATTTCGCAGAAAATGTCCAAGTGGTAGCTTCGCCTCGAAAAGCTTAAGCAGAAAGCAGCACAGCCCCAAGGGCTAACTTCGTCAGAAGGACATTATGGTCTAAAGACTATTTTAAGGGCATTAAGGTCCTTTTCAGTCATGTTTGAAAGGACAGCTTTGTACCTGTTGTTCAACAGGGTGTGAACAGCCTAAGGGATAGCTTCGCCTGGAAGCTTGAAGGAGAACTCTTCAGTTCTTGGATTCCCATTCAAGAAAGCAAGCAAGGAAAATTCAAGGAACTAAATTCCCTAAGAATAATAGATCACAATTGATCATTATTGGGTTCATCCAGATATAGCCAGACATCGGCTTTCAAAGAGACTATGGTCTTTAATCGAAAGGAAAAGTTCCCTACCGGCGATTGGTCGTTCGATGACCGGAGGAGGAGAAGGACCCTCTGCTGCAGAAGTCACCACTTCTTTTCCCGCTCGTCTCTTGGGCGCCATTGAAGAACTATGGAAGTTCTTGAACTCTTGAATAAGGAGGAAAGAAGAAGAAAAAGAGTCAAAGTTCTCTGAAATTTCTTTTAAAGAGAAGTGATCCGTCCTCTCTCAGTCCGATCGGACTTTTATAGGCCAATGAGCGCCTGAAACGATGTCTCGTAAACAGTGCAGGCTGCCATTTCAAATTAATTTGAAACGGCGCCTAAAGCGCCTTCCCGAAAAGCGCTGATTCAGCCACTAAGGGTTAACTTCACCATGAGTCAAAATGCGGACTTCGCACAATTCATCAATGACTTCGCCAGAAGGATTGCCTTAGTTTCGCTGAAGGCATAGGCCGAACTTCGCAAATATGCTAGCTTCGCTGGAAGCTTGTTCCTGTCTTAATCCTATCTTTAACCTCGCATAAAGTTTATCTCTGATAGCCAAATTCAAGACGAAGGCGAGGCGGGAATCAAATGAGCAGAAAATAAACTTTTATTGATTTAAAAGGAAAGGTACATTGATACTACATCAAGGTTGTGTTTCGTACAACAGATTCAGTTGCTTGGCAGGATCATTTGCGCAAAAGGCATACAAGTGGTTTTATCTGCTTCCAAGCCAGACCAACTGGACACGAAAGGCCTTCCTCCTGCACAAGGTCGTAAGCCTTCGCATAAGAACAGATGGTGCCACCAGGACAGATGGTGCCACCAGGAAGCCGGATCTTCCGTAATCAAAATTGGCAAAGAACTGGTTGTCACCAGCAGGTTGGACCTTCTATGATGAAAATGGGCAATGGAAAGGTCAGTGATCTCACAGGTGACGTCCGCTTTCCCGAAGTGGATCATCTCAGATAAGCAGCTACCAGCCTCACCTCAAAGGAATCATCTCGGATAAGCGACTGCCAACAGCCTCTGGGACACACATCAGCTGCCCCAGTTTGTTCCTCCTGCTTAAAAGTAAAGCTTCAACCGGGGAAGCATAAGGCAACTTTTCGGTCTCTTTCATCAAGTCACAAGATTGGCGAACATAGCTCACTGCAATGCAAATCAAAACAGATTAGCATTAAACACAGGGGAAGCTGCAAAACATTAAGTCAGATTCTTTGGGGCGAAGCAATCCGATTTCAGTTAAAGCAGAGGATAGCCTCGCTTGCACAGCAATGATGGGCTAGCTCAGCAAACGCCAAGTCCTAGCCTCGCCTATATGGCTAAGCTAGACTGATCCTGTGGGACACAGTCTTAGCCCCACCTATATGGCAAGACTGGCTCAACCTTGAAGAAACTAAGTCCCAAGTTCTGCCTGTGCAGCGGACTTAATATGCAGTGATCTTTCTTTGATCAAGTCAAGATGATAGCTTCGCTGGGAAGCTATGCTGAAATCCTTCTCCGCAGATCAGTTAAATGGAGAACAAGGGAAGTTAATCCCTAAAGCAGCTGATTACAACTAAAGCTAAATTAAGGGAGATGAATTCCCTAAAGTTGGTGAAGTCGTTGAATGATCAAGACTTACCGGTCCTTGGCCGGATAAGGACCAGAGTAGGCATTCCCACTAATTCAGAGATCTGAGTATCTCTCTCAACCAAGAGAAGAGGAGAAGAGCAGATCACTTCTCTTCAGAGGACCTCAAGTGTCCTATTTATAGGCCCCATGGCCTGAGCGCTGCCGCCTCAAGCGTGGAAGCACGAGCGCATTTAAGACATTTATTGCGCCTTGACAAAAGGGACGGTTTCCCTTGGAACCATGCAAAGGAAGAAACGTCTCCCTCATAAAGGCACTCATGGTGCCTTGAAGAAAGGGAATATCCTCCCTCGGAAATGCACAAGGGAGAATATCTCCCTCGATCAGTGCGAGAGAAGAAGTAATCCTTCTCGTAACCGGCCCATGGCTGTTGGCCTTGGGAAAGCAACAGATGTTCCAGAGCGAACCTACCTAGCCGCGAAGCTGCCCAGACGCGAGTCTATATGATTCCTCGGCGAATCTACATCCTAAAGCAGTATTCAAAGCGAAGCTGAACTCAACCATCATGGCAACGTTCATACTCCACACCCACCAATCAAAACAGTTCAAAGTATTTCAAAGTCTGAGCCATCGCAGACTTTTGAAAACTTTGAAGAGGGTCTTGTTGACACTTAAAAAAGACAAGATTCTTATTGGTCCGAACAATGTCTAACTTGTTGACATTTATAAAAGACAAGTGACAGACGAGCTGAAGACCAGTTTTCACCCATCTCCGAGGGACAGGGAAGCAACTTGGACTCCACTGATCCAGCAAGCAGACAGTGAACCCGGATTGTTTCTGAACAGACCTCAGCAGGTCTAAGATGCTACCACTTAGCATCACATGAGCCCAAAGGGATAGCCTCGCTTGAGAGGCTAAGGTCACCTAACTTCACCAGAAGTACTCAGCTAACTCCGCAGAGAGTTAACTTCGCTTGAAGCCACACACAACCGCGCAGAAGGGTATACGGTAGCTTCGCCACAAACGATACCTAGCTCCGCCGAAGAGCTTTATTCTGACTTCGCCAGACACTGCCTCCAGCTCCGCTGTGAGTTCAAAGCGGGCAGCGCCGCTGCTGGTCAACCTTTGACCAATCAAATCTCCAGATGAGATCAGATCTAATCAGATCAAATCCAATTAAGATCAAATCGGAGATCAAATTCGGCAGTTGATTGCCACAATCTATTGACTCTCTTAAAACGAGTAAGGAGATCAAGAAAAATCCTCCAACAATATGGAAAGGATCAAAACAGATCAAGAAGATCAACCAACCTGCCATTTCTAGCTTCGCAGAAGCTGATCCTAGCCTCGCAGCAAGGCTACTTTCCAGATTTAAACAGATCCGATTCAATCTGTTTTCATATCTTCAAGGGACGGTTATACCCTTGTTCTCCCTATAAATAGCCCACCAGGGGCACAAGGAGACCACCACGACAGGAGAGAAAAAGAGAGCCTTTTCTGAGACGACACGCACAAGAGGACTCCACAAGCAGAGGCTTCTTCACGACGCACCCGCGCGTTCTTGAATTCAGAGACTTTATAGAGAATTGCTTCTCTATTCAGGGTGCTGATACCCTAATACCTTCTTCTAAAGGAATCTCCGGAACCAGGCGAAAGGAATTCCTAATTGAAGGCGGCTTTGAGAAGTAGCAAGAGGGTTATACCAACCTTCTATTCTCTGATTCCGGAACCAGGCGAGAAGGGAATCTCATCGCTCGCATCGTCAAAGGGACAAAGTGGTCGCGCGCTGACCAGACTCCTATCGGCACACTTCTCCAGAATCTCTGAGGAGATCTACTTGTAATCTTTTTAAGAATACTTGTAATTTAGCTCCTCAAACTCTTTTTATTGTAAGTTTTCCCTTTTGCAAATCAATGGAAAACATCGACTACATAAGACTGAAACAGATATGCAAGTTTCTGGAAACTATAATTAGTCGACCAGCAGGAATTATAAGTAGACTATAACATGTATTAGTCGACTAGTCATTTTGATAAGTCGACTAACAACCCTATTAGTCTGCTAATAGGAAGGATCAAGTCTGCTAATAGCAAGGGTCAAGTCTACTAATAGGAAATCAAGTCTACTAATAGGAAAGGTCAAGTCTACTAAAAGGACTATTTTGTGTGTGATCAAGACTTTTAACATACTAATAAACATTACAATACACATCCATAGGCACTTTCTTTGGAAGTCTTGATCATGTAGAACTCTTGAATAAGCTTTGTAAGAAAGAGCTCCAATGATATGTCTTCACAAATATATCATCAAAAGTAAGTTTCAACATTCTCCCCCTTTTTGATGATGACACTTTGTGTGCATGAATACTCCCCCTGTAGAAAATATGTTCTCCCCCTGCAGAAAACAGGTTATAACAAATATAAAAAAACATGTGTTCTCCCCCTGCAAAAAATATAATATAACAAATATATATAATAAATGTTCTGAAATATTTTTCTTATCAAACTTCTTATATGGTACCTGAAAGATAAACATTAAAATGGTACCAATCATAATAAGATTAAAGCATTAACCTTTAGGAGACCAAACTCAATTTGAATTTGGTTTCCACCTTTTAGTATACACATAATTACATGAATTACATATATCATGTATGTATGATGCAATATAAGTATTTTTATCAACAATGCTTAAGTTTTTAGGAATCCATATGAACTTATTCTTAATTCTTTTTGAAATAATATCAGTATTTCTTTTCATAAAAGAATTATATGGATTACTAACATATGTGATTTAGGCCTAAATGGGAGAAAATGTGATTTTCAAGAACCATGAGTGTTATTACATAGTTTCTATTTATAAATACTATCAATTAACTTTGTTTCTAGTCTTAATTGGTAAGTTTGACTAAAAGACAAACTTTTAGCCCTGTTTGGTCTGATTTGGCCTTATAAGAGCCGAATGGGCCTAAACAGTGAGAAAACGAGATTTTTAAGAGCCATAAGGGATATTACATAGTTTCTATGTATAAATACTAATGATTAAACTTATTTTTTAGCCTTAATTAGAAAGTTTTACCAAAAGCCAAACTTTCAGCACCGATTGGCCTTAACTGAATAGGGAACAAACATTGGGAAAAGTGGTTCTCAAGAATTGGGAGTAGTATTACATAGTGTCTATGTACAATTACTTCCAATTAACCTTGTTTCTAAAACTAATTGGGAAGTTTGACAAAAAGTCAAACTTTCTGCCTGATTGGCCTGAATTAGGCCTTATAAGAGCCGAATAGGCCTAAACGGGGAGAAAACATGATTTTTATAGCTGGGAAGGGTATTACATAGTTTCTATATATAATACCACCTATTAACCTTGTTTTCAGTCTTAATTGGAAAGTTTGATCAAAAGCCAAATTTTCATCCTCGATTGGCCTCAATAAGGCCTTATAAGAACCGAATAGGGAACAAATTTGGGAAAACTGTTGGTCCCGAGATGATGCCAATTGTAGGATCTACTATACACGTCAACACTCAAATAAAGATATTAGCGTAAATATAAAGTACTTGCAATAAGGAAATTAAATCACAGAAAAGATAACAATCGCAAACACAAGTGATTTATCCTGGTTCGGTCCTCGTGACCTACATCCAGTCCCCAAGCCACTCGTTTGAGATTTTCCTTTATCCTTTAACTTTGTACACCCAAAATCAACACCTTGCACACCACTTGACAAATCCCCTTTGCCAAATGTGTACAACTCTTCTTACAACCAAGAAGACCACAACACCTTGTACAAACTCTCTTCAACCCGAAGACGCTCTTGTACAATGCTCCTCTTTGAGTGATTACAAACTTTCCTATAAACCTTGAATCTGTATGTGATCGTGGATAAGGGTGATTGCACAAAACAGAGTACAGAGATATGAAGAGTGTATGTGATTGGTTTAAACTCTGAATCTTTGCAATTTAACCGCTGTAGCAAGAGCTAAACGGGTCGAACCTCAGGGAGAGATGCGATGGAAGCTTTTCGGTAATATCGTCTTCCTATTATATTTTTTATTTAAAGAATTTAGAAAAGAAAAGATGAATTGTATGTGAATAAAGAATCAATTTAAAAGAAAGGTTCACAGCTTACTAATAATCAACCACCATACATGCTAATGCTAGATAGATAATTACTTCACTTTAAATCCTAAACATGATATTCTATCTCAAAATCTAGTAAGATACATAGGAGGAAAACTAGGATAAGGGTTGAAATAGCACTAATCAAGATGTAACATTACAATATCAAGATTGTCGGTCAAGTATAAAGTAAGAAAGATCATTAGAAAGTACAAGCAAATCTTTAACCCTAACACTTATTAAAGTTGAACATTAAAATATCAAGATATTTATCAAGTATAGATAAGAAGAACAATAAAAAAGTGTTTAAACTAGTTGCTTATCTTAATGAGTCTTCAAGAATAAAGATTGGTATCTACTAGACATTAGATGTGATGGTGGTGACGTCTTTGCAAGCCATAAAATAAATCTAGCTACTCATGGTAAACATGTCACATAAAAGAAAGTAAGAAATAAAAATAAGAAAAAACAAAATAAAGTAAATAACAAAAGAGATATAAAAAGAAAGAAAGCACCTTGTATTGATCTGTCACCTCGAATTACAATACCCTCTCCTTCTCACAAATAGAACTAAAATACAAAAGAAATTTAGAGAAGAGACTAAAATAAAAATCCTAAGTTATGATCTCTGATATGGAGATGCCTCATAATGAGAGATTTCAGCTCTTTAAATAGGCCTCAAATCTAATCAAAATAGGATACAAATTAGAAGGTTTCATAATTCAATAAGGAATTCAGTCCTGTAGCAAGTTGGCATGTTGTTTACTGAATATGACTTATCAGATGGCTACATTTGACAGAGTGATAAACAGAAAAATTATAGTCCTTCGCGTCTTCTTTCAGTAGCATCTTGAATCATCGGATTTGAATATCAGTAGCAAAAGTTTATGATCTTAATACTAAAAGGTGTACAGTCAGAATCCGAGTCTGAATTGATTTTGAACTCCATTTAATTTGAATTATCCTCTTTTTCCCTTTAGGATTAGCTTTATCCCCTTCATCTTCTAGGACTTTATCTTCTGAATTTGAACTTGAATAGGGGATGAAGATTAATCCTTTCCTCCTTTGGATTCAATTTAATCCAACTTTAAATAGGATTAGGGATAAAATGAAGCTTCTTGTATCTTTATCCTCTCATTTAAGTAACTACACACATAATCAAAAAAGGGATTAATAGCATTAATTAATAAAGGAATGATCAAGGATATATGTGTAAAAGTGATGATAAAAATGCAATTTTAGAGTACAATCACACCCCCACACTTATCTTTTGATCGTCCTCGAGCAAAACCAAATGTTAGAAACTAATTTAATCTAACCTAACTCACTTTCGTAGGAATCATGATTGCACTTAGCACGTGCAATAAACCGTTAAACCTCTAGGTTACCCTAGAGGTCGAGTATTGTCTCGTGAGGGTTTTCAGTAAATTACACCCACAAAATTCATAAAGAAGGAAAAATAAAATGTTAGTATTTTCGAAATTTAATTTTTGAAAGAGAACAATATTTGAAGTATCTTTGAGGAAACCAAGTAATCTATAAGTCTTAGGATCACCAAATTATTCATTCCTATACTTAGTCTCGATGCAAATATTTATCATCAATTTAGGTTAGGATTAAAACTGAATTTCTCACTTAGTCTTTTATTTTACCCCAAGTCATATGCACCTTTATGAAAGCGAATTTTTTTACTTGGGATTCTTAAACTTCAACTCTTATACCTTATATATTAATATATATATATATTTTTTTGCAGAAGTTCGAAGTATTACCACTTCGTTGTCCTTTAAGCACTTCTTTTTTTTTTTTTTTTTCTTTTTTTTAAATATGTATAACTCATCTAATTTTCTTTTGTGTAAGTAATAAGGCTTCTTGAGGCCCTAATATCTAACTAATTGATTATTAGATATGTTAATATATATAATATATTTATATATATATTTTCAAACTTACCTAATTACCTTTCTCGTAAGTACCAAGGCTTTTTAGGTCAAAGTAACCTAGCTAATCAATAATTAGATTTATTTATTTTATATATTTTTTTCTAAGAAACAAGAACCTTTGTTTTGAATCCCAAGTGTGTAAGTGTTTAAAGCATGAATATTTCATCAAGGTAAAATTATTAAGACTATATTACCTTTTTAATTTTTTTCTCCTAAACCTAAAAATCAAACAAATAATTTTTATTTTGACCAAGTGTTAAGAAATCCTAATTATAATTTTCCCATTCCTTAAAATTAACTTAATTACTTACAAAAATAAATCAAATTATTATTTTTTTTAAAAAAAGTTTTTTTTTCAAAAAAAATGTTAGTTATGTTAGTATGTTAGTAAACCCTCCCCCACACTTATCCATGCATTGTCCTCAATGTATGAATGAATGCATGTATGCATGAAAAAGAAGAAAGGAAAGGCAAAATATGACCGCAAGGTGGTGGTTCCGATGGTGGCCTGATTGAGTTTTGACCTGAACAAAAATACAGAATTTCAGAGATACAAAATAGAAGTGCAAGGTGCTCATTCTCCGCTATAGCAAGTGGCTATGCGGGTCGTGATCCACAAGGAGGGACTAGCGATGGAAGCTTTTTAGTAAGTTCTCTTTTAAGATACAAAGGATGGTTAAAATTCTTCTTTAGTTTCTTAAAAAGAAAAGAAAAAATAAATTACAATGAAGTTAGGCAGAAAGTGAGAGATTGGGGAAGATGGAGAACCAGAATTGGATATGTACAAAGAAATGGAAAAGGAGTGATAAAAGAAGTGGGTGTTGTTGGTGATCTAAACTAAAGAAATAAAAGAAAAGAAAGAAAAGATTAAAGAAATACTTACCTCCTTTGGTTGATGACTTACCTGGAACCCTTGCATGTTCTACCTTGCTTCAGAGGTGTTCAACGCATAAGTCATAAGATCGAGCTCAGTCCCCATTCGCATTACATCATCAAGACGAACAAGAATGAAATGATACGGAGTCTTGAGGAGGAGAACATCATCATGAAATATCGTTGGCACTCACACAAACATTTTTATACTGATGCTTCTAGATTCACTTGAATGCTCATCAAAACCAAAAGAGGAAAAGTAGAAAGAAGAAGGAAACAAAAGTAAAGACAAACATAAAAAAGTTACCTTTTATTGCTTGCAGAAACGATGAAAGAAAGGAGGAGGTACATCGGTGTCACTCTCAATATAAGCCTCTCTCTTACTTACATGAATCTCAATCTAACCTAAGCTTACAAAGAAATTAAAATTACATAAAAAGAAAACAAAAATCTACACTACAAAGAATGAAAAACTG